>WFKH01006014.1:37182725-37231015 GCA_016163765.1 Magallana hongkongensis
GCCCCGCCCTAGGGCCTTAACCCCTCTTCCAGGGGTCATGAATTTCATATTTTTGGTAGAGGGCTTCATTGACATCATAACCATGTATTTAGTTTTTAACAAATATATATATGGTAATAGAAAAGAAGATTTTCAAAGATTTAATACATTTTCACTATATGGCCATATTGTCCCCACCCTAGAGCCTGAACCCCTGATCCAGGGGTCAAGAATTTCAAAATTTTGGTAGAGGTTTCATTGACATCATAATAATGCATTTAGTTTATAACAAATATATATTGCAGTAGAAAAGAAGATTTTCTAAGCATTAATACATTTTTACCAAATGGCCATATTGGCCCCACCCTAGAGCATGAACCCCTCACCCAGGAGCCATACATTTCACAATTTTGGTAGAGGATTTCATGGACAACATAACATGCAATCAGTTTTTCCCTTACATGTGTGGGAGTAGAGAAGAAGATTTTTTGAAAATTTGGCTTTTTTGTTGTTGAAAATTTGGCCCCGCCTGTGGCGCCCCGGGGAAAGTAGAGCCATGTATTTCACAATTTAGATTTCTCTTACCATAGAGATGCTTCACACCAAAACTGGTAACAATTGGTCTAGTAGTTTTCCAGAAAAAGTTAAAAATGTAAAATTGTTAATGCACTACGGGCGACGCACGACGACGGACAAAAACAGATATATTTAGCAATAGGTCACCTGAGTTTACTTGAGTTTACTTACTCAGGTGACCTAAAAAGGAAATGTGATAACTTCAAAACTGTTTAAGAAAAAAAAGTACATGCGTGAATTCGATTTACCATGGAAAGTCCCATAGACGATTTTGTTTTTGGTACATAATACCTAGAGTACTCATTTTCTTTTCAAATGTCTTATGAAATCTTACTTCATCCATTAAAACGTTTCTATATACTAACTTAAACATCAGAGATATTAAATTTATTAATACAAAGACTGTCAAATGACCTTGGCCCTTGACCTTTATGTCATTTTTATCGGACAAGGTAGACGCTTCCATCCCAGGTAATCCGATGTATCTATGATTATTGGTTCAACAGTTATTAGTGTTTTTATTGAATGTTCGAAACTTTCAGGGTAAATATCTGCTAGAAGGGGGCTCGGACCCTTTCGGTATGAATAGATTGAAGGAGCCTTCAAGTATTCTGAAGACATTGGTTAAAGTTTAAAGTCTCTACCTCAGACGGTTTATGAGGAGTAGCGATAACAAACATTTTGTACAAAAGGGTCAATAACTCTATAATTGTGTCAAGGCAGGGACTGAAGGGTTATATTTCACACCGTACAACCGCTTTGAATCATTTCATTCAAGTGCCGTGTGATACATTCAAAATTGTTTGTTTACCTGGATAGCAGATGTTCACTTGGATAAGAAATGTTCTTATTGTCAATTCTAAACAAATATGAATCTCATAATTTTTGGTTAAAAGTAGAGTTATATAGTTGCCCTTTTATTATCAATCTCATTTTTTAACAGACATTGTCACATGAAGATTTTTGAGCCATTTTCTGATGCAATTTTGGGGAAAAAATGCAAACTTTGAGGTTTGGACACTTCACAAACTAAAACGCCGTGTGCTATTGAAATAATACAATATCAGAAAAATAGCATATTATCTAAGCTTTGATTTGGTATTTGCAAAAAATTCTATAATTCATTCCTGTAGCTGCTATTTCAATTTTAACAACACACCATCGGAGAAAAATGATACGTTCAACGTCCGTTGTCCTTGCTACAATGATCCATTCAAATGTTGTATGATGATACATTCAAAAGTTGTACCGACTAAATGTTTAATTAAATAGTTCTGCTTTACAGAGATAAATATTGATTTGCGGTGTATTTGACGAATTGCACCAAAAAAAATATGGTTTTAAAAGGAAATAAAACGTTTCATACACCCTTAATCACCGTATTAATTGAACGACAAGTTTATATTTAAACAATAAAATGCTTTCTTTGGTGATTCATGGGGGACATGAAGGTGGCGACATTGCAGAATAAAATACATAACCCGCATTAGTGGTTATGTATTTTTTTCTGCAATCATTAAAGAAAGCATTATATTGTTAATATTTACATCTTTCTTATAACAAATTAATAAATTGATCGTAAAAAGTAAGTAAAATTAACTAGAATACTGTTCATGTGCATCAGTGCGTTAGAGAAGAGAAACAACCAAATGTCTTCTATAAGAATTTGAATCAGACATTAGCATGATTATCTCGTGCAGTTAGTGATGCTGAAGGTTTCGACCAATCGATGATTTCATTCCAGTCAGTTTTTACAGAACTATTTATATGAGTGTACAATCAATTTCCGTAAGAAACAGAGGGAATCATACTTGGTGGATGTAAATATTATACAATTAAACGCGACATAAATATTTCACAATAACCTGATAAATGTATGTATTCTTTCTTGAGTTTAGGAAGCTGAGTACAATGAACGGATGTATTATGTACTTGTTTAACTGATTTTTAATTAAGGTGGAATAACACACCTGGAAAAAGTCACTCAAAGTAACAGTGAATTATTTGATTATGAAAGAAATAATGATAAATAAACAGTACATATGTCAAATAAGCAAAAAATTTGCAGTTTGGGGATAAAAAGTGAATGTCTAAAAAATTCAAATAAGTATAAAAGTAACAACAAAAGTCCCTGCGGGATTTGAACTCGGGGTGTACGGATCACATGCCCGAAACTTTAATGAAACGAAATATCGTTTCGATCAAAGGTCAGCCATTTTGTGATGATGTGTTATTCTACCTTGATTCCATATCCAAATTTTGTGTAAGTAAATATAAAAAGTTTGTGGCAAATTGGACAATTGTTTTATGTTGATTTGAATAATGAAGATAAAAAATCAATGTCTGGAAAAACTAGTACCTTCTCATGTACATATTTACTAAGGATTCATAATTATTCAATCTGAATAAAATCAGATCCTCGATCCGCTCCTTGTTTTTCTATTATCGCTACACGTGTACGGAAAAAGAAGGAGCGGATCGACGATCTGATTTTAATCATATTGCATAATTATTGGGGATCTAAGCATTTGCACGGAAAAGGTAATTGAGCTAGGAAGTCATACAATATTTGTATTTGTACAAGAAAAGCAAGTTTAAGTTTAAAAAGCCATGTCAAATGTTATAATTTTTTTCATTAAAAGTATTCTACTGTACAACATTCCTTTCGAAAGGGTAGGTACTGAAATTTAAAAATGAAACACATAAATGCCCTCTTTTAAACTTTATCTACATCTAGATAAAATAAACAGCCAAAAGTACCTAGGCCTGTTTCTGGGCCCCTCGATGACAGTCAACTTAAGGTGGTATGGACATCTGTCGATATTAATGTGGATTGGAGTACATTATAATTAAAATATTTTCATCGGTTTAAAATTTGCAAATTTTACTATGTTTAACCAAAAAATACGTTTAAAATTTGTTCAGAAAGGTAAACATACTAAAATTACTAGAGGAATTTGAACTCATGACATACAGATTTGTAGTGAATCCTCTAACCCACTGAGCTACGCTGTTTGGTGACAAGACTGTGTGAAAGAAACTATTCATAAAACCTTACTTAACTTTATTGTTTATTTCGATGAATAATACGTCACAACATGGAAGTGTGCCTTACCAACTTATCCATTATTGTGCGACTGACCAGTTTACTAAGAACCTTGCAATAAAACTAACCTTCTAAAATTTAAAAACCAGATTTTTCTTTGTCCACTTTTTTACTGCCTTTCTGCCGTCCACGCTTTTCAGTAGTCATAGATCTACCTGTTTACTTTCTAAATGCATTCAAGAACGTTTGTTTACAGGCAATAAAAGGAATAAACAATTATTAAATAATCTTTCATTAGTTTTTATTGAAATATAATGTTGTTGTCTATTTATTTTTCAAATACTTCCTATTCAAATTAAAAATGTATCATTTTAAGCGACAAAAACTCTCATTTTGGCTGAATTAAACTGCACAAACACAGCACATGAGTGTATCATTACTGGTTTAAAAACATATTTTGAATGTATCATCCAACGGATTTTGAACGTATCATATTTCTTCGAGGTTGTGTTGCTAAAATTAAAATAGCAGCTACAGGAATGAATTATAGAAACTTGTGCAAATATCAAATCAAAGCTTAGATATTAGGCTATTTTTCTGGTATTGTATTATTTCAATAGCACACGCCGTTTTAGTTTGTGAAGTGTCCAAACCTCAAAGTTTGCATTTTTCTCCCAAAATTGCATCAGAAAATGGCTCAAAATTCTTCATGTTACAATGCTTTTTAAAAAACTAGATTTATGATAAAAGCGCAACTATATAACTTAACTTTTAACCAAATATTATGAGATTCATATTTGTTTAAGATTCATAATAAAGAACATTTCTTTCCTCTGTGAACGTCTGCTGTCCAGGTAAACAAACAATTTTGAATGTATCACACGGCACTAGAATGAAATGATTCAAATCGGTTGTACGGTTAGTATTTTAAAATGTCTTAAGAAATCCTAATACATCCAAGAAAAAGTTTCTCAATACATTCATAAACAAATGACCTTAACCTTTGACCTTTATGTAATTTTAATTGGCCAAGGCAGACTCTCCCCTCTCAAGGCAAGACAAAATGTGCGCTGGCCTGGTAAGTTAGGTCGGAAGATTGGTTAGTAGAAGTTAAATTTAGAATGTTGTCAAACAGGTCAAACTAATAGTCGAATGGTCAAATAAAAATAAAAATTACACGTGGACAATCTCACTTGGAGATGTAAATTAAACACACACACACATGCACACAGAAACAAATACGTTTACAAACAAACAAATATTTAATATTACATAACTTACACTTGTTACATAAAACTGCCCTAAGTAAATCGACAGTTTTACATCCACAGTAAATTTCAAGTCTTTATGAATAACCGTTCAAGAGAAAAGTTCCGTAAAATTTACCTAAGTAAATCGACAGATTTACATCCACAGGAAATATTAAGTCTTTGTGAATAACTTTTAAAGAGAAAAGTTCTGGACAAAATCACTTTTTGAAAAATTTTAAATTACGTAACTAGAAAACGGAAGTGACAATATTTATGAAAGTTTAACAGATATGAGGGACATAATCCCTGAAAATGTCATGCAAATCGGTTGAATAGTTTCTGTGATATAAGGCCAAAAAAAAAGTCAGAAAGGAAAAGAATAATATCTAGAGCAAAGCTCGTTGCAAAGTAACGAGTGGATCTTCCGTTAATGTCAGAAGTAAAGCTAAAAGTTCCTGGAAAAAGCAGAGTTCTTAAACCAATAACCGGAGTTACTAAAAAAAAAAAAAAAAAAAATTAAAAAAAAATTCCAATATATTTGGGTACGACTTAACAAAATCCAAATGATTTTAAGTAAAATTAACAAAAAACTTTACGACTTAACAATTATCGAGTTATTGTCGGTACAATTTAATTTCACTTTGAACTTAAAACTATTTTCTTAACCAGTAACGTGGAATAAAAATTTCCGAGAAGAATCTATTTTTAAACCCCAATATCTCTGTAATACATCGTCCGATTTTAAGGTGGTATGGGACATCTGTCGATATTAATGTGGATTAAAGTACATTATAATTGAAATACTTTCACCGGTTTAGAATCTCAAATTTTACAATATTTGACCAAAAATAGCTTTTAAAAATATTTGGAATGCTAAAAATTGTAAAACCCACAGCGGGATTTGAATCATGATTTACAGATTCGTAGTAAACCCTGTCATCCACTGCGCTACGCTGTTTAGTGACAATATTGGAAAAGAAACTACTTATATGATTACACTTTATTTTATTGTTTATTTCGATAAACAATACGTCACAACATGGAAGTGTCCCATACCACCTCAAAACGGCTATCACTTTTAGATTCAGTTGAATGAGCTCTACAAAATACGTGTAGATTTCTTATTTGATCAAAAAATTTAAATTTTCGAAAAATAAGATTAACTTCTGGTTTCGACCGGAAGTGACGAATTTTCATTTCCAGCTTTATTACAGACGTAATTAATTTAAAGACTCTATCTCAGAGCATTTTTGAAAAACGCCTCGGACAAAATGACTTTTTCAAAATTTTAAAAAGGATCTAACGTAAAAACGGAAGTGACAATGTCGTGAAATAATAAGCTCTTTTTGCGTTTATGATTAAAACAATCTATTGCTCCAGAAAGAATAATTATAAATAGACATAAGAGCCCTCCTGGCCCCTAATTTGAGGGGCCAGCCCCCTTTTCTTGATATCAAATAAAAGGTGTTGTAAATATAAACATATTTTGTTCAACAAGTGTTCAAGAATTATTGACCATTCTAGACATATCTGAACAACTGTGTTTTAAGGGCCGACCCTTAAACTCCTTAACGGGGCCACCAACAAAAAACTTTAAGGTAGCACTTTGTTAAAAACATTATTTTGAGCAACTTTTCCTCTACACTGCTTTTCAAATGTTGTCCTTCCATACTGTGTGCTTGGTGCACCATCACAAGTCAGAAAGTTTTAGTAGCCGCAAATTTCACGGTTTACTTCTGCTTCTCATGTACTTAACATTAGGGGCCTTCATATTGCATACCAATTCCAACAAGAGACATCCCTCTAACTAATAATAATCATTAAATTCATTTCATAAAACTTAGCAACACTCATAGGCCTATAGCAAATCTCAATTTTACAAAAATATTAACGGGTTAGAAGGCTTAGGCAATTCTAAGAAAAAGTATACCACATATCGCCAATTCCATTGAGGTTTAAGAAAAATATTGTCATTTAAGTGAACCAATCATTTCCACTTTCCTCTATTCAACACAGATTCGTAGGGTTCTCCATAGTAAAACATCTTTACCTGAGCTTTTAGAGGTCAATTGTTGTTCAACCACCTTCAATAAGAAACCTTATTCAATACTATATACATGTACATGATATTATCATGATAAACCCATCACATCACTTAAAAATGCCCTTACATGTATACCCCCCCCCCCATACCGGAATTTTTTGATTTTCAGTAAAAGTCGTGGTTTTAAATCTTTTACCTAATATTATGAAACTTGTGGCAATTTCTTTGAGTCATTTCTCACACATATTTATAAACAATCGTCAATGATACTTAAAAATAATCTTTTGTTTTTGACGATTTGTAGCATATTTATTAACAAATAGACATGCTACCCTGCATGTGATTTCTTGTTTTCATTAAAAAAAGTAAGCTAACAATCAAATTTAGTGAATATCTTATCTATTCTGGTTTCTTGTCTCCTTTTAACAATGCTAAGTTGAAGTTGGTACGAGACAGTTTTTTGATACAATTTATTGTAGCCAGGGGATGCGTGTCTTCGGAACTCTGTAACTAGAATTTCCTCGGTTCCCATTCAGCACATATACCTTTAATTCACTCTTTATAAGGCCAATCACCAATTTCTGAAGAAAATTACTAGTCAAAACCTGTAAAATTTTCTACATACTCGTTTTTATGAGATTTTGACCCTTTCACATTTTGCTAATTTTTCATGATTTTTCAGCTTTTTAGACCTCCCCCAACTAATTCCCTGCAAAGGGTTGACCTTCCGTACCGTGTGCATGTTGCACCATCACATGTCAGAAACTTACCGGTGTATAGGTTACAATGTCCCAACCACCTACTTTTCGTGTTATTTTACCTCCCGTCTGTAACTTGCAATTTCACTGTGTAAAGTCAACACAACAGTCATAGCCGCAGGTTTCGCATTTTACTTCTGATTCTCATGTTCCTAACATATGGGGCCTACATATTGCATATCAATTTCAACAAGAGACATCCCTCTAACTAATGATAATCATTAAAAAAATCATTTCATGAATTTTAGCAACACTCATAAGCCTTCATGTACAGCAATTCTCAATTTAACGAAAAATTTTGATCGGGTACTTTATCCGAAACTGTCCCTTGCTACCTTTAAAACAGTAAGACCTAAAAGTGTGACATCTGCCTTAATTTGAAATCAAATTCAAACACACCCGGGAAGCTGGAGACGGATGAGAATTCCATGAAAACTGTTGAAATTTTACGTTTTTCCACATTTAGTTTTTTGCATATATACAATAAAAAGGTAAAAGTGTGTTGTTTCTTGTTTATTTCAAAAGTAATTATCATAGCAGATGTTATTTCAAGACAAAATGTACATTTACATATTCTACATATAATCTTAATAGAGGCTATTGGAAAGAGGGGGCGTTTTTTTAACTATGTAAACACATCTAAACTGATAATGATTATCATTATTAAATACGTAATAAAGGAAACATAATTGCATACTTTTATTGAAAAATAAATTTTCACAACTAACCATTGTAAATTTCCTTAAACAGCTTTAATTTTGTTTTTGATAATGTCTTATTTCATACAAACAACAACAAGGCATGTTGCTTTCTTTAAGTTCCATTATTGTTCACGCGTTATCCGATAAATTTGAATTTAATAGTCTGTAGAACACAGGGAATATATGGGTTGGGTTGACAGGTGAACCTCAAAAGCTGAAACCACAAGAATCAACCAGTAAAACCCATGTGGCCAGATGGTAACAGGAGTCCATTTTGGGCTGAAATTAAAAATCAATTGGCTGTTTTAACATACTAATAATAGCTGTGTTTACTGTTTACATTAACATATGCATAGTAAATGTATGAATATTTTCTGAAAAATACACTGACCATGCAGTGTAATAAGTATGACATATCCATAACAATACCTGACATTAACTTTTAGGCAGTGCAAACCAAATTTGCATATCAGGTCATAATATCATAACATTAAAAATGTTTCTTGTGTATAGACACATATGAAATTGAGAGAGAGGAGAGAGACACACACACACAGAGAAAGAGAGAGAGAGAGAGAGAGAGAGAGAGAGAGAGAGAGAGGAGACAGACAGACAGACAGACAGACAGACAGACAAAGAGAGAGAGAGTTTGCTTTACTCACAATGAAACAGCCAATATTTCAATTCGAAAACTATAAAGTGATATCACCCATCCAAACAGCGTCAAAGTATAAGCTTCTGCTATACCATGTTTTGTCAATTCTACTGGGGTTTTTATTTTGCGAATAAATTTAGCGAGGATTTTTTTGGTTTTGTAATCAATTACATGTTTTGAAAACAATACTATGCATAATGCACATGAAATTTCATGGACTATTTTAAAAAGCTTTGTTATTCGGCTGCACATTGAAAAAATGAGGGATTGATATTATACGCTCATTTCAAAATTCAATGCACTGTTGATTTTTTTCTATTTGACAGAGATATTTCTGCTCTTTGACGCTTTGCCAAGATTGAAAGCATGAGAGAGAGAGAGAGAGAGAGAGAGAGAGAGAGAGAGAGAGAGAAAACGAGAGAGAGAGAGAGAGAGAGAGAAAACGAGAGAGAGAGAGGGGGGTTTTCCTCTCAAAGTGTGACGTCGACAGTAAATATCTAATCTGAGCACAGTATCAATTATTAAAATCCACATATACACATGTATTTGCCTTTATTTAAAATTGTTTACATACAATGTAGATGTGATATGCATATAAAGTTTACCAAAAAATGAAACAATATGGCAATATGTATAAAAGATAAACTACACTAATTACAGCGTTCTACACTTGTGTACCTGTAACAAGCATTTCGTACAATAGGGGGCAATAACTCTGTAACAATTTCAAAGTAAGAGCTAAGGGGCTATATTTAAAAATGTCTTAAAATGTCCTATTACATACATGAAAAAGTTTCGCTGTACCACCCTAAACAAAAGAGTAATAAAAACTCATTAATCAACAGATTCTCAAATTACCTTGACCTTTGACCTTTATTTCATTTTGTTCGGCCAAGGTAGACGCTTCCATCCCAAGTGGTCCGAAGTCTCTATGATAGATAGTTAAAAAGTTGGAAGTGATTTTGTCGAAATTTTAATACTTTCAGGGGAAATAACTACTAGAAGGGGGCCTCAGATCCTTTCGGTATTAATAGATTGAAGAAATATCTAAGTGTACATATATAAGTGAACATATATATATCGTTTTAAATTATTTTCAAAGTCAAACGAATTATTCATTTTCAAATACATTATACAAAAAGTCAACTAGGTTTAAATGTATAATTATCTTATAGGATTTTAACAGTTTTTAATTACCATACTCTTTAGATAAAAAAAAATCAATATTTCATTTATATAAATAAAATTAACCTAAAGAAAACATTGTCTTATTTAGGTACCTCCAAGTTTGACATCCTCAGATATTACTATGGCAAAACTGTCTTACAATGGAGGGTCAATATGGTCACCTATCAAGTATGATCCCGTCACTTGTTTGGTTTTTATACAAACAGACAGAGGAATGTATGCCGAAAAAGAGGAAGGTAATAAAAAACTTCAATTCAATGATTTTATTTTTAAAAATATATTTTTCATTTTCTTGGATAAAACTTGTATGAATAACTTTTATTTACATTTTCAGTTAAGCTGCGGATAATTGTGCTCCTTCCAAGTTTAAGACCGTTCAAGGGGAAGTTCAATGTGGAACTATTTGTATGGATACCATCATATCATTATATTTTTCATGATTTTATTATATTGTATTAGAATTCTTTTTATAAGATATTTGCAATTTAAGGATGGAAAGAATAAGACAGTCCAGCAGTGGTTAGACGTTCGTGGTACGATGGGAGTTTACAGTAAAAGGTTTACTATACCCAGACACTCAAATAAAGGATTATGGCGTGTAGTGGTCGAGAGCATGGTAAATGTCATCAGACTATGGTTTATCTATAAAAAAGGAAAAAGAAACCCAAATCTTCAAAATTTGTTTTTGAATGATATCAATCGAAGTATTAATAATTTATTTTCAGAAACGAAAAACTGAGAAAGAATTTGAAGTGCGTAAATATAGTAAGTTTCACAAAGTTTCTCATATTAACGGAGTAAGGCATCTTGAAGATAAAGATTGTTTTATGTCTTTTTCGCTTAAACCTTTTAAATAAGATTGACTTTTAACCGGTGGTTGGGCATTCATTTGGTTGAATACATTTGATGTTATATCTAGATCTTCTGATGTATTCGTTAATGTATCAGAGAACAATCTGGTTAACTTTTATATCAACAGTAATTCCAAAGTTTAAAGTCCATTTATCCTGCCCTGACTTCTTCACCCGAACAACCAGAAATCTGAGATGCACAGTAAAAGCAAGGTTTCCATTGATTTATTTATTTTTGCTTGACAGAATGCATCTTATAAATGGTCTGTAGTCTGTTAAACATCATTTTAAGAAATATGGTAAACTTAACAAATTGACCTTATGTTTCAAATTTTTCACTTCAGATATTTCTTTGGGAAATCAGTCACCGGTGTTATTCACATTCAATTTGTAACGAGAATAAAAAGCACTGATTTGTTTTTATGCGATGATTACACAGATGTAAGTATTTATATTGCAATGATTTGGTAAATATTGATAAATGAGTACAAACGGTGTTTGGAGTGCGTTTTCAAATATTTCTTATGTTTTCATCACAGATAGCAGGGGAATTGTCAAAGTCAACATCGTTAAATTCCAGCACAATACTATATGAAAATGACATAGATGTTGTTGCAAAAGTTAGTGACCCGTCAACCGGAACAACTGTTGTGAATTCTGTTGTAGTGAAACTCAAACGTGCTGAAACAATGAAGTGGACTTTAGAACCAAAGCGGAGTAGTTTCCAACCCGGTTTGCCATTCCTAACGTTTGTAAGCATGCAATTCACGACATGATTCCATTTCAAATCTCAAACACAGTCCAAAGACTTATGGGAAATATAAATTGGAATTGTAAATAAAAAAAAAAATTGAAATGTATAAATAGTTTATTTGTCAAAAAAAATCCTCTGTGTGTGTTATAAAATTACTTTTTTTTCTTTGTAATTATCAAATCTTTATCTAATCTTTTATACGTGTAATAACGGATATTTTTCCTGATCCAATCATTTACATCAATATGGTATAATAATAATGACATTTTTTTTATTTTCCTTATAGCTGAAGTTTAAAAGTCTTAAAACATCAAACATGCCTGTAACTATAGAGGTAATCAAAAGGAAAGTAGACAATTGTTTCAACGCTTTTAACTATATTAGGGTTACCAAAAGTGTGATATCCCGATCGTTAACTGTTGACAACGAAGGATTTGGAAAATTATTATTGACTCTTTCTCCGCATGCCTCTGAGATAAATATTAAGGTTAGTTATTATGTTTAAAAATTCACCATAAATCAATATTTATTAAATGTTTAAAGTATAATAGATTATTTTCAATTGATATTTTATAGAAGAATTGATACAAAATATACATTTTTAACTACTTATGTGTATGCATTGATTATATATAAACTTACAAGTATATTTTTAATTCAATCACATTAAGACAAAAATTAAACATCTTTGTAAACAAGCATAATTTTCATATTTTCTTAATAAAAAAATATCTTAAAACAAGAAATCTAGAAATATAAACGAAAATTGCCGGGATATGTTAACTTCTAGTTGTCATACTTTTGAATTGAAGGCATTTGGATTTACATCATATTAAAAACACCGTTCATCCAATACACCTGTGCATTTTGTACATTTAATTGGAAAAATAATAATTTTCAGTTAAGTAGACTATTAAAGGAACTTTTTCTATTAAATTCATTTTGGAGCTTTACAGCCAAATTATCAAGAAATGATGATTCTAGGGTCGGAAGAATAATCAGGGTACCTTTAATAGTACATTTATTAAAGTATTTTCTATAGTAAGAAATGATTTATATTTCATATTGACATGTTCTTGTTTTTTAGACGTACAATGGTGCTGATAAGGCAGTGGAAACATTGTATGTTTCTAAAAGTAACAGAGGACTTACTATACTACCTCATAGACCTTACAGTATGGTAATCTCATTTTTTTAAAGATAAAAGTACTCAAAAAAACAGATATCCGGAAGCAGTAGGTGTTGTATTAACGACATCGCTACACTGCCTACTTATACAATTCTGTTTATTAAAACACTGTTTTTGTAAACCCGACCCAAACTTTGTTAATGTGATGTTCTGTATATAAGAAAACATTGTATTGAATGCGCCATGTTATTCCTTGGTATTTAATACTACGGTATTCTGTAGAAGAAATGAATACTTTCTTATGCATATTAATAAATCATTTAGTCTGTGTATGTCTGCGCATGACCGTTTGGAAAAAATTCGAGAGAAACAGCATAAGGGAAAGAGTAATCAACCAAGTTTGTTAACATATTAAATAGTGAAAATTACCTTTTTCAAGTTGAAAAAAAATATCCTTTACAATTTTGTTTTACGATTGAATAAATATTGCCGATAAACATATAGACCACCATTTTAATTCATACCTGATCAGATAATAAATAAAACAGAACGTCAGTATTACTCTTTTCGGTGGCCTCTCGACCCAACATATTTGTTGTGTCTCTGTTGTTTTTTCTATTGTCTACAAATGGTTAGTCTGCTACCAGCATACCTAACACACTTTCGCATCAACTTTTTGTTTACATTCTAAATAGACATGCGACTTTACGTGATCAGACGATAAGAGTTATTTCAATCTTAGGCTTTTACAGTCCGGGTCGGAATGTAAAAAAAAACCCTGTAATTTATATTTAATACTTTTAAATGCGTTCAAATTAAATTGTATAATTTGCCAGAAGTTTTTAACTTATGTAGCTTGAGGAAAATACACAAACGTTAACTTTCTTTCTTGAAAACATTCTTTTAACACGGCATACATAGCTTTAACGTGTACTATGAGAAAAAAATTAATGGATTTAAATATGGCATGTAAACGTTGCAATATTCGATCTTTTCCATTTGTATTGTATAAATTTTCATCTGTATTGTATAATTTTCCATTTGTATTCTATAATTTTTCATTTGTATTCTATAATTTTCATTTGTATTCTATAATTTTCCATTTGCATTGTATAAATGTCATTTGTATTTTATAAGAATACAAATAGAAAATTATACAATACAAATGAATACTTATACAATACCAATGGAAAAGATCGAATATTGCAACGTTTGACATGCCATATTTTAACGTTCATAAAACGATGCATCTGAGACAACAAAATATCTTTGTTAAGTTATTATATTGATATAAGGTGGTCCCCTGACAGTCATGTGATATGTGTTGATAATATTGTCCCCAATAGAGCTCATGAACAAATTTTAATATCACAAGGACATACCATTATTTGAATTAAAATCTTAAATGATAAAGAAAGTTTATAAATCTATTGAATTCTGAAAAGTGCTGCTGCTTTGTATTGAGTTCGTCTTTTATTAAAATAAATAGGCCTACTCATATCAAAGATAAAATGTTTTACGGTGCGACCGTAAGACCGTATTCTTAATTTTCAGTATTGATAACTTTTACGTTACATTATAAATGCAATACTTCCGAGTTTTATTGATGTATGATTTTATGATAGTAATCTAGGGTACAATGTCCTTGAATAATTAAGATTTAAACATACATATAATGTTCATTTCACACTTTTTCCCTTTTGTTCACTTTGGCATTTTTGGTTTTTAAAGTGTTGTCTGGCAGGCATAATTTGTATACCCCCCCCCCCCCCCCCCCCCCCGAGAATCATGGGTCAGGAATACCCGCAATTAGCGGAAATCACCGGAACCTTCTTAAAATCTATTAAATGTGAACATTCAAATGAATGCAAGTTACAACCGTTTCATAATGCCCTAATTCCTTAGCTTTTGCAAGATTTTGAGAGAATTTCATATTTCGGTTATTCAATTTACAGGAAATACATTTAGAGTTATTTCCCCCTATTTAACGTGATTATGACGTCAGAGTTCACGTCAGTTTAGTCTCGTATGGTTCTTTAAAAACTCCACCGATAATTATAACTACGCAAAGTATACTGTTTTATTTACCTAAAAAGCATGACGTTCTTGAAATTACACATTTTATCTGCTTCTCAAAAGTTTTACTGTGATTCTCGTGAGAAAGCCATTTGCAATGCATGAATTGCACTATGTGTCGAAATTTACTGACGCCGAAAAAAAGGCAAGAAAACCATCGTGACGTAACCACATTTTAAAAGGGCGATAACTCCGTTAATCTTACGTTGTGTCAGCAGTATATTTACTAAGCATGTACATAGAATTTAATTATTTTTACCTTGCTTGTTTTCGTGAGAGCGTAAAACGGGAAACCATATTTACAGGGAACTGCTGGTCCTATAAAAACGGCATTACTGGTCCGAGTAGTTGATGCCCCCCCCCCCCAAAAAAAAAACTCCGTTTAATGAATGTGCAACTGGTCTTAATTTTCTATTCACACACGCCTTGCCGGTAGATCTCGCTTAGCTCGCTATGACTTTATATGACTTTCTCTTAATATTTTACGTATTTATTAATTTGTTATATAGATTTCATCGAAGCAGCAACACAATTAAATAAACCAAACATCCCCTTTCTTCATGATCTCAAGATGATAATGATTTGTCAAGTGAAAAATTGATTAATATTTAAGTAGGAATTTCGATGTCTTTTACGATTTATTTGATACATTCTCTAAAGATAATAACAAGCTGGATTAAAACAAGCATAATAAAGAGGATTTCATGGTATATAAATTGTTTGTAGATTGTGTTCCATTTATTTATGAAATGCATTTTCTCATGTTAAAAATTTGATTGATTCCTCTACACATACAGATATATGCGTCAAAATTTACAGTAAAACTAACTTTACATCTACCGGTGAATCGCGATGAAACAGTTGTTTATATTTAATTAATATTTTCATCGGTAAGTTTGATTTATTTGACTACAAAGTTGCAAGCATAGGTAGCTTTCAATGTAGTTTAATGTATTCGTACAGATATAAATAGCAAATTACTTTATTTTTAAGCATGGTTGATAAATTGTTGCTTTGTGTGATATCATAGTTTCTCGCAATTTCCAGTCGGCGCAATAACACGGTAGACCCTAAAAGTGCTGCGATTTAAATCATATTCATCATATTCGCGAAGAATAACAAAATCTGAATAAAAATATCAAGACGATTTACTGATTCCTTTTTGTATATTTTAGGTTGGAGAAATTTCAACATTTGCTATCATCACTAAAACTCGTGTTACCGGTCCTCTTTGGTATATTGTAAGTATCTTTGTTTATCTCCTTAAATCACCCAACATATTTTGTGAATCTTTAAATGGTGTTTATGTCTGAGTTTATGTTGACCTCAAACAAACTCGAAAACCACCAAACAATGTGTTTGCCGAATCGTACTTTTACAGTGACAAAATATATACTTACACATTCCCTAATATAATGCTAGTTCTGTCCGTTGCATTGTTTGCTTGTTTGTATCTAAACTGACGAGAAATTGGGGGTACATCTTGAATAAACCAATTGTATCTGTTAAGAAAGCAAGATGGTCCACAGATTGTACTTTAGATCCACCAGAAAAGTATAAATATGAATATTTGCAAATATATTTCCTTAAATGAACCTATAGAAAACATTCAATTCTGTGTGAACTTTTGAAAATGGGATTCACAGTATTTAATCACGTGACTAACCAAGTTCATATCCAGGTGATCTTTTTAACATGCTTTTTTTCTTAATTTATCTAGCCACAAACAACTATTCACAAAATACAAAGGACTTATCTCAATGAGATAAGCTTAGTCTGTTAATAACCATGATTATCAATCCCTATTTAAAACTGACTGCCTTTCGGAACATTGTGAGGCAGGATGCCACATATTTTAATCAACCATTAAAAATAAATAACGCTTCCAATGTAGATTGTATTCACATTCTTTGATTCCGTGTATATCATCGCGCTTATTATTTATACGCCTACATGTAAGCGTGTTAGCGTTGACAACCTCAACGCTTGACGAATTGACAAATAAGGAATAATTAACAAACTTATATTCATTTACTTGTATAATTAGAAGCTATAAATGTATATCAAGTGTTTAAATACTTTTAAATACTTTGAAAATTTGCTTGACTGGTTATTAAATTGTATTATTATACCGCACTTTCTAAAGAAAGGTCGAATATTTTGTTGTTATTCTGTTCCGTCCCTCCGTCCATCTGACCGCCTGTCGCGTTTTTCTTTTTTATACTGCTTACATTTTACGAATTAGACTTATCATCTTTTAGAATATAATTTGGGTGATATGTTGATTTGTAGTTTTTAGAAATTTCATTTTAATCACTAGGGTTCAATAAGTGGCTAAAAATGACAGGTTTTTTTTAAAACATGCTTCCCAGAACTATATTTAATACATTTTACACAGTACCCAAATCATCTCTTAGAATATGATTTGGGATGTCCAGAAGATGCACAATAAGGTTTCGGAAATTTAATTATCAAAAAAAAAAAAAAACAAAAACAAAAAAAAACAAAAAAACCATAAGGTCAAAATTTTATGCATTAGCAAATTCAACTCCTGTAATATGATAGGAGATGTCAAATTGGTGTGTAATAAGGTATTGAAAATTTAATTTTAACTCTGGGGTCCATAGGTTGCAAAAAATGACGATTTTTTACACAAAAAAGCTTCCCAAAACTCCTCGTACAATTTTCAAACTAATTAAATTATCTCTTGCAGTATTAAAGGGGGTGTCATGCAGATGCGCAACACGGTTTTGGAAATTTAATTTTTCATTCTAGGGATCAAATAGGGGATAAAAAAGGGTATTTATCCCTTCAAATGATACATGGTTTTCAAAAATACCCACACAATTTTCTTAATGGCATTATCATCTTTCGAATTTTCACAATAAACAAATTATCTCTTGAAATAAGAATGGGGTTGTCTTGTAAATGCGAAATAGGGTTTTGGAAATTTAATTATAATCCAGGGGTAAATTAAATGCTAAAATGACTTTTTTTTAACAAAAAACCTAGTTCCCATAACTTCAGATATTTATTTACAGTAGTACATGTTACAAAACAATGTTCACATGTGTTTGTAATATAAAATATTATAATAATAATGATAACATAACTAGATACGATCTCGTTACGAGTAACGAGTTTGTCTTCCGTGCAATTTCTATTTAAAATGATACCATGTAAAATCGATACAATTTCAGAATTAACCCCCCCCCCCCCCCCCCACATTCAGATGATGAATAAAAATTACGTCATCAATGGGTGTGGCAATGAGTTTTTCAAATATATATTGTTACGATCAACAACTTTGCTTCCATAATGCATTACAAAATCTTTATCGTTTTTAAGTTATTTGTAATAGACTTTACGAGTCTTTTGGCCCCTAATTAAAGGGACCAGCCCCTTTTTCTTGATTTTCTAGAAAAGGTCTTAAGAATACTAACATTTTCTGTTCTTACACATATCTAAAATTGTTGTTCATTTTTGAGATACAAATGATTAAATATTTTAGGGGCCAGCCCTCTAGATCCTTAATGGGGACGGACATTGGTGTTCTGATCAGTGGAATCGATTAGAATTATCAATGCATACATTTTCTCTTCTACAATGCTTAATAAGATATGTCTTCTTCTCTAAATATATTGAGTCAAAGTTGACCTCTAAAAATCCCTAATTGCGAATTAAAAGCGTGGCAATGAGTTTTTCTGACGTTTTACTGATTGTTACAATCAACAAATTTGCTTCTATATAATGCATTACAAAATCTTAATCGTTTTAAAGTTATTTGTAATAGAGTTTAAGAGTCTTTTGGCCCCTAATTAAAAGGGCAATCCCTTTTTTATTTTGTTGGGAAGAACTATTGATTCTTTACCACTTTTGTTATATATGTTTTAACAAAATATCAATTGGTAAAAAGATACAGATGAAAACGTATGAAAATTTTGATACAAAATTCGTACGCAATGTTCGTGCCTAGGCGAGTTCCGAAAAATGACGCCACTGACGTAAAACAACATAATAGTGCACAACATCAAACTATGGTCTACCTATCCTGAAAATTTCATGATATCTCTGACAGATTCTGAGCTCAGCAATGCACAAAATGGGTCCTAAAAATACAAAATCGGCCGTAATTCGGGGCCGTAATTCAGGACCGGAAGTGACGACAACAAAAATTTCAAAAGCATATATGATGCAGACCAAGTCTCATCATCTATGAAAAATAGTTGAAATCGGTCGAATAATCGGTCGATCGTTCGATCGGAGAAATCGCGTGAACAAAATTTTGAAAAAAATAATAATAGCTTGAGCAAAGCTCGTTGCAAAGCAACTCGGAGAATCATCTACAGATTATCGTCTACACCCTGAAAATTTCACGTTTTTATCTTAATTAGTTTTGGAGGAGTTAAGTGAACAAAATGGTCTTTAAAATTTCAGTAAAACTTCGAAATATCAAACCGGAAGTGACGTCATTAGCCTAGAATTTAATTACATCAAGAGCTTCAATGTTCTATCAGTCCTAAATATTTGGTGAAAATATGTCCAGTAGTTCACGAGTAATTGCGTACGTCAAAAGGTCAGAAAAAAATAAAAATAACTAGAGCAAAGCTCGTTGCAGAGCAATGATTGGGTCTTCCGTTAATGTCGAAAGTAAAGCTAGAAGTTCCTCTAAAAAGCAGAGTTCTTTAACCAATAACATAAGAAACACAAACTAAAAAGATAAAAAATCGAATAAGTCATGGTAAGAGTTAACAAAATCTGAATGATTCTGAGTACGAATTAACAAAAACCTTATCGATTTCAAGAACGACTTCAAGTAGGATTCAAGTAGGATTTAACAATAATCGAATTATTTTAGGTACGAATTAATTTAACTTTGAACAAAACACTATTTTCTTAGCCAAGAATGCGGAATCAAAATTTCAGGAAAAATCAATTTTTCCACCCCAATATCTCTGCAATGCATCGTCTGATTTTAAAACGGATTCTAATTTAAAATTAAGCTTAATGAGCTCTTTTTAGGTCTTTCCACCTTTAAGGCGAAAGACCTTTTGTTTTTCTTCTGTTTTTATTATATTTTTTTCTTCTCTTTTTTTTCAAGGGACAACTTTTTTATTTCTAGAGATATTGAAACAATTTTTTCTTTATGTTATTGACCATTAAAAGTTATGGTACCAAATGACACTTTGGTTCATAAATACCAGAACTTACAACGTTATTGCCCTTGTGTACGAAATGCTTGTGGTAGAGACTTGAAACTTTTACTAATGTATTCAGTACATTTAGAGGCTCCTTCTATCTATTATACCGAAAGGGCCCGAGGCCCCCTTCAAGCAGTTATTACCCCTGAAAGTTTCTTAATTTTGTTAAAAACACTTACAACTTTTGAACTTTACATCGTATGGCCATCAGACCACTTCAAATTGAAATGTTGACCTTTACCAGTCAATATGACATAAAGGTCAAAGGTCAAGGTCAAACAAAAAAATTGCATATTTAAGTTTTTGACTTTTTAAAATAAGGTAACGCAGAGAAAATGTTTTATTTATTATATTGAAACAACACATAAAAAATAATGAGGTGGAAAGACCTCTAATTGTTCGAGAACAATTAGTCTACTAGTTCGCTTTTATGAACAAATTATCGCTCAGGAAAGATATATTATTTAAAAAAAAAACCCTCGTAGCCCTCCTGGACGCTTATTTGAGGGACCATCCCCTTTTTTTGGATATCAAATAAAAGGTCTCCAAATATAAACATATTTAATTTAACACGTTTTTACGAATTGTTAACCGTTCTTGAGATATCTGAACAACTGTGTTTCAGGGGCCGACCCTTAAACTCCTTACCGTGTCTACCAACAACAAAATTCTAGGTATCCTATTGTTAAGAACATTCTTGTGAGCAACTTTTGTTCTACAATGCATTGAAAAAGATTTCTCCTTTTCTAGATATTAATGATCAGAGTTTTGGACCTCTGACCCCTTAAAACCTTATATTTGCATTTATAAACAATTACAAAATATCCCTCAGTAGAGGGCTATAGATAAATACTTTAGAGCCCTCTAGGTCCTCTTTTTTGCATTACAAAATGACCATATAAAAAATGGAAAAATCTCAATATCTCAAAAATGGATGTGACGTCATCAATGCAAAATATTTGCTATCAGGTTCAGACCAGTATTTATCACATCAAAAAATTTGAAGGACGTTTCTGAGAAATCGCGTCCACAAAAATCGGAAGAAAAAAAAATAATAATAGGGAAAAAGAAATCAAAGAATATCAAAAAGGTCTTCCGGACGACCCTAATAAGAAAAAGTACGAGAACAATTAAATCCTCCGTTGGAAACGGAAGTTCTTAATAATATTAATAATAGTAGTAATAGCTCCTATTATATCTGTCGAAGTATTTCATATTGATAGAAAGTTACAAAAATATTTTATACAAAATTGTAGTTTTTTACAATGATAATATTATCAGTATTAATTGATCAAGATATTCTAAATGAATAGAAGTGTACATTATTACAGCTGTAATATTTTTAGGTCACCTGAGTAAACTCAGGTGACCTATTGCTATCTGTTTTCGTCCGTCGTCGTGCGTCGTGCGTTAACAATTTACATTTTTAACTTCTTAAAAAATACAAGGCCAATTGTTCCCATTAATGGTGTGAAGCATCTCTATGGTAAGAGGAATGCAAATTGTGAAATTGGTGGCTCTACCACCCCCAGGGAGCCACAGGTGGGGCCAAATATGCAAATAACAGCCAAATTTTTAAAAATCTTCTCTACTCCCACACATGTGAGGAACAAACTGATTGCATGGTTATGATGTCCATGAAGCCCTCTACCAAAATTGTGAAATTCATGGCCCCTGGGTCAGGGGTTCAGGCTCTAGGGTGGGGCCAAAATGGCCATATAGTAAAAATGTATTAAATCTTAGAAAATCTTCTTCTCTACTCCCATAGAAAATTGTTAAAAACTAAATGCATGGTTATGATGTCCATGAAGCCCTCTACCAAAATTGTGAAATTTAGGGTCTCTGGGTCAGGAATTCAGGCTCTAGGGTGGGGTCAATATGGCCATATAGTGAAAATATATTAAATCTTTGAAAATCTTCTCTACTCCCACATATATTTGTGAAAAACTAAAGGCCTGGATATGATGTACATGAAGTCTTCTACCTAAATTGTGAAATTTATGACCCCTGGGACAGGTGTTTAGGCACTAGGGTGGGGCCAATATGGCCATATAGTAAAAGTGTATTAAATCTTAGAAAATCTTCTTCTCTACTCCTGTATATATTTGTGAAAAACTAAAGGCATGGATATGATGTCCTTGTGTTAAGTGGCATCAAATGGTATGTAGGTCATGGGCCCCGGGGGTGGTCATTTCCCACCTCAAACAGGAAGTGCCAGAATATCTTGAAAACGGTTAAGAACCCTACCCCTAAACCATATATATTCTTGTTCCCTGTGTTAAGGGCCATCAAATGGTACGAAGGTCATGGGCTCTGGGGCTGGTCCTGACCCCCTCTCAAACAGGAAGTGCACAAATATCTTGAAAACGGTTAGGAACCCCACCCCTTAACCATATATATTCTTGTTCCTTGTGTCAAGGGGCATCAAATAGTATGTAGATCATGGGCCCCGGGGATGGTCCTGACCCCCCTCAAACAGGAGGTGCACAATTAAACTTGAAAACGATTGAGATCCCCACCCCTAAAACCATATATGTTCTTGTTCCTTGTGTCAAGGGACATCATATGGTATGTAGGTCATGGGCCCTGGGGGTGGTCCTGACCCCCCTCAAACAGGTAGTGCCCGAATATCTTGAAAACGGTTAATATCCCCACCCCTAAACCATATATATTCTTGTTCCTTGAGTCATGTTAGTTCACCTGATATATAGTAAAGGACCACTGGGAACATCATGAAACTTTGTGGGTCATCCCTACTCTATATGATAGCCTCGTTATTTTGGGAGACTTTATAATCACCCCGATTATAATTACATCTTGTTTTCCCTTGCTTCTTCCTAATGGAGTTATCTTCCTTTGCTTGTTCATATTTAGTAATTAATCATTGAATATAATGTAATTATAAAGAAGTTGTATGATCAAAAGAGTTATGCAAGGCTTTTTATCATTTGAAACAAAAACAGTTTTGAACTTTCAAACTAAACAAATAGACTTGTTAATAGTAAAGTAATAATTGGCTAACTAAAATCACTGATATAAAGGTAAAATGATTTTGGTATATATGCCAGATGGTGATTCTCAACGAATGTTGAATATTCAAAAACTGGAACAGGAGAAGTGAGTAACTCATGATGGCTTTTATCGATAAAGCTTGGTTTTTTTCTCGTTTGTTTAAATGCCCACAGGGAGAGTTTCTGTCTGCCCCGGGGAGATGGGGGATGGGAGGTTGTTTTAGATAAAACATGAATAATAGCCACCTTGTTATTATTATTAAATTTTTTTTTATCAGAATCTTGCACCTTTTCAATATCAGGTCGTGCACTCTTTTATGATCTTTTAAGTTTTTCACTAAAATTATAGGTTTAATAGTTCTTTTTGAAAGATTTCAGGCAGGGAGGTGGTCTTCATTACAAATTAAAAAATTTTCTATTCCAGAATAAAATTTAATTAAATACTATATGAGACCCCTTGACAAGTTTGTTAATGGGTTATTCTACTCAGATGACCGTTAAGGTCTATTTGCCTCTTGTTTATTTACAATATTGATACATCATAATACAAGAGACAAGAATATATTTGCCGTAGTGGTGGGGATCTCAACAGTTGTAAAGATATTTGGTAATTTCCTGTTTCATGGGAGGTTAGAACCACCCCAAAGGGTATGACTTACATAATATTTGATCCGCCATAACACATTAGGAAAAACATATACATGTATATATAGGACGCAAGGGTTTTAACGATACTTGGTCATTTTAAGTTCCGGCTGGATGACCAAAGGCTTTGTCTTAAATGTATATGATCAACAGAATATCTATGGTAAGAAGTAGAGATTTCAACCATTGACAAGATAATTGGTTAAATAGTAAATGTTAGAAAAGAGGTGGATAGGAATGATCACAAAGAATTTGCCACAAAACATATTATTAAAGCTGACAGAAATTCATAAATACGCAATACTTTAATCTCTGACTACCGCCATATAAATTGTCAATTTCTATTGTTACGGTAATCGCTAGAATTACTTTGTGAATTTAAGAAGTTTGAATTATCCTTGGGGTCTGGACCCCCTCCCGTTGACTCTCAAGATACGTGCATGATCTTTGTGGCATCATAATATAATTACCGGTCATCATTATCCAGATTTCTCAGGTACATTCTTAATTTCTCATATACGACTGAATATGATTGACACTAGATGTTCCAAAACTATGAAATTAAACCCATCAATACATTGAGTCTAGGGTATATAATAGATAGGATAACTGGTCTATCCAAATATCTATGCTGAATAGAGAACAATCCTGCCCACGGTGACCCAAATGCATCTGAATTTGACCTTGTTCTTTTTTTACTTGCTTTGAAAATGCTGCGTGCTAATTTTTTTTCTTTTCTACCCTTTATACACCCTCCTCCTTCAAATCATGCAACCGCTCATCTACGTTCATTAGCTCACCTGAGCTGAAAGCTCAAGTGGGTTTTTTTGATCACCTTTGGTCCGGCGTCCTTTTGGCTGTCTGTCAGTCCGACTGTCTGTACACTTTTTAAAGGTTCGACTTCTTCTCCAGAACCACATTTCAACCAAACTTAGGACAAACCATTAATGGATGAATGGGATTCAAGTTTGTTAAAATGAAGGGCCACGCTCCCTTTCAAGGGAATGTAATTAAGTTTCAATGAAAATTTGTTAGTATTTTTTAAAAATCTTCTTCTTAAAAACAAATTCTTTAGAAAAGCTGTTACTTGTATGGAAGCATCCTCAGATAAAGTAGATTCAAGTTTGTTCAAATCATGATCCCCGGGGGTAGGGTAGGGCCATAATGGAGGATCGAATTTTTATAGATATATATAGAACAAGATATGAGTGCGGGAAAACCCAGCATTGAAAACACGATGGAAGAACAGTTTGTTTAGAATCACGTTTTTTTCGTGTCTTAAATTGAATCATTCTTGTATCAGATGATACTCGAAGCATTATTATTCCGATATTCATTAATGTAGAACAATATTAATAGTTAATTATTTGTAATCAAGGCGAAACACGATTTTAGCGTCATCGACACGGTAAAAAGAATAAATACAACACTCCCTGAGGGATGCTGATGTACTGATAGTGTTTATTTATTTTTTATTCAAAATTTTTCTATCCACTTGTGGTTTATAACTAATAAGGTAAAGACAGGGAACACATATTACACGAACCTGACTATACTATAGCAAAATCCCTACAACTTCATGATAAAAACTTGAGTTCAATTCGGCTTTAATTCCCATTCAATCAATCTACATGGTCTCTGATAACGATCTTCCCTTTGTTCCTATCCTTGTCATTCTGTCTCTTATTTCTTTCCTTGCTAAATCTGTCAAATTTAACGGTCTACCTCTCTTTCTCGTCGTCGCCAATGTTGTTGATTGACCGAGACAGATGTCACGTGACCATTTAAGGCGGGGTTATTCAAATTATATATATTCAAATAGATAAAAAAACATTTTAATAATATAATTCAAAACCAGCTTTATAAACACTGTTTTCATACCAACTCTAATGTGCTATTATACCAAACAGGCATTGATAAAAAGTTTTTCTTCAACATATTTATCATTAAAAGATTTTATAACATAGAGCATTGATTTAAATACATCTTTCCAAAAATTATTATTTTTGGAAATAACACATTCAGTAATTAATGCATCACTAAAATCAAGTAACAAGCAATTAACATCCAACATTTCTAAACCTCTAACAAGCAAGTAATAACATCCAACATTTCTAAACCTCCTTCTTGATATTCTTAAATAACTACTACGTTTTATTTTATCATACATTGGCATTCCAAACAAATTCAAAAATGTCTTTGTTCAATGTGGAGATTACCTCCGCTTTGGGAGTAGATAAAGACATAAATAAATGATTGATTTTTGGAATAACTAGATATTTTACAACCGTCACACGTCCGATTGGTGTAAGGTTTCTTCTTTTCCATTATTGAAGCATGCTTTTAATATTTGGAACTTGTATAGAATAATTTAAGCGATTTTTTAAAGGTCGACAGAAAAGTTAATTCCCAATAAGCTAAACGTTGTTGAACACCAATCTAGTGTTCTGGTTATTCAAATCTTCTGTATTTTTTTTAGGCACGTAAAAAAAATAAAATATATATTTTTTTTATTTATCGTATCTTTGTTATGCCATTGACTTAGCGTAACTTATGTAAAAGTCATATCTTAAAACAAAGTGTAATGAAGCAAATTATCAGTTCTTACAAATGTTATTCCACTAAAAATACGCCACATATACTTTTAACGTCCGATTAGAAGATTTCCACCATTTGACATACCTAAACAAATAGTGTGTTAAAATTTCAATCATCTGCGATTATAAGTTGCTGAGAAATCTTTGACGAAAATTTTTGTTACGAACCGACAGACGGACGGACAGACAGACACACAGACAGACACACAAGAATAAAACAGTATACCCCCTCTCCTTCGGAGCGGTAATATTCACATCTTTAAAAACAATTTCTTCTCAGAAACCAATTGGCCAAACAAGCTGTTACTTGTTTGGGAGCATCCTCAGGTAGTGTAGATTCAAGTTTGTTCAAATCATGATCCCCGGGGGTAGGGTTGGGTAACAATTGCGGGGGGGGGGGGGGCAAATTTTTTCACAAGAACTTAAAGAGAAAAATCTTTAAAAATCTTCTCAAAAACCAATTTGCCTTACAAGCTTTAACTTTTGTGGAAGCATCCTCAGGTAGTGAAGATTTGTTCAAATCATGATCCCTAGAGCTAGGGTGGGGCTACAATGGGGGTTTTAACATAGGAATATAAAAAAAAATTTTGCTCAAAAAACCAGTTGGTAAGAAAAGCTGTAATATTTCTCAGTTGATTTTGATTTAAGCATGTTCAAATTATGATCCCCCGGGGAGGGGGTGGGGTCGATTTTTATATAGGATTATATAGTGAAAAATCTTTTAAAATCTTCTTTTCAAAATCCAATTGGTTAGAAAAGATGCATCTTCGCTAGCCAAGGGTTTTCGGTCCACTCTGCTCCCCATAAACCCTTGGCAGATTTCATTACGAAAACTCGGTGATGCGGTGGCGCTATCTAGCGAGCAACTTGAGTTGCGCCCCTTGTATATTTACATTTTAATCGAATGAAACAACGGGTAATATACACGCTACGGCATAAATACAACTTGAAAACATGTTGACTAGCAAGAATAGGAACATAATTAACGATGCTATTCAATGGGAATGAAGATATAACCTAGAGAAAGCAAGGAATGTTTTATTTATGGGCCTAGTGTTTGTAGAGACCTGTACCGGGAGTGAAAAAGTCGCTATATATAAATGCATTCAAGCCATAAAACCAGGTATCGGTGTCGTAATTATTGTGGACAAAAGAAATAAATAAAATACAGCTCATTGAACAATTGAAACTCTAACCATAAGCAGGGACGTACATGTATATGCTAACGGGATAGGCAACTTCTTCATTCGCCACGTTTACTTCCCATACATGTACTACGCTCGCACGAGCCTTGACAAGTTTGTAAATCTCTGTTAAATCCAGTAAAATATATCGTTTTTAAAGTGATCTGGTTAGACCATCCTTGTAGAGATATTGTACTCGATCACTTGTGCCTCAACTTGTGAAAAGCACCGAATGTTTTACCAAAGATCACACGTGTGTTTCTTTTAAAAGTTTATTTATAAGCGAATGTTTACAACGCTGCGATTAGATCAGCTACTCGCAGCTGCAGCCAATCATTAAACGGAGCTTGTAATGAAAAATGAATTTGATTATTCTCAAAAATTCAAATGTTATTATAAATAATATATGGTATTACTTACATGTGTTTGCAAGAATCTTGACATTTGTTGATTCTCAATTGTTTATACTGTGGCACCTTGACAATTCTTGGAAACAAAGAGGTACAAAGTTTGATGTAGGTTTATATTTATATGAACAGTTGTATTAGATCTTCTTGAGAACTGCAATGCTTAATATGACATGACTATAAAATCATCCAGTTACAAAAGTGGCTCAATGTTTAACAAGAATATTTGGAGAAATATTTAAAATATTTTAATACAGGATCTTTTTTCCTACATTGTCCAGATAATTTGTATATGACTCCAAAAAGCTGAATTTAATATGGCTAATGTTGCTAAAGTGAGCGATGTGGCCCATGGGGCTTTTGTTTTTTGAACCACTACAAATAAAATACAATAATTGAAGAAACTTAAGATTATATATATATCATAAGAATTATTGTATTCACAGAAAAATGGTCTTGCATTGTATCTTATCTACAGCTACATGTACATGTACCATGTCTAACCGTAGACCATATGTAACACTAGATAGCAGGTAAAATCTTCTTTCATGTATTCCTTCGGGTGCCTACTAACATTTGCCTGATGTATTAGTAATGCAGAACTATTCTTGTAGCAAATTACAAACCCAATTTAATAATATCACCTATAAATCACCTGTCTGAAAAAATATTCGGCTCAAACAAATACTGAACACAATAACTTTTGCAGTTCAAAATTATATTTACTCCAAATTATATGTAAGAATAAATTATATGCATACCAACTGCATAGTAAGCCTTAACATATGTTCAGTAGCTGTTCTAACTTGTGTCAACTTTTAAATCCACAATAAACAAACCTTTAAAGCTTACCTTTTATTTTAAAAACAATATAAAGCTGCTCTCGCGTTTCATGTACTTCTAACACTGCCCCATGCCCTCTTTCACGTTCTATTTTTTTATCACTAATCCATTCAAAATTCCTGCACACCCCTCCTTAACCTTCCTTATCACCAGAAGAAGTGATAAATCCCTTTGACAAATGTATTTTCTTCAACTTCACTGACAGCACCATAAACGAAACATACAATATGTTTTTCTTTCTAATATAATCAAAAGCTAAAACATGTTTTCAGTCTTACTTAAACAGTATCGAAAAACATACGAAGTCATGAGGTCATACAATTTTCCTTATTTGTAAAAAATAACCCCAAAAAGTTGGTTTAAAAACACAAAAGATAATAATATTTTCAAAACTAACACATGAGAACACTACGAATGCAATGGTGCCGATAAATAATACTTTTTTACATGAAGGCTTTATGATTTATAATGCAAACCATTTTCAGACATTGGATTTAAAATCAATTTAGTCGCGTTACCATGTACTCCATTACAATCCATCAAAATCATTTTGATGATAAGACATCCAACAGATATTCCTTTTCAGTTATCACAGAGACATCCAACAGTCTCCCTTTTTCCAATGATTATTTTGCACAGAAACGATTATTGCATTACCTTTTATAAAATTTCCAAACCCAAAGTGTTGAATATCGTTTGACATGCAATCCAAATTTTCTTCATCTATTGATTCACTTCGGATAAATTAGAAACTAATTATTTCTTTCATATTACAGATATCATCAAGAGGAACAGAACTAAACAAAGGACAATGTGGACAAGGAACACATTCGAAGTTCAAATGTATGATTAACATTGAGCCAAGTTTCTATCCAGGATTTCAACTTCTATTTTTCCATGCAAGTAAAACTGGAAGTTTTAGTGAAGATTCCATATTTATAGAAGTCATGGGAAATCCAACAAATAATTTTGTAAGTTATATAATATATATCTCGTAAAATATTTGCATAAAGTTCATTTAGAATGAAAATTTTGAAACATATTTAGGCTGTACGCAAACTATCTGCAATTACAAATTTCTTTTCTAAAGGTCAGCATTTCAAAAGATAAAACAAGTTCATACCTGCCCGGAGAGCACGTGCAACTTACAATTAATTCTACAAGGAACTCTGTAGTCTACTTGCTAACAATTGATGAAGGAATTCATCAATCTCAACCTGGTTTCGACTTTAACATGGATGACGTAAGTTCATCAATTATGTTTGATTATGATATCATAATAGCGATATTTCATTCCCCTATTTTTGAGTAAAGAATCATTTTTCTGTTCGGCATTGTAAATGACAATTTTCATATAAAAATTTCGTTGTAAGAAAATTTGCAGTAGTTACATATTGCATTTTAAAGTTCACGTTTTAATGATCACGTGAAAACTGTTTTGCATCAAATCATACCAAGAAATACATTACCAACTTGTTAGATTTCAGATTACTCTGACAACAAGCCTTTAATTTTAAACTTCATTTTACGATGATCACTATTATTTAAAGCGCGTTTGTTTAAAATAAAAGGAATACTTTACGTGGTCTGCAACAACACATTTTATAACATTAAGGAACACAAACAACTGATACTGTTAAATGTTTGTGATAACGAGTCCCAATTTAAACTACGGAAGAAACTATATAAAAAAACCAAGAGGCCTAGAGGCAATATCACTCAAAAAACCAACTAAACTCATAACTCAAATCTGAATTGTCAAGTTTGGTTGAAAATTGACTCAGTTGTGATTGAGAAGAACGTGAAAATGTTTAATGTTAATGACAACGAAGAAAACGACAGACAGCGAAGAAATATTGACCAAAATAGTTTCTTAAGCTTTTGACTCAAGTGAATTAAACTTTATCATTAATAGTTTTGTTTAAAAAATTATAAAGTCAAGTGTTTGCCGTGCGGCCAATCGCTCTTATGATTGAGATCTTTTTTATTTACTGGATTTGATGCTATATGCAAACTATGTACATGTACAGTGTATACTCAAATCAACATGTATATTCAAATTTGATAATCATACATGTACATGTACCAAAATATGAAATTGGAAAGATAACGATAGCTGGTATAACGAAAGATTTCAATGATTTTAAACAAGTTTTTCTGATTTTTGTGGCTGTCAATTAAAAGGATTAAAAGAATTTAAATTAAAGAATTGTTATTTCATATGCTATAAGTAAGTTTTTACCATTGTAGCATGTTATTAATTGATCTTCATACATTGTAGGTAAATTCAGCTCTGACAGGCATTATAGGCGAGGTAAGTGTTTGCATTTTTTATATGTGGTACATTAAAAATGAAAAACTTGTAACAACAAGTAGGTCTATTTGTACCGACCATTTATTAGATGAGATGATGTTGACTCAAAACTTAAAAGAAGGTAATTAAAAAATTATCCTCAATGTTTAATATGAGGATGTATTGGTTAAAAGATGGCAAAGATTCAGCCAATTTGGACTCCTTGTTGGAAGTTCCTATTTTACAGTAGCATCTCCACAATAACGTCATCCTTTCTCTCTTTAATCTACCGATTACAACATTTCATATCTCGAGATACTCGAATCCAATTGTTATCAGTTAAAATCAAAGTACTGGAGTTACTGGAAAGCGGTTAGCAAGATGTTAGGAATACATGCGTTAAGATCTCATTTTGGGGCACAACAGAGTTCCAATAGAAATTTCACCATTAAATTTTAAGCTTGAAGTTTTTAGCTCACCTGAACTGAAAGCTCAAGTGAGCTTTTCTGATCACATTTTTTTATTCGTCTGTCCGTCTGTCTGTCTGTCTGTCTGTCTGTCTGTCCGTAAACTTTTCACATTTTCAACATCTCAAGAACTACTGGGCCAATTTCAACCAAACTTGGCACATATCACCCTTAAGCAAAGGGGATTTAAAGTTGTGAAAATTTGGGGCCACGCCCTTTTTCAATAGGAGATAATTAGAAATTATTGAAAAATTTTGAGAAATTAAAAAAATCTTCTTCTCAAGAACCATTGAGCAAAAATAGCTAAAACTTGAATGGAAGCATCCTCAGGTAGTGTAGATTCAAAGCTGTGTAAATCATGACCCCCGGGTGTAGGGTGGGGCCACAATTGGGGGTCGAAATTTTACATAGGAATAAACAGAGTAAATCTTTAAAAATCTTCTCAGAAACTAATCAGCCAGGAAAGCTGAAAGCTATGTAGAAGCATCCTCAGGTAGTGTAGATTTGAAGTTGTGAAAAACATTACCCCCAGGGGTAGGATGGGGGGGGGGAGTCGTAGTTTAACAAAGGAATATATAGAGTAAATCTTAAAAAATCTTTTTCTCAAAAACTAATCAGTCAGGAATGCTGAACCTTGAGTGGAAGCATCCTCAGGTAGTGTTGATTCAAAGTTGTGAAAATCATGATACCCTGGGGGTAGGATTGGGCCACAATTGGGGGGGGGGGTCGAAGTTTTACATAGGAATATATTGATTAAATCTTTTAAAATCTTCTTCTCAAAAACTGATCAGCCAGGAAAGGTGAAACTTGTATGGAAGCATCCTCAGGTGGTGTTGATTCAAAGTTGTGAAAATCTTGACCCCCGGTGGCAGGGTGGGGCCACAATTTGAGGTCGAAATTTTACATAGGAATATACAGAGTAATATACAGAGTAAATCTTTAAAAATCTTTTACTCAAAAACTAATCAGCCAGGAAAGCTGAAAGCTGTGTGGAAGCATCCTCAGGTAGTGTAGATTTGAAGTTGTGAAAAACATCCCCAGGGGTAGGATGGGGCCACAATAGGGGGGGGGGGGTCGAAGTTTGACATAGGAATATATAGAGTAAATCTTCAAAGCTGGGAAAATCATAATCCCCGGGGGGTAAGGTAGAGGCTTAAAGAGGGGCGAAGTTTTAAATAGGAATATATTGATTAAACCTAAAAAATCTTCTTCTCAGAAACTAATTAGCCGGGAAAGCTGAAACTTGTGTGGAAGCATCCTCAGGTAGTGTAGATTCAAAGTTGTGAAAATCATAACAACCCCGGGGGTAGGGTGGGGCCACAATGAGGGGTCGAAGTTTTACAAAAGAAATATATAGAGTAAATCTTTAAAAATCTTCTTCTCAGAAACTATCAGCCAGGAAAGCTGAAACTTTTGTGGAAGCATCCTCAGGTAGTGTTAGATTCAAAGTTGTGAAAATCATGTTCCCCAAGGGTAAGGTAGGGCCACAATGGGGGGGGAGCAATGGGGGTCGAAGTTTTACATTAGATTATTTAGAGTAAATCTATAAAAATCTTTTTTCAGAAACTAATCAGCCAGGAAAGCTGAAACTTGTTTGGAAGCATCCTCAGGTAGTGTCGATTTAAAGTTGTGAAAATTATAATCCCCTGGAGGTAAGGTGGAGCCACAATTGGGGGCGAAGTTTTAAAAAGGAATATATTGAGTAAATCTTTAAACATCTTCTACTCAGAAACTAATCAGCCGGGAAAGCTGAAACTTGTGTGGAAGCATCCTCAGGTAGTGTAGATTTAAAGTTGTGAAAATCATGACACCCCCGGGGATAGGGTGGGGCCACAATGCCACAATAGGGGGTCAAAGTTTTAAAAAGGAATATATAGAGTAAATATTTATAAATCTTCTTCTCAGAAACTAATCAGCCAGATGATTTAATTATAAAGACTTTGGCCACTGGACAATTCTTCGGCTTTTCAAGACGTTCAGAGTTTGATGTAGGTTTATATCCCATATATAAACAATTGTTAAGGATCTATTTGAGAACTGCAATACTCAACATGTGATATGACTTTAAAACCATCCTGTTAGAAAAGGGACTAATGATTATAAACATAAGAATATCCAGGGAGGAAAATGGATTTTATTTATTCAGGATTTACATGTATTTTTTGTACATTGTACAGATAGTTTGTATTATGACTCCATTAAGCTGATTTTATCATACCTATTGTTCCTCAGGTGAGCGATGTGGCCCATGGGCCTCTTGTTATTGTGAAATTGCACGGTTAACCCGGTAGTATGCATAATGGCTTTCTACTGAAATATAACCCAACATTCTCGAAAGTATCTTCTATTTGAATTATATTGTTAAATTTAATGTAAGTGTGGTGAATTCAAGGGAGAGCAGAATTTGTTATATTCGTTCACCCCATGTTCGATCTATTTGATACGGAAGGGCCAGATGAAAAAATGATAAATCTTATTTGTTCGGACGAATAAGTTGTTTGTTCGAACGAATAAGGATTTATTCGGTCAATTAATTCGGTTTTTTCTTCGGACAAACAAGTTATTTGTTCGGAAGAATTAGGATTTGTTCGGACGAATTAGGATTTGTTTGGACGAATTAGCTTTTTGTTCGGATAAATTACAATTTGTTCGGACGAAATTGTTATTTTTTTTTCGGACAAATTACGATTTGTTCGCACAAATTATATATTTATTTGGATGAATTAGGATTTGTTTGGACGAACTATGATTTGAACGAAAGAATAAGTTATTTGTTCGAACGAACTACGATTTGTTCGGACAAATTACGATTTGTTCGGACGAATTAGTTATTTCCTCAGACGAATAAGTTATTTGTTCGGACGGATAAGTTATTTGCTCCGACGAAAAAGTTATTTGTTCAGACGAATAAGTTTATTATTATGTGTGAGAGAGAGAGAGAGAGAGAGAGAGAGAGAGAGAGAGAGAGAGAGAGGAGAGAGAGAGAGACCATAAACAGAGATACACGCAGATGGGGAAAGTCTACATTGGTCTATGAGATCATGCGCGGATCAAGAAAATTTTTCCGGCCGGGGGTCGGGGGGAGGGGGAAGCTGAAATATAATTTTGTTTGCCTGGAGGCACCCCCCTTTAGATGCCCACTCTAAGCAACACAAGGGTTTTCTCTAAAAGAACAACAAATATTATACATTTGTAACTCCCAACCTTTCCCGACACGCAAAATTGAAATAGATTTTGAGCTTATATTCTAGTTGCAAAATATGCTAGATATTGTGTAAATATTCAGGGGCGTCGGAAGGTATTTTATATTGGGGCGGCGAATTTGATCGGTAAGATAGGGGGGTGGGGGCGTGAATGGATTTAAGTTGATATTCTACGGTGTTCTACGAAATTCTTCAATTTGATAAACCATATTGTCAATTATTTGATGGCACTTTATAAGAAACAAAGGAAAGTTGTACTGAATATTTGTTTTCTTACCTTTGACGAAATATAATGTATTTCAAGATAACGCAACTCATATTTATGTTACAGAAGTTTATGTGCATCATGCGTGGATCTACAGCGGGGGGGGGGGGGGGGGGGCTTGACAATCCTTGGATTCAAATTTCTTAAATTTACATAAAGTTTCCAAAAATAGGCCTAGGACCATCCCCACTCCCGGCAAATTTAGATATCTCTTGGATCATCCGTGAAAAAATGGTTGGATCCGCGCATGTGCATGTATAAGCACCTATTATGTCCTCGTAAATTTGATTCAACTTATCTTTCTCTATTGCACTTCAAAAACGTTCAAAAAACCTTAAATGAATTTCCGTGAATCCTGTGCTGACACATTATATATCATATATAGCTCATAAATTATATTATTAGTTGTTTCTAACTTACAACTTGTTATAATTGATCATCAGAGCTGGAGAACTATATTTTTTAAATTCAAAACTATCTAATTAATGCACTGTTTATTGTCAAAACACGTATAGATACCCCACTTATGCTTGTGTAAACAATAAACACTACGCCGCTCCATTGAACACAAATCACCGTTATCATCGCCGCGGTGTCTTCCCACTTAGCTAAAATTCTGAATTTTCTATGGGTGACTGATTTTAGCTAAGTGGGAATGGTGCACAGGTAAGGGTGTCAAAGATCAAAGGAAATTAATTACAGGTGAATTATAGTCTGTTCTATTATTGACCTTAGATAAATATATAATAAAAAAGAAAAAATAACAGATTTTTAAGATTATGTTAAAAAAAATTAATTGAATGTAATATATGGAAATTGTAATAATTAAAAAGTTTGTTTTATGATTGATCCTAGGTAAATTTTGAGCAATGAGAAAGTAATTACACACATCGTTGCATTAACGAGGCATGGTCACGATTTTGGAAAAAATTTCTAGGCATTTCTAATGATCAACCAAACTTTGAGATCAGTGGTAGAGTTATAAGAAAGATACAGAGTTTACAATACTTTATTATGTAAACAAGGCTCGTGCCATGTTTTTGTTTACATTGGTTCGATATACCGTAAAAAGGTTTTTTTCAGCATTTATAACTTATTTTGAATATCATACACATTTACTGCCATATGTTCTTTATTTAGGCAATTGCTTAGTGTAAACCATAGTTTATAATGAATACAACATAGAACAAATATACATTTACAATGATAAATAATTAAGCAAGGATTTGGACACAAGTAAACACTTATATTAATCCGTTTCCTTAGATATAATTTACAAATTTTAAATCATTGACGTGCCCAGGTTGGAATGTCTTTGTAAACATGTTTATGAAAAATTAAAGGCTAAACTAACAGTGTGTTTGAAAAAATGCGTTAAGGGAAAAAATAATATGTCAGGTGAGTAAAATAACAGAATGGATGTAGGATGTGTGATAAATTTCTGTTTGAAAACGTTTTGATGCTGAAATAAATTTGTGAATTGCTTTGAAAATTGTTTCATTGTTTGCTGAAGAAAGATTTGTATCCCCATATAGTAAAATATTGACATCAGTAGTAAAAGGTGTAGTATCCAAGTGCAACATTATTGCATTGGGTGAACCTTGCATTGGTATAATAGCGGGCCCCATTTGAAAAAAGATAGTGTTCGTTAGTTTCGGGTTTACCGCATGTGCAGAGTGGATTATTTACTATATTGCGGCAGAAAAGGTGATGTTTTAAAGTGCTGCATTTAATTAAGTATAAGTCTGGTATGAAGATTCCGATCTCTACGATGACCGAAGTAATAGTAATTAGGAATAATATTGCCAAGCCTATTGAATTTATTTTATTTATTTTTTTATTATTATTTATTGGGGTTTTTTTTATTTTATTTTATTTTCTTAATTTATAAATATTAAACCTTTCAATAGTTGATAGTACTTAAATTGAAATCTTTATAACACTGTAAATCCATATTATCAAGAATTTCTAACAATATATATATATCACCGGTGATTTTTATACAGGTAGTTCACACCTACAACAGACTATACTCAGCGCTCACTCAGGTGTGAAAATCATAATTTTAGCTAGGTGGGAATTAGAATTTCAGAATTTTAGCTACGTGGGAATAAACCATCGCCGCTCCAATTAATACATATCGCCGTTAAAAAATTTCTTTATTTTTTTTTTTACAAAACAAATGGTGCGGCGACCGCCGCCCCTGTCTCGACGCCCTTGTAAATATCAATGACTATTACATGTACATGTATAACATTTATTATACATAGCAATTTATCACTTGACGGCAAGAAATGGCTTGACCAGACCCAACCTAACACCAGAGCAGACACCAACTAAACCCCGGGTCTGCTTTCGGGGTGCGACCGAGCTGTGCTTGTTGAAAATTTGCATCTGCCCTGGATTAACTGTGGGTTAACTCGGTGTCTGTTATGGGTTTTTTTCGGGGTCTGCTTTTGGGGTCCGTTTTATGTACTGAAGTGTGAAGCAAACCCACCTTTTACCTGACCACCTGAAAGACAAAAAGCCCGCCCCTTGTATATTCAACACACAGATGTATAACACGCATTTGTTATTTTTCAGTAGCGATCGTTCAGTAAACACATGCATTTTCTTTAATGACGGAAAAAAGGAGGATTCAATTAGAATTACTCGAAATTCCCCATTCATGCCACCGTTGCGAAAGATTGAAATTTTGAATTGCAAATTTTGTTAAGTCGTCGATGTACACGGGTTGATAATGTATTCAAAGCGCTTAAAAGTAATTTCGTTTGCGAAACTCGTCTAAAGCAAGCAACAGCATTTTTCAATAAACAATTCTCCGTTCGTTGTAAAAAAAAAAAATTGATCACAAGAAACGGGTTTATGTCTTAAATAGTGACTGTCGTTATTGAATCAAACAATAAATTAATCCATTTATCTAATCAGTGTCTTCACTTGAACCATAATACTACACAATAAGAATTTAAACATCATAATTGTCAAAGGGTCACGATTTGATTAAAATTATTTTTCTGTAATTAATGTTTACAATGCTTTATTTAGGTATTTCAATTAAGTACGACACCAGATAAATGTATGCTTTCCTGGGGTATGTGAAACAATCATTTACCACGCGACAAATCAACAGGTGTCTGATAACGATATGGCGAACACACTACCGAGAACTTTTTTGATGTAAGGAACAATAGATAAATTTTCAGATTTATTGTAATTTAATAAAGAATGCATTTGTTATTTAAAAAGATGAAGCGCTGTAATTATATATCTACAATTCGCATTGCACACGATTTCGACTATCATACTCCCGCAGTATCAAGAAACACACCCGAATAATGTATATGTATATTCATTAATAGTTCGAAATTCTAGCTTTTGATAATTGCGTCGACGCGCTCGCGCAACAGATTTTGTTTGAAAATTAAATTATCGATTATACGTTTTCATTATCATCGGGCACGATGTTTCACTCTGCCAGAATGAGTAGTGAACAACAATGTTAGTTGATGCACAAAGTAATAAATTATCCTGATATCAATGACTGATTTAAATGAGGCACTTGATGTCTTTTTCAAAAGAAAACTATTAGAAACATTGAGTATATGAGAATACATTAAAATGTTAAATGAAAGAGAGAAAGAAATCTAAAACTTTTTGACGCTGTGAATTTTGTTTCAAGTTAGTAGGGTGTGTATAATACAATTAAAAGTTTTTTGTCATCAAAATTCATGTTATTTTCATAAAATGCTAAATACCACTAAAAATCAGCTTTATTTTACCTCGAGAGCATTGGGGGGGGGGGGGGGGCACAGCCGCTAGCTGATGTTAAAAAAATATTACTAGGCCCTGAAAATTGCTAAATCATACCGGAAATAGTTACATTGCCCTCCCGGAAACAGTTATATTTCACAGGAAATAGTTATATTGCCCTCATGAAACTGTTATATCACCATCGCATGCAACAATTTTGCATATTAATTACGTCGGGTTCGGCATTTAGCTAAACAAACGTAAAGTTAACAAACAGAAATGTCAGGACAGCGTCTGCTATTCAGAGGAACTTACTTTAATTGTTTAATTTGAGAAAAAAATCTACTTATTGAAAGCACCGATCAACATTTTACAAATCATTGATTTGTAAGATATGAAGATGCATTTTATAATAAAAAAAAACGTTACACTTGTAAATGAGGTAAATATTTTCTTAATTTTTAAAAATGTTATATAACATATATTACATGTCTTCTCGGGCGACAGAACCAAAATATTTGTCGCCCTCTGCCTTCGGCATCGGGCGACATAACACTCCAGGGCTTTCCTGTCACCTCGGGGCCAATATTCTGGTATGTCGCCCTCGAAGCCATGTAATATATGTATAATGTTTTACGGTGCGACCGTTGGGGCGAGCGCAGCTTATAATTAAATATATATATACGTAACCTTAAAATGACTAATTTCTAAAAAAAAAAAAAAAAAAAAAAAGTATGATTTTACTAATGGATGCAAAAAATAAAAATCGTAAATGAATTTAAATACAAATTAAATACAATATATCTTCCTTATTTTCATTATTCATAATTTTTACGCTACAGTATATAAGCAATACTTCGAGTTTTTTATTGATGTATGATTTATGATATTTATATATGATGCAATGTCATTGAATAATATGGGCTGCAATTTTCACGATGAATTTTTTTTCCCGAAAAGGTTATTTCTACTAAAATGACAAAAATTATCACGGTTTTTAAATTTCTGTTAGCTACATGTATATTTTTGTAGAAATGTCGTTAAGAAGCCTTAAGGTAACTCCAGTGTTTTAGAAATCTGTGTCAAATCAAACATTTTTTTTATATGAACAGTTAAAACAACTTATAAACTTACTATAGAGGCCAAAATATTTATACCTTTGTACGTTTGTTTTCCTACAGTGAGCTTCAGCTCACAAGGTCCAAAAATTCAACAGCCAAAATTTAACACTATGAAGCATGATCTCATAATTTATTAAATTATGCACCAAAATACATCATGTTAGGTTATAAGCAAATCAATTGATTATCATTAAATCATAAAAAATTTAATGATTTTCTACAGAAAATATAAGAAATATTACATTTTTTCTTGCCACAACCTTCCCAAAAAAATTACAAAATTGCATATTTTTGGAAAATTCTAAAAAAATTATTCAGTTTACATATATTTTTTTTAAATATTTATTAAGAGTTACATATTGTGTTAACAAAAAAACATAGTTTATCAAAATTGACCATCTAGTTTTTGCTTGATAGTCTCTTGAACACGTGTACCCCCATATTGAAAATGTAAATTTTACAAGTTGTTTTTTGCAAACTTTGGAAAAAAATTAAATGTACCAAAAAGACACAATCTAACAGTCACTAAAATTGATATACTCAATGAAACTGTATTATACATATAAAATTAAGGTCGAGATAGCCAAAAAACACATAGAATTGAGTGCAGTAGTACCCTACCTTTCTGTCAGATACTTTCTATCCCAGTTTTTAAACATATTTATCTGTAGATTAAACACCAATCAGTGTTTTATAGTATTAATTAATGTTCAAGCTACACAAGTACTTACTTATCCTCTCCTTGTCCCGGAGGACACATGAGGTCGTCAAGCTACATAAACGCAGTGTAATTGTCGGAAGAGAATGTATACAATACGTACAATTATATTACACACTCATTTACCATGTTTACATTTCGCTGCTATCCCTGCTTTCTCCTTTCCCTCTAAACGACGGAAATGCGATATTTTAACAAATTTCCCACTTTTTGACCAAACCATTACTATTTTAAAACACTTGTTGTGCGCCAAAATTATAACCGGAAATTTAGCACGCTGTGTAAAAAAAGAACCGGATCCGAAAGGCACTGGAATTACCTTAATGGGAGCAAAATTGAATTATTGTCGTCCTGTACAAAAATTGATCTGCTATACATTCCTTAGAAGAGAAAACTTTCTTCTGACAAAAATTAATGATTTATTCAAATCTTATTTATCATAAAAGTTTAAGTTACATGCAGACTTATCAAACTAGCAGGTTTTTGCAGCAAAATAAAATTCTATAAAAAACAGCTCATATTGCTTGAAGATTTAAACATACATGTAATGTTCATTTCACACGTTCATTTTGGCATTTTAATTTTTAAAGTGTTGTATGGAAGGCTTATTAATAATTTTACCCCACCCCCCCCCCCCCACCCCCACCCCGAGAATCAAGGGTCAGGAATACCCGAAATTTGCGGAAATCACTGGACCATTCTTAAAATATATTAAATATGAGCATTTAAATAAGTGCAAGTCACAACAGTTTCATATTTCTGATGAAACTCCCTTATTCCTTAGCTTTTGCAAGATTTTGTGAGGATTTCATGTTTCGTTTATTCAATTTACAGTAAAAACATTTAGAGTTATTTACCCTTCTTTAACGTGATTGTGAGGTCAGAGTTCACGTCGGTTTAGTGTCGCATGGTTCTTTAAAAACTCCACTGATAATTAAAACTACGCATAGTATACTGTTTTATTTACCTAAAAAGCATGACGTTCTTGAAATTACACATTTTATCTGCTTCTCAAAAGTTTTACTTTGATTCTAGTGAGAACGTGAGAACGCCATTTGCAATGCATAAATTGCATTGTTGGTGGAAATTTACTGACGCCGAAAAAATCTGACTGATCAATGTGCAAGAAAACCATTGTGAAGTCACTCGATTGTATTTGGATACAGAGGTTAAAGGGCAATAACTCCGTTAATCTTACGTTGTATCAGCAGTATATTTACAATGTATGTAGGCCTACATAGTCTTTAATTATTTTTATCTTGCTTGTTCTCGTGAGAGCGTGAAATGGGAAACCATATTTACAGAGAACTGCTGGTCCGATAAAAACAGGGCATTGCTGGTCCGAGTAACTGACGCCAAAAAAATCCGTTGAATGAATATTCAAATCTTTTGAATTTTCTATTCACACACGCCTTGCCAGTGGAGCTTGCTTCGCTCGCCGGCGCTGCACGCCGGCGAGCTGTGCTCGCTATTATTAAAAAAAAATATATCAACGTCAGACATCTGTGCCATGAACCACCATCCACGCGGAGAAATCGTACCCTGGATAAGTATTTATTTAATATCATGTAATAGGGAGCGGGTTCTGGAGAGGGAAACATAATAATATTAATACCAACGGGCTTTTTTTCACTTCACCACCACCCACCCCACCCCCGATGCTTCGTGTCTTTGTACCTTGCATTAATATATAATATGTAAACGGTGTGACCGTTGGACCGAGCGCAGATTTAACACAGTGCAGTTTGATTTTTGTACAGCAATTTATTTGAAACGCACAGTAGGATCCGCCTACTCAAGCCATTAGCCAAAGTTAAACTAAATGTCGCGTGCTCAGTCTACATTATGACGTCATGTCTCGTACGTAAAACGTACAAGTTTTGTCTTCCGAGGAGAGTTACGTGATTCCGACAAAAATTTTATTTCTTCTTTCATTGTTTATCAATTTGATTCATATGTCGACTACCGGTAATAAATTGAATACTTAATATATCAATACATCTAAAAGATCGGTTCTTTGATGTTGTATTTATATTCCATCTGATAATTTGATAAGACATACATACGTAGAACTAGTCGTGTTTCTTGAATGAAACACTATTAAAACTTATCTGGTTTTCACTTTAATATTTTTTAAATTCAAATTACCTTCAATTGAAACATTGGAAAGTTTTTAATCGAGTTTAGGGGCAATAAACATCGATAAGTGCCAGTCAATAGTCGAACTTACATTTTAAAATCAAAATGGCGGCCAATATGGCGGCGCCGAGGGCTGGTAGAAACATTTTTAGCCCATAGTACCCCTGATTCAACTCTCATTTTTCGCTAATTTTCTTATTTATTCTTGTTACCATTAATCCTCGCTTCGCGAAAGGGCTTCGCCCGCCTCTCGTTACGCTCGGTATTATTTTTAAATTGGCAAGAAGTTCTCACTGGATAAATAACAATATATCGGGAATAGATGGTGGAGAAATTAAAGTCTGTATAAGTCATGGGCCTTCTGGTCATAAACCTTATAATATTAATTGCTCAGACGACGCTTAGCCCTTTGTAAACATATATTTGATATCATTCACATTAAGACAGTATGGACAAATCTTGCAGCAATATCACTTAGCTATACATGCACATTTACATACTGGACGGCCCATACCCCGGTTTAAATAATGTTAAGGCCAGCTGGGCTATTGGCTCCACAAGTCCAATTTGCAGACGATTATATATACATGTATCCCTAATATGGACAAATACGGACAGTATGTGTTTGTGAAACACTGATACCCTGTATGACATTTTATGGCCAAGATTAGTCTTACAAGAGTAGTCTAGAATCCAGGATCAATGTTGTATTAAATATTAAAATATTATCAGGTGATGTCTAACTGAAACAAGAGGCCCGTGGGCCACATCGCTCACTTGAGGAACAATAGGTATGATAAAATCAGCCTAATGGAGTCATAATACAAACTATCTGGACAATGTACAATAATACATGTACATTGTAGATCCTGTATAAACAAAATTCATTTTCCCCTTGGATATTCTTACATTTATAATCATTAGTCCCTTGTCTAACAGGATGATTTTATAGTCATATCACATGTTGAGTATTGCAGTTCTCAAAAAGATCCTAAACAATTGTTTATTTATGGAATATAAACCTACATCAAACCCTGAACCCCTTGTGAGGCCGAATAATTGTCCAGGGGCCAAAGTCTAAACAATTATTACAAAGAATAATCTAGCTGATTAGTTTCTGAGAAGAAGATTTTTAAAGATTTACTTTATATATTCCTATGTAAATCTTCGACCCCCCATTGTGGCCCTACCCTACCACAGGGGGTCATGATTTTCACAACTTTTAATATACACTACCTGAAGATGCTTTCACATAAGTTCAAGCTCTCCTGGCCAAATGGTTCTTGAGAAGAAGATTTTTTGAAAATTTCACGAAAATTTTCAATAATTTCTAATTATCTCCCCTTTTAAAAGGGCGTTGTCCTTAATTTTCACAACTTTGAATTCCCTTTGCATAATGATGCTTTGTGTTAAGTTTGGTTGAAAGTGGTTCTGAAGACGATGTTGAAAATGTGAAAATTTTACAGACGGACAGACAGACAGACAGACGGACAGACGGACGGACGAACGACAGACAAAATGTGATCAGAAAAGCTCACTTGAGCTTTCAGTTAAGGTGAGCTAATAAAAACTCTGACCCCTCAAAGTAATAGCAAAATAGAACAAAATCCAAGGTCAAATTGTGAATTACAAATGAAATATATAAAGAACATTGGTTTGCGACGCTAAAGAATAAATCGGCAATATATGAAAGCTCTGCCGCCTATCGTTAAAGCTTTTGTTTCAATAGAATCAAAACTGTTTCACAAGGTTATAACTATCGGGCTCGATATTTCTCGACATGAATATAAGCGATTATCATAATGCTTTACAATAAACAAAAATCGACGTTACATGTATTTGAGTGTTTTACTACGGGAAGATTTTACCTGAAATGAAAGAGATGAGATTGACGCGCGGGCGCGCTGACTCGCTGAATACAATTAGCCTTTGATCTAATTTTGGCTAAAGAAAGCATGTATTAAACACTAGTTTTACTGTTTTGAAATAACAAGAGAAAAGCTTTCAATGTGACAGCAAACCGGGTTTTCTTTTGTGTGAACAGTATGGTGATCAATAATCCATTTGTCAACCTTGAACTGATAAAAACTGCCTATTCAGAGAAATAGGGTATTCTACATGCATCTGCAATATTTTGCGATAAAATAAGTAAGTTCAATAGGTGATATTTTTCAATGAATTATCAAAAATCAAATTCCAAGTATTATGCCCAGCTCTTATATATGTGTCTCACACGGCTTGGGTGAATATATTGTATGCCCTATTTTTTCGTAGACAGTATCTACTTCTTTAGACGATCCTAAATAGGTTGTATCCGAGAAGCTTGAAAAAGAGGCAGAGAGTGGGCAGTAAGTACACAAATTTATTGAAAGAGCGCGATCGAGTAAGTGTTATAATGAAAATAACCCGGTCTCGTTTGACAATGAAATAAAGAATGCTGGAGAAAACGTACACAAGAGAAAACGTACCAAAGAGAAAACGTACCCAATTCCTAGGGTACGTTTTCTCCAACAGAGAACGTACCCAGGTACGTTTTCTATTGGAGAAAACGTACTCTACAAAAATCATAATTGATAGGTTAAATAAATATTCTAGGATGCAACAAAGTAAATTATAAAATAAACATTTGTATCATTTATCACCTGAGCAGTTTAATTGGTCGGCAATTAATCCCTTATAAATGAAATCGTTAAAAAAAGTTTTTATTGCAATTTAATTTGGAGAATTTAATGATGAGTATCTCAAGAAGTCGAAATTGCGGTTTTTTTGGTACCAGTATTTAACAGACGTATAAAAATTGCTATTACTTAATTAATAAATCTATAAAATGCATAATATATTCTTCTATATTTATGCACTAAAATATGCATTTTAGTAGTAATCAAAACTATTTAACATGTCCAAATCCTTTAAATATTCAACCGACTCATATAAAAAATTGCTATAATTAAATTTTTATATCTAGAAACTTCATATATTCCTCTATATTCATGCTGTAAAATATAATTTATAATTAACATTATGTTTATGATTTTCCTAGGGTACGTTTTCTCCAAGATAAAACGTACCTGGGTACGTTCTCTCTTGGAGAAAACGTACCCTAGGAATTGGGTACGTTTTCTCCTGGATACGTTTTCACCCCGGCAATTGTTATAATTGTCATTCAAATTTAGACCACGTGGTTTTATTTGATCCTTTCAGTTTCGCAGTAAAAATCGTGCCTCGTGTTTATAGTCTATTTCCTTATATCAAGGTTCTTGTAAAGTCATATATAAAATCTAGTCATATATTGATATAAAACTTTATCTTCATCAATTAGTGGATAAAATGACTCCTAGAAATAAATGTGACAATAGAAAATATAAGTGTTTTTCTGTTGTTGCAACAATTAACATGTTTAGTAGCGATCCCCCGAAGGATTAATTTTCGATACGCGCCTGACCTAGTAATAGCATCAATAGTGAAACAGACTATACTATTTTATGCAGAATGTTCGTTGAAAATGGCTAGATATACTACGTTTTTATACAAAACAGGAACCCATTCTGTTTTTAAAAAGCATAGTTTTGGACAACAAACGCATCAAACATGGCTATGATTTTATACAGTAACCCAATGTTTATATTTTCAACCACGTGTAGAGTGGTTGAACACGAACGATTACTCTGTTCTGAATATCATCGTTTAGTTTAAATAACCGCTAAATGATGAAATAAGACATATATCTTAGTAGATTTTCATGTTTTAAAATAAATAGGTTATGATATAAAAAACGACCAGTACTTACGTATTTTGAGAATATTATCCGAACACTTATACTTCCGCTCGAAATTTCACAGGGACTGAACAAATCTCGGGGAAGTCTCGTGAACTTTCATGCAAACTCCTCTGGATTTATTACATACTTAGCAGCGATAAAGAAAACATTCCGAACACAGTCGCAAGGGTGGTTTTCTCTTAGGTACGTTTTCTCCTGATATCGAAATAAAATTCTGATCAATAATATGAGGAGACCAGCGTTGATTACAAAATAAACAATACTATAAACAAATAAAATGATACTGAAATTCATAAACATTTGACTTAAAGAGAATGCAGATTATCCCGAAGAGTTTCATATAAAAAAATATAGTGAAAGTGAAAGTACATTGTTTACATTCGTGACTTAACGTCAGTCCTAATAAATCGATGATCGCACGATCTTAAATTGTATGAACTTAATATGTATACAAAATCATAATAAGAACTAGACATGATCTCGTTGCGAGCAACGAGGAGGTCTTCCGTCCGATTTTTTGAAAAGGAAATGAAATTGCCTTTGATCTTCATCAGGAAACATATCAGGAAATGCAAGGGGATCTAAAGGAGAGATAGATGAAAGATTATATACCCCTTATATACACACAGGATCTTGAATTTGAAGAGCCAGCCCCTTTTTCTTAAAATCAAAATAAAGCTCATGTTATGTCAAACAGATTTTGTTAAACAAATGTTTAGAAATTATATACCGTTCTCGAGATATCTGGAAGAGATCATTTTAGGGGCCGGCCCTATAATTCTTTTTAGGGACCGGGTAACAAAACAATGATGGTTGCATATTGTAAAGCACATTATTTTGAGCATCTTTTGTTCAATATAACTTTTCGAAATTTTTCTCCATTTTAATATATTGAAAATCAAACTTTCGGACTTCTGGCCCCTTAAACCCTATAATTACGTAACAAAGGAGTAAACAATTGTCATTTATAGGTGTATAGTGTTTCGATGTATATAATTGCTTCTATAATGTATTACAAAATATTTCACAATTAAAAGTTATTATCAAAAGACTTTTAGCCCCTTAAATCCCCTAATTACGTAACATATGAGAATTTTTTTTATCATATATCTATGCATAACTGTAAGATTAACATTTCTGCTTTTTAAACATATTACAAAATATTACTCAGTAAAGGCTATGGAAGAAAGACTTCAGAGCCCTTTTGGCCCCTAGATTGAGGGGCAAACCCCTTTTCTTGATATGAAATGAAAGGTCTTTTGATATTAAACATATTTTGTTCAACAAATGTTTAGAAATTCGTTACCGTTCTTCAGCTATCTGAGAAAAAACGTTTTAGGGGCAGACCAATTATCTCCTTTTTGGGCAACAGAACGAAATTTTGATGGTTGAATATTGTTTAGAACAACATTCTAAGCATCTTATATTCTATATTGTTTTTCAAAATATTTGTCCTTTTTGTGATATAAGTGATCGAAATTTTGGACTTCTGGCCCCTTAAAACCCCTAGATACGTAACGCCTGAATTTTTTTTTTATAATGTATAGTTCCATTAGTGTAAGATAAACATTTTTGCTTCTTAAACATTTTACAAATTACTTCTCACTAAAGTGATATGGAAGAAAGACTTCAGAGCCCTTTTGGCCCCTAATTCGAGGGGC
>WFKH01006014.1:37247577-37273919 GCA_016163765.1 Magallana hongkongensis
GGAAAGCTGAAACTTAGTGAAAGCATCCTCAGATAGTGTACATTTAAAGTTGTGAAAACCATCGCCCCTATGCTAAGGATAGGTTAGGGCTACAATGGAGGGTCGAACTTTTACATACGATTATATAGGGTAAGTCTTTAAAAATCTTCTTCTTAGAACCTTATTTGCCAGAAAAGCTGAAACATGTGTAAAAGCATCCTCAGATAGATAAATTCAAAGTTGTGAATATCACGACCACCAGGGGTAGGTTAGGGCCACAATGGGGGATCAAACTTTTACATAGCAATATATAGGGTAAAAATCTTCTTTACAGAAACCGATTTGCCAGGAATGCCGAAACATGTGTGGAAGCATCCTCAGGTAGTGTACATTCAAAGTTGTGAAAATCATGATCCCCGGGGTAAGAGTTGGGCCACAATGAGGGATCAAAATTTAACATAGGAATATATAGGATAAATCCTGAAAGATCTTCTTCTCAGAAACTAATCAGCCAGGAAAGCTGAACTTGTGTGGAAGAATCCTCAGGTAGTGTAGATTAAAAGTTGTGAAAATCATGACCCTCTGGGAGTAGGTTTGGGCCACAATCAGGGGTTGAATTTTTTCAAAGAAATACGTAGAGTAAATCTGTAAAAATCTTCTTCTAAAAACCAATCGGCCAGAAAAGATGAAACTTCTGTGGTAGCATCCTCAGGTAGTGTAGATTCAAAGTTAATTCATGAGACCACAATTGGGGGGGGGGGGGGTCGAAATTTTACAAAGGAATATATAGTGAAAAAAATCTTTTTCTGAGAACCTTATTGGCCAGAAAAAATGAAACTTCTTTGGAAGCATCCTCATGTAGGGTAGATTCAAAGTTTATTCAAATCATGATCCCAAGGTGTAGGATGGGATCACAACGTGGGGGGATGGGCGTGAGAGACAACAATTTACACAGAAATATATAGAGAAAAATCTTTTTAAAAAACTATTTGCCTAGAAAAGCTGTTAATTTATTGAAACCAACTTCAGATAATGTAGATTCAAATTTGTTCAAATCAAAATCTTGAGGAGTAGGGTGGGGCCACATTGGGGATCCAGTTTTACAAACGAAAACATTTTAATTATTACCCAAAACTGAAATGGTAAAATATATGATTTTACTTATATGCAAGCATTTTGACATATAACGGGTTCTTTTAAATAGTTACACTTTGGCCTCTGGACAATTCTTGGGCCTCACAAGGGGTTCAGAGTTTTATTTAGGCATTATATCCCATATATAAACAATTGTTTAGGATCTTTTGAAAACTGCAATGCTCAACAAGTGATATGACTATAAAATCATCCTGTTACAAAAGGGAATTGATTATCACCATTAGAATATCCAGGGGGGAAATGGATTTTATCTATACAGGATCTACATGTATTAGGCGAAGATAAAATAATAGTGTGTAAAAATTTATAGTGTGTAAAAATTTATGAGCGACCTTAAAAAAATTATTTGCTATTTTTTCCGAAAGTAAACAATTTTGGTTTACATACCTGTTATTTGCCAAATACCGGTATAATAAACACTTTTTCTAGAATATTTATTTGTGAGAAAGGAATGGTATTATACACCCTAAATGGCTTTTGACACGTTTTTGTTTCAGATGAAGCGGCTTACCATTACGAATTATCGATAAAACGTACAGTCCTACTTCTTGTGTTTGTTTATCATTATATGTTTAAAACTAATGTACACTTTGTTAGAATGTTTAATTGCTTAAAATGTTTTGCTTTGAATCTTTTAATTGAAAAACAATTATAAGATGGCTAAGTAAAATCAATTTTAACTGTTTAATTATTCCCAATTGAGCTGCAGGTGCAACCTTCAACGTCTCAGTGTAGCCGCCATTACAGATGCTATTAATAGATGTATGCATGATCGGGGCCTTTTATTTGCCATCCACATATTACTTTTCGTAATCAAAGTACTCCAAAAATAAGTTTAAATGTAATTTTAATATGATAAAATACAATAGATTTAATAAATTAAAAAATGTCACTGAACATTAGGAATCGTTTTACTCTTATTTTTAACAGCGCTGCGGCCCTGTCAACATGGTCAAAGCCATTGATGTAAACACGAGCGATTGTCACCTGGTATCTCAGATATTCCCTTGGGGCAAAAAAATAATCAAAACACTCATGATAGGGTGTATATCCGTGTTATCTGCGATCGGTAACCCAACTGAGCAGTTCAAAGCACAAGTTGAAAAAATTCAGCCTCAGAAAAAAGATCGTCTATGTAAAACTTCATGCATTTCATTTAATTTTAGGACCATTTTCCCTGCAAACTGTAATGGTTTTAAAACTAAAGATTACCGCTTAGTTATACATTTTCGTGCGTATTATTCATCCTACCTATGTGTTCGTTTTTCCCCTTATTGTGCGAGGAGGGGGGTGGGGTGGTGTGCACATTAGAAACGGATTTTATTTGGCCAGAGGCATAAATAACATGTTATTTATGTCTCTGATTCGGCCAAATACGGAACAATTTATGTGTTAGAGAAACGCTTACATTAGAATTGTTTAAACTGTGATGTTCCCTGGAGAAAATAGTGTGGTGATTGCCAAACTCCTCATTTCATAATTGTCTAAAGACTTTTTGGTATAGAATATTTCGTCAATTTACTTGTCCCTAAATTTCTTTTCAATATCTTCGTCAGCCCTTTAAGGTAAATAAGTGTGACTTGTATACATATTAAAAATTTATTTAATGTAATTTGTAAGACAACAATACGTAGATAAAACAAACTCAAGTCTTACTGTAATGTCTGGTTTGTTAAAGTCAATGACAATTATTTTCTCTGTCAATAAAATACCTTTGATGGAATCATTCGAAAACAGGCGCAGAGAAACTCAAATGGTGGTCCATGAGAATTATGAGTTAAAAGATTTGTATTAGTTGATTAGTACGTCAAATTTTTGCTGATTTCATATATATTTACATGTTATGATAAATCCTTGTTGAGCTCGGTAAAATGTTTATAGATTATTTGAATGAAGTATTTCCACTCAAGGTGTAAACAAATTATTTCAGTTGAAAGTTTGTTGGTATCGGAGAAACTGTAGCTCTTTTGCACATCAACACAAATTGTATGTATATCTTCAGATCTGAAGTTATACTAGCAGTACTAGTACGATAAGAAAATATAAATGTCAGCGTTGGGAGGATAAATACTAAAGTAAAAAAAGATATCATGTACATCTACTAAGGGAGTATCTTATTAGTCTACAGTAAAGATAAATTGATAGAAATACAATTGTTGTCAGTATGAAATAAAAGGTGAAATCATATATTAAACCAGTGTAAAACTTTCTTTCCTGTTGTGAAAACTGTTACGCTCATTTAAAACTTCCAACAGCAATCAACTTAACAGAGAAATAGAAATGAACCCTGGTTTTTCTCAATACTGTTTTTGTCGAAGTGGAAATTAAAACAATAAAATGTTAAAATTAGATAAAATGTTTTCCCTTCCTACCTACCCTATTTTTTGAAAGCTGGAATAGGAAACACACTATTAATTTATTTTGGCCTTATACTATATTGTCGAGATAATTTGTATTATGACTCCATTTAGCTGATTTTGTCATGCTATCGTTCCTCGGGTGAGCGATGTGGCCCACGTTTTAATGCCCAACGGGGAAATTTTCTGTCTGGCCTTTGGGAATGGGAGATTGTTTTAAATAAACCATGTATCCTAGCCATCTTGTTTTAATCTATCCATGAAAACGTTTAGTCATAAACATATCTTGAAAGTTAACAAATATGAGAACCTATTTTCTTTTAGAGTCTTGTGCCAATATTATATGTTTCATAATCTTTTTTGAAAGATTTCAGGCAGAGAGGTAATCGTCATTACACTATTGTTTTTCCTTTGGACTATTGATTTTGAATACCGTTCGTTATCACCACATTTCATGAAGGGGAAAACCCTTTTTAAACAGAAGATAAATGCAAAATAGTGAAAAAAGGTATGTGCTTTATAAAATCTTCTTCCCAAGAATCACTGCACCAGAAATGAATGCCAATATTTACACTAGAGCTTGTATACATGTATATAGTGAAGATTCTAAATTGATAAAATCGTGACCCCGATCCAATACTGGGGCCCCATGAGTGATTTAAAGTTTACCAGAAATATAAAGGAAAAATGTTTAAAAATAGTTTTCTCAAGAACTGCAAAGCTAAAAATTATGAGATTACTCTGCAAGCACTCTAAGATAGTGTAGATTCTAAAATATTTTAAAAACCATTACCCCCCGAAACAATACTGGAACTCCAAGAGGAGTTCAAAGTTTAACATTATAATATACATGGAATATGTTTAAAAATCTTCTTCTTAATACTTACATTACTACAATGTGTGAGATTACTATTCAAGGATAAGCATTTTAAGATATTGTAGAATCAAAATTGTTAAAATCCTCCTTACGACATATTTTTGTTCAAACGCTCCATTACTTTTCATGAATGGAGCGTTTGAAAATTATATCGACAATAAAGATTCACAGGATGAAGCTCTACCATTCAGTCAACTGAATGTTAACTGAAAGGTCTGGAAAGGTGACTGAATGGCAGAGGTTCAGTCACCTTTCAGTTATCTTTCAGGCACCTTTCAGTTGATTGAATGTCAGAGCATCATCCTGTGACTAATGTTAAAATGTATCTGACGTAAAACCAAAACGAATAACAAAATACGAGATTTGATTTATACGGATTTAATAAATGCTAAATTTAATTTTTATTGTCAGTAACATTTACAGTCACATGTAACTGATTGTCCATATACTTTCTAATTTTGTTGTCGCCATCGCTGTCTTACTTCCCTTGAATTATCTCACTCACGTTTCTTTTCTGCGTTGATGTTGTTCGCTTATAGTTTCGGGTTGCATTTGATCTGTGCTTAGAAACCTTTGATATAAGTCGCTCGTCTACACCAGCATGATAAAGTCGAATAGCTGTAACAAGAGGTTGCCTCTAACATCAATTCTATGTAAAATCAAAATCCGGTGGCTACGCATAGTCACGGATTTTCTTCCTCCTTTACAATTTAAAAGACTATGAGTTAAAAAGCTAACACCATTTATTTGTTGCTATGTGGTCCCGTTGCCATGGTAACAGAGGGTAAAGATGTAAAATTGGCATTTTAATGCGTATTTGAGAACATATTGTAAGTAATGTGAACAACTAAGGGTTTCCAGGGTAAAATATATTATTTTAAATATTTGTCATTTTCCAAAAGAAAGAAAAACATTCATGAACTGAACTACCGACTGAACCTCAGAGCTTTTTAATGGTTACTAAACAGAAATTTAAAATTATGTTTTTATCAATTAATTTGAATAAAAAGTGCAAATCTTGGATTTTTTGATTAACACTATTATGATTGTGCAATTAAAAATTTAAATATGAAAAATGAGAACCGTTGCTATGGTAACAAGCTACAAAATAAGGTATATCATAATATTTTCGGGCATTTTTAGAATGGATATTATTCACATATAATAAATAAAAAAACAATTGGCGAGAAAAAATCAAGTATATCTTAAACTTTAATGACCCTTGAAAAAATCTGACATTTTCTAAAAATAACTGCCGTTGCTATGGACTTTTTAAAAAGTAAGAATTTCTGTGTGATTTTCTATGCAACTTAATTTTTTATAGCAACAAAACCTCTCTGTTGCATAACAAAGCTTTTTGTGATATATAATAAAAATTAATATATATTTTTCCAAGTTCCAACTAAAACAATTGCTAAAAATTTCCAAAATCAGGAATTAAAGCATATAAAATGTATTCTGCATGGACGTTGATAAGGATGTAAAAAATTAATAGTTTCCCATTTCGGCTTATAAAAACCGGAAAACATTGATTAAAAAAATTCTGTAATGGTTTCCATGGTAACATTTTAAAAGTATTGATTTCTCCATCAATTTTCTTAAATTATATAAGAAATGAAAATAGGGCAAAGGCTGTTTTATGTCTTTGATAGTTTAAATTAGTACATTAGGCAATTTTTTGGAAAGTTTTGCCACATTTAGCCGCGGTAACCATGGCAACGGTTGCCCCCAGCAACCAACTTTTAATGTCTTTTTGCGTTTTACGCCTAGGTGTATCCATGTATGAAATATAAGGAAAATTGGTGACTATGCGTGGCCAGACCCTTTTATAAATCTTTGATTCTTACATAGAATTGATAAATCCATGTTATCCTCCTTCCTTGCAAATGTCTGAGACAACATTTGCAAGTTTATGCCAGCCAAGGAGTTGAGCAGAGAACCATTGGTTTTCTCTTAGCTTGGAAAGTGGATGAAGATAAAATGCATCATATAGTTTTACGTTGGGGCACTTGCTCGTGTATACTTCATAATATTTCACAATGCGCCTTACAGGTGATTCATTGTTTTCATAAGCTCGAAGACACTTTTTCATACTTCTTCTATGCTTCCGTCCTCCTTGATTATTTTTAGAGGTATCCTCGGAATAACTTAAATAATAACTTTTAATACTTTCCATGTTGACCCTCACAAACAGATAATTGAGAACGGACTCCTCTTCTTAAATTTCGGTGTTCCAGTCCCCAACGCAGCGCAAAGTGAAACCTAATGAGATACAATGTTGTATTCAGAAGCTTTAAAGGAGGGTCTTCTTCAAAACACCACTGGACCACAGCATGTTTTTTTTCACCCTCTATTAAAGGCAACGACTGTTTTTTGACCCCACCAATATTATCCTTTGCCTTTTTTTCACACCATCTGACGTGTTTCGGATCTGCAGAAGTTCTTCATCAGATAGAAACTTGTAATTATATCCCATTGTGGACACAAATAACGAAACTGTATATAGTGTCCGTGGGGTATTCGGATCCGTCGACGCTTTTTTGCTTTACATATAAAACAAGACACAGTGTAGTTTAACTAATATTTTGTCACGTGTTCAAGATCTATATAAAAAAGACATCTCCGCACGGTTTTTAGAGATTTGGTTGCGGAGGGTTTTTTTTGCCACTCTTTAAACGTGTTCACAGCCCATCGTATTGTCGACATAGTAGACGCTCCAAACCTGGAAAAACAGAAAAAGTTTTCATTATACTATCACAAAATAATGACAACCAATTTGTTTAAATCAGACCTGGCATTAATAGCTTACGACTACGCTTTAAAAACTTGTTTAAGTATTTTAAAAAAACATGATAATTTAAAACTTCACTGATTTGCTTGTAGTTTGGAGGTCTCCTCGACTGTTTTTGGCTTGTGAAAACGATTTTCATTTTCAACATTCTCTGCCGTTATAACAAGTAACTCGTCGTCAGCATCGCTTATGCCAGAACACTTTGGCGCATACAGCTCTTTTTGAGACGATATTTTAACATTTTTGTTCGACTAAAGTTGTTCTTACCCAAGTATATTCGATACAAAGTTATCAATATCGTACTCGCTCTTAGTATCAGTCTTGTTATTACGCTGGGTCAGGAATATCTCATCATCACTGCTTGAAGAATTCATACTGAAATACAATTTTAATGTGCAAGCGGAATATTTATAGTAATAGTGTGTTCGAATGAGCTCTTCATTACTTTTACACCACCATTGTGACGTAAACCACTCTGCATTTTATAATTGACGCGTAACCTCTCCATTAGTTTTACATCGCAAAGGTCACGTAAACCACCCTTCATTTAACAATTAACTATTGTGTCCATTCATTTATTGTGTCCAGTTTGAACAAGGGGTTTAGTTAAGGTGGATTTTAAGGGGGTCAATGTACTCGTAGCGCTCAATTCCTTAAAATGATGGGCATCGGCGCCATTATTGTTAAGGAATGGAGCGCTACTCGTACATTAACCCTTACTTAAAATTGTGTTCTACAGAACAATAATTGGGTCCTAAGATGGCGTCAATTTTTTTTTTATTGACAAAGAGAGTAGAAAAGGATACAAGTACACACAGCTTACACCGTGACAAATTGTCTCTTAAAGTATACAAATAAGAATATAGGCCTATGTCGCATACATATATTTTCCAAATAAAATTGAGTTTTTGTCAAATGTCACTTGCATTTCAAATATCCTTATCAACCACTCCTCGCATGATTCCCAAAGTTCTTTAACACAATAGCAGTCTACATATAAGTGCTCAATAGTCTCGTTAGCTCTTTTACAAAATGAACAGGCTGGGCATTATTTAACTTTAATCTTGTGAACATAAACATTTGTTGGTATTATTCTATGTAAGATTTAAAATTGTACCCATTGAAGTTTTGACTCTTTTGTAGTTTTGAATGGGAGTTCAAAGATTTTGTTCCAGTCGTTATTGTTTAAAATAAAGCCTCTTTCTAGCCATTTATATACAGATGTAGTTGGCTCTTTTTTCTCTTTAATAAGTTCATTATACATGTCTTAACAACCTTTTTTATTAGGTAAGAAGATATTTATGTGACTAGGTATACTCGGGCCAGACCTATATTTGATTTTATTAATGTTGGCTTTAGTGTAAATTTTAAATTGTTAAGACTGTGACCCCTGGACTAATTTAGTGCCCATGGAGGGGTTCAAAGATAAACAATTCAAATATTAATGGATATACATATATTAAAATTTTCTACTTGAAAACTACAATGCCACAATGCGTGAGATTTCTATGCACGAATCGTAAGATAGTGTAGATTTTAAATCGTTAAAACTGTGAACCCTGAATCAATACCGGGGCCTTAAGATTTATTTAAAGCTCAATATAGAATTACAAAGAAGGTACAAAATGACCAAAATGTGACCATGTCTCTTTAATATATTGTCAATCCTAGAATTAAATTCACCTGTATATTACAATAATTTTAAAGAGTTTCATATTAAAACTTTTGAAATAGAATAAAACAAGGAATTGTTCAGGTGAGCGATGTGACCCGTTGACCTCTTGCTAATTCCTGATATTGTTGGCACCATTGAGACTCGTCTTATAAATCCGGAATCCTTCATCACTTGGGTTATTTCTCTGGAATTGCATTTTGTTGGAGATTCGGAAATACGGCAAACCTATTTTACGGCCCACAGCTCGCCTCACTTATACCTTGTACCTTTCCTCATCCCGTTCGCACTGCACTCCGCAGATGCAGTTCCAGACGAATTTCTTTAAAACATACAAATGTACGTTGTCACAAATTAGAAAATATAATCAACAAACCTTTCATCTGCATTTGTTAAGACATAGTTGCTCGCTTGTAGCAGTAGTTAAAATATGATTACATTCTGTAGTGCTTTATAAGAAGCATTACATATAACATTTCATGTATTATCTATATTATCGTCTATGAGTGTATGTTTTATCGGGCTCTTAATTTTTACAGGCCCCTGGTGTACCACAAGATTACAATATTCCAAAAATAATTTCATTGAATGGAAAAACATCATGGGTTAGAGACAGCATCAACATTACAATGCCACAATTTGCGTTGACAGAAACCATGTCTCTGTTTATTGCCATTACAGGTACGTAAATTCTTAAGATCAATTCCATGTAAAAATGAAAATTGTATATAGAGGTTCCGGCACGCATAGTCACCAATATTCTTTATATTGCATACAATGATGCATATTGATGTAATAAGTAGCAAGATGTCATTAATTTGTTGCCATGGGCTACCCTTGTCATGGTAACGGAGGTCAAAGATAGATAAATGGCAAATTTAGAGCAATTTAGAAAGTAATTGCAGCTCATCTAAGTAATGAAATATAAAATATTGAATGGACTATATGGTCAATTTTCAAATTATAGAAAAACAATGGTGGGCAATTTAAAATCTTACGAATATTACCATGGAAACCGAAAATTATCAAAACATGATTTTTTTCATATTTTTAAATATCAGAGAAGCTATCATTGAACCAAACTCATAGATTTATAGCTGTATTTAAAATATGCATGTTAGATTGGTAACATGGTTAAAAATTAGAAAAAAATAAGAAAACAATAATGATTCTTTCAAGCGAAAATGCTAGATTTAAACGGAATTAAGAACCATTTTTGTTGCTATTCGTGGGAAACCGGCCAAATTTTTATATCAAATATATTCAAGCATTATTCGGCATCTTAAATCTGTCGTTGCTTAGGGAATATGTGGACTTTAGGAAATCATACAGAAATTCTTAATTGTTCAAAACGTCAATTTCAACCAGACTTTACACAAAGAATGGCAGAGGGATTTCAAAGTTCTGAAAAAAATAGGATCACACCCTTTTACAAAGGGAAATAATAAGGAATTATTGAAAACTTTCGAGAAATTTTCAAAAAATCTTTTCAACAACTAATAGGCCAGGAAAGCTGAAACTTGTGTGGTTGCATTCTCAGGTAGTGTAGATTCAAAGTTGTGAAAAACATGACCCCTGGAGGTAGGATGGGGTCCCAATGGAGGGGTGGCGAATTTTTACATAGAAATATATAGATTTTTTTAAATCTTTTAAAATCTTCTTCTCAGAAACCAATCAGCAAGGAAAGCTAAAGCTTTGTGAAAGCACCCTCAGGTAGTGAAAATTCAAGGTTGTAAAAATCATGAACACCGGGGGTAGGGTGGGGCCACAATGGGAGGGGGGTCGAATTTCTACATAGGAATATAAAGAGTAAATCTTTTAAAATATTTTTCTCAGAAACCAATTAGCCAGGAAAGCCAAACCTTCTGTGAAAGCATCCTAAGGTAGTGAAGATTTAAAGTTGTGAAAAACATGACTCCTGGGGGTAGGGTGGGGCCACAATGGAGGCCGAAGTTTTACATAGGAATATATAGAGTAAATCTTTAAAAATCTTTTCAGACACCATTTGGCCAGGAAAGCTTCAAAGTTTTAAAAATCATGACCCTTGGGCTAAGGATGGGGCCAAATGGGAGTCGAATTTTTACATAGGAATATAAAGAGTAAATATTTAAAAATCTTCTTCTCAAGAACCATTTGGCCAGGAAAGATTAAACTTATGTGGAACCATACTTAGGTAGTAGAGATTTAAAGTTGTGAAAATCATGACCCTCGGGGTAGGGTGGGGCCACAATAGAGGGTTGAAGTTTTACATAACTATATAAAGAGTAAATCTTTAAAAAAATTTCTTCTCAAGAACCATTTGGCCAGGAAAGATGGAACTTGTGTGGTTGCATTCTCAGGTAGTGTAGATTAAAAGCTGTGTATATTATGACCCCTGGGTGTAGGATGGGGCCACGGTGGGGGTCGAATTTTTACATAGGAATATATAAAGTAAATCTTTGAAATCTTCTTCTCAGGCACCAATTGGCCAGGAAAGCTGAAACTTGTGTGGAAGCATCCTCAGGTAGTTTTAATTCAAGATTGTAAAAATCATGAACCCCGGGGGTAGGGTGGGGCCACAATGGGGGGTCGAATTTCTACATAGGAATTTATAGAGTATATCTTTAAATATCTTCTTTTAGAAACAATTTTGCCGGGAAAGCCAAAACTTATGTGGTAGCATCCTTAGGTAGTGTAGATTTAAAGTTGTGAAAATCATGAACCTCGGGGTAGGGTGGGGCCACAAAAGGGGGTTGAATTTTTACATAGTAATGTAAAGAGTCTTTAAAAATCTTCTTCTCAGGAACCATTTGGCATAAAAGCTGATACTTATGTGGAAGCATTCTCAGGTAGTGTAGATTCACATTTGTGAAAATCATGACTCCTTATGGTTCGGATGGGGCTACAATTGGGGGGGGGGTCGATTTTTTACATAGGAATATATAGAGTGAATCTTAAAAATCTTCTTAGAAACCAATCAGCCAGGAAAGCTGAAACTTATGTGGAAGCATCGTCAGGTAGTGAAAATTCAAGTTTATTCAAATCAATATTCCCGGGGATAGGATGGGGTTACAACGGGGAAGGGGGGGAGAGAAAAAATTTTACATAGGAAAATATAGAGAAAACATCTTTAAATCTTTTACTAGAAAACCATTTGCCCAGAAAAGCTATAACTTTAGTGAAAGAAACTTCAGATAGTGTAGATTCAAATTTGTTAAAATCAAAATCTTTAGAATTAGGGTGTGGCCACATTTGTACAAAGGAAAACAATTTTAATTATTCACAAAAACTTAAATGTTATATATATGGTTTTCCCTATTTGCAAGCACTTTTACATATTGCTGATTCTTTAAAATTGTTTAACCCGTGGCCCTTGGACGATTCTTTGGGGTTCAGAGTTTGATGTAGGCTTATATCCCATATATAAACAATTATTCAGGGTATTTTTGAGAATAGCAATGCTGAATTAGATATTATAAAATCATCCAATTAGAAAAGGGACTTGATTATGTTTACATTTTCCAGTGTCTTTGCCTGTGATAACACTACGTATCGATTTTGTACTATATAACCCATAACTTCAAATGACGTTAAATTGAGGCGCCAACGGGATTTGCTTATTTATATTTAAATATTTAATCGTACGATGACTTAAAATTATATAAATATAAGAAATAAGGAATCATTCTTTGAATAAAATGAGGTGATAATTTCGGTCGGGGCGTGATCAAATCTATCATAAAGCTTTATTGGATTTGATCACGCCCCGACCAAATTTATCATCTCATAAAACCAAAGAATGATTCCTTATTCCTTAAATAAACATAAAAATATCCAGGGGAAAGTGGATTTTATTTATACAGGATCTACATGTATAATACCTCATTGTCCAGATATTTTGATTATGACTCCATGAAGCTGATTTTATCATGCCTATTGTTGCTCTGGTGAGTGGTGTGGCCCATGGGCCTCTTGTTTTGGTTTTTTTCCTTTTTTTTCCTTTTTTTTATACTTCCATCCAGCAGGGTTTGAGCTCACAACTTTGGGAACCGACTCTCCTAGCAGTGAGCAGCCATCACACACATTGTAATAAATCTCATATATATATATATATATATATATATATATATATGTGTGTGTGTGTGTGTGTGTGCGTGTGCGTGTGTGTTTGTTCCTTTACTTGGTATTATCTGCATTATTTTTTTGTGTTTACCTTTTTTTTATTAGGTGATATTCTAGCGCCTAGTATCAACGGACTTGGTCATTTAATACGTTCTCCCTGTGGGTGTGGTGAACAAACGATGATGTATCTGGCACCCAATATCTATGTTCTACACTATCTCAAAAGTACTCACCAATTATCACAGGAAATGAGAAGAGCAGCGGTCACTAATATAAATATTGGTACGTACATTGTAAAATTACTTCTTAAAGTCAGATCTCAGTAATTTTATTTAATTACAAAATATCTTGGCATGTAAATTACCTTATGAAAGAGAAATAACTTCTCTGGATAAAATCTAGATTTATTAACTAGTACTTGTTTCACTCATTCTAACTTTTATTACGGAGAAAAAAACTTAAGTATATCATTTTTTCGGACTTTTTTGTGCTTATTCAAAGGTAGAAAATCTGTTCTTTGTAAACGATCATCACATATTTCAAAATCTCTACAATGATTTTGACAATTTTAAACAAGAGTGAATATAAAAGGAAACACCTCTTTAACAATACAATAGTTAAGGCTGCCTCTATTGCTCACGTTAGCCAATACTAAAGGCTAAGATGAGTTCAGGTTTTCTGCTCACAACTTTTCTGTTGACTGCCGTTGTCGTTGTTGTCATAATCGTCTTTGTCGTAAACGTTATACATTTCCATTTCTTCTCTAGAAAAACTGGACCAATATAAACCAAACTTGTCACAACTCATCCACAGGCACTTAAGTGCAAGATGTCCAATTTTTTGTTTTAATTAATTCACTCTTCCAATGGGATGTAGTCTTGAAAGAATGAATTGGTCCTTTGTAAACAATTATTGAAGAAAAAACCTCTACAAACTATTTTTTTTAAAACGTATTCTTTAAATTGTGAAACTTTAGTAAATTTTAGAGATAATTTTTTTTCTTTGAAGTCTTGGATCAGCGCAGTTCATATGAAGGAGAAAAGAGTGTTGTTTTACAAATAAATAGTTTTGTTGAAAATGGGGGAAAGGATTATGGAGAACTTACTTGCAATGTGATTAGACGTACATATGTCTTAGCGACAAAGAGAAACTACAACCACTGGTGTGGCGAAGATTTTCAATTTTTAAATAAAAATACATTCATTTGGTAAAGATTCTTCCAAAATATTCGAGCTCTAGTTTAAAATATAACCTTTTTGCAAACTAAAGTGAAATCAGAAGTGCTACTCTTGAGGTGCCAAGGTCTATCAGATTCACAAAGACCGAAGAATTCTGTAAAAAATGCTATCAGTGAAATTCAACAAGCAATGGAAAAAAGAGTCATGTTCCATGTCACTATATTTCATAATGGTAATTATAGAGGAAATGGTTTTTTTTCATTGATAATAAAACTGACCATGATAAAGATTTCTTAAAACCAAGAAAAAAACACAGTTTAAACATTTAACAGATGCATGAATATATAAGAAACAACCTGTTTAAAATACATGTAGCTGCTTTTGGTTGAAAAAAAGATTAACTCTACCAAAATTGTGAAATGCATGGCCCCTGAATTATGGGTTCAGGCCCTAGGGTGAGACCAATATGTATGGCACGCCAAATTCACAAAATTGAGCTAAACATAGTTTCACATTTGATAAATTAGGTTTATCGACTTTTAACTAAAGTTTACGAACCGCAAACTATAGTTAACGATTCGTTAACTATAGTTTTCATCTGTAAAACTATATTTAACTGTTGTAAACTATAGTTAACGAATGATAATCTAACTTTATCTGTCTGCAAATAACGTTAACGATAGATTTTGCTGATAAATATAGATTCACATCTGTAAACTATAATTTATATTCGTTAACTATAGTTTAGAGTTGTTAATTATAGTTTCACAATCGTGAAACTATATTTATCAGATAAATTATGTTTTGCAATCGCAAATGGTTGTTTTCAGTGTTAATTATAGTTTTACACTTCTGTAACAGATGATCGCGTTAACTATGGTTTACAGATGTGAAATATAGATTAACGGCGTTAAATATAGTTTCACAGATGATAAACTAGGTTTATCGACGGTTAACTATAGTTTACGGACGTTAAACTATAGTTAACAAAAGTTTATTGTAAACTATAGTTTACGAACCGTAAACTATAGTTAACGATTCGTTACCTATAATTAACGATCTGTTTACTATAGTTTTCATCTGCAAAACCATAATTAACGGTTGTAAAATATAGTTTACGAATGATAATCTAAGTTTATCTGTCTGCAATTAACGTTAACGATAGATTTTGCTGATAAATATAGATTCACATCTGTAAACAATAATTTACATTTGTTAACTATAGTTTAGAGTTGTTAATCATAGTTTCACAATCGTGAAACTATATTTATCAGATAAACTATGTTTTGCAATCGCAAATGGTTGTTTTCAGTGTTAATTATAGTTTTACACTTCTGAAACATAGATGATCGCGTTAACTATGGTTTACAGATGTAAAATATAGATTATCGCCGTTAACTATAGTTTTCTGTCCGTAAACTATAGTTTACAACCGTTAAACCTAGTTTATCGACTGTGAAACTATGATTAACTCATTTTTGTGAATTTGGCGTGCCACAAATATGACCATATAGTGAAAACTTATTTTCTTCTTGACTCCCTTATACATTTTCACGGTCCCTTTGTCAGGGATTCAGGCCATAGGATGGGACAGATATGGACAAGTTAAAATTGACAGTTAAAATGTATTACATCTTAGAAAATCTTCTACTCCCCTCTCATATATATTTGACAAAAGAATTAATGCATGATCATAATGCTCGAAATTATAAAATAAATGGGCCCTGGGTTCAGGCCATATGGTACGGCCAAAGTAGCCATATAATAAACATGTTTTAAACTTCTCTTCTCTTGTATATATTTCAGAAAAACTAAATGCATGGTTATGATGTCCATTAAGCATTCTGCTTAAATTGTTAATGCATGGCCCTTGGAACAGAGGTTCAGACCTAAGGGCAGGGCCAATATGAACGTTTAGAGAAAATGTCCTCAATCTTCAAATATCTTTATCAATCTAACCACTGCATGTCCAATTTTCAAATGCATGGCCCTTGTGTCGGGTTTCAGCCCCTAGAGTTGGATTATAGGACCATATAGTAAAAATGTATAATTATCAAATGTTTACACCGCTATCAATGATCATGCAAAATTCATTTTATTTATGAAAACTATTACCCGTTGCTATGGTTATCAGGCCAAGAAATATGGCAAACTTAAAAATTAAAGGTGATTATGATATGCTGTAATTTCTGATTTTAGAGAATTTTAGCAATTGTTTTTGTTGGAATTTGTCTAGATTTTCATTATATACCACAAAAAGCAACACAGAAGTGTTGTTGCTATGGATATAAAAGTTAAATAGAAAATCTTGCAGAAATTCATACTTTTTGAGAAGTCCGTAGCAACAGCAAATTTTTTTAGCAAATTTCAGATTTTTTTCAATTGCTTTAAAGTTAAAGACACACTTGTCTTTCAACACCAATTGATATCAAATATCTACAATCAATCTTTGAATAACACCCATTAAAAATGCCTTAAAATATTAAAATTTACCTTATTTTTTAGCTTGTTACATAGCAATGGTTCTCAATTTTTAATTTTTAAAATATAAAAGTAAAATATTTGCATTTTAAATTCAAATTAAATGAAAAAATCATATTTTGAAATCTCTTTTATGTTACCATGGAAACATTTAAAAAATATATGTTATCTATATATATTTTTTCTTTCTATTGAAAAATGACAGTATTTTCATTATATATTCACCCTGAAAAACCCCAAATTGTTGCCATTACTCACAATATATTCTAGAATAAACACGATTATGCCATTTTTACCATCTGTTACCATGGCAACGGGACCACATAGCAACAATAAAATGGTGTTTGGCTTTTACATCCTTTTTGACTCATCAATGTCTATTAAACCGTAGAGTACGAAGAAAATCCGTGACTATGCGTGGCCACCGAATTTTGGCTCTTACATAGAATGGATTTTAAGATAAATCGTTCTGGCCCTTTGAACTGCTATTACATGTACGCAATACATGAGTAAAGAAGGATACATACTGTACAGGTATAAAATCTTGAAATGAACATTTTTTCTTCTATAATTAATAAAAAAAAATTGGCTAAGTAAAGAGTAATCATAAAAAGACTTTAGAGCCCTCTTAGCTTTTATTGAAGGGAACAGTCCTTTTTTATATCAATTGAAAGGTTTCGTAAATACAGTCAAACTTTGTTAATTCGAACTAGATGGGACAGTTTAAAAAATTTGATATTTCCCAGTATTCAAGGTATCGAGAGTAAAATACTTAAAAAATAAGTAGTTGGAACTTACAAATCACTTCGGCATTTCCATTGTATTCGAGATATCAGTGTTCGAGATATCGAAGTTCAACTGTATAAACCTATTTTGTTTAACAAGTTATCACGAATTATTAATCGTTTTTGAGATATCTAAACAAAAGTGTTTTAATGTCGACCTTTTAACTCCATACCGGAGCCATGAACCAAACATTTTAAAGAAGCATATTGTTTAGAACATTATTCTTATCAACTTTTTTTTCTACATTTTTTTCAGAAGTTCTTCCCTCATTCAGATATTAATGATCAAAGTTTAGGAATGGTGGCCCTTTGAAATCCCTTATTATTTAACACATGATTTTGGTATGTTACTGATTAGATTTACAGCTGTACAATGAACTTGTTTTTGCTTCTGTAATTAATAATAATAAATTATTGCTTTTTCAAGAGTTACAATAAAATGACTTTAGAGCCCTCCCGGCCCCAAATTTGAAGGACCAGTCCCTTTTTCTTGATATCAAATTTAAACCCGTGTAAATCAAAACAACTATTGCATTTCATATCTTTAAAAAAATATTTACACAATAAACGATAATTCAAAAACATATTAAATTTTTTAGAAAACTTTTGGTGCTAACTTTCGAACTAGGGCGAGCCTCGGCGCCTTGCGCATTTTCCCCAATGTCGAATTCAGAGGATCATCTACAGATATCCATCTACTACCCCTGAAAGTTTCACGTTTTTATCATTATATGTTTTAAACAAAATAGTCCTCAAAATTTCACCATTTCTAAACAATGTCAAACCGGAAGTGACGTCATTATCTGGTAATTTTATAATTGCTAGTACATTTTATGCTTTATCAGTCCGTTAAATTTGTTAAAATCGACCGATTACTTTCTAAGTTTTAACGCTCGAAGAATGTCTGAGGATAAATAACAAAATAACTAGCAACGAATGGGTCTTCCGTTAATATAAATAGTAAACGTGGCAGTTTCTGCTTGAAGCAGGATTCTAAAATCAATAGCTATAAGACGAACAAAAGATTAATTCAAATCATTCTTGGTAATACTTAGCAAAATACGAATTATTTAAAGTATGAATTAATGAAAATCCAAACGATTCCAAGAACGAGTTAACAACAAATATTCCGATTAGGTTCAAGTACGACTTAACAATTTATCGAATTATTTCTGGTACGAATTAACTTAAGCTTGATCTGTAAATTATTTTTACCGCGGTAATAAAGACAAATTCGGAAAAATTGATTTATAAACCTCGATATCTTTGCAATGCATTGTCCGATTTCAAAACGGATTTCAGATTTGAAATCGGCATGATATTGATAAGTTCAATAAGTTTAATCTAATAGACATTCAGTTTTCAGTTGATCTTTTTGAAATTGTAGATATTAATTTTGGGCTTCAAATCCCAAATATCATTGCACTTATTGAACAGTGGAAACTAAGAATTCTTACTCCTATTATTAAAAGTTTGCTTATCCCAAAATTAAACCACTTGTTTATTTGACTGCCTACTCCAAAAAGGGAGACAATTTTATACCTATATAAATGTATCTTATTTTTATGGAAATCTAAGGTAGATAAAGTTAAGAGATCAGTTTTAACATAAGACTGTTTTTCAGGGGGTATGAAAATAAATGAAATAAACAACTTTATTACATCCCTTAAATGTTCAAGAATTAAAAGGATAACAAAATCATATAGACCATGGGTGGATATTTTTATTACCATCAATGGACATTATTTTTTACAGAATTTATATGATTTCAAAGCCACTTTTGTATTGGAATGCTTACATAAAGTAAACAATGCCTTTTAGAAAGATGTTCTCTAATCTTGATTGTTATATAAAACTATTTATAACCATCCAACCATCAAAGAAAATATTTTAAATGCTCCAATATGGTATAATCCAATATAAAATTAGCCAACAAAACAATTTATATAAATCCTGGTATAAAAATGGGGTAAAGGTAGTGCAAGATTTTCTTGATTAGGGTTGTAATCTATTTAGTTTTGATAAATTTAAACGCATACATAACCTTCATGATATATGTATTATGCAGTATAATAGCATTACAACATCAATTTTGAAATATTTGAAATTGCTATCTATTGATAGGACTTCTGTTAAAACAAATTCTAATCCATGTATGCAAGTTCATTTTTCTGCAACCTGTTTTACTTTCAGAAAAATATACTAAAATCATTTACAACTTATTGAACGAGAACGAGGTTGTCCCAATTGCTATATATAAATGGAAGACAGAACTAATCCCGTATGATGTCGATGATATTTCAGTAAATGACTTTTTAAAGATTTGTTTTAAAACAACCAATGATTCTTCTGTTCAATGGTTACTGTTCAGAATTTTACACAGAATTCTTCCAGTTGGGTATTGTCTTAAAACAATTAATATAAAGTCTTTTGACAGCTGTGGGTTTTGTAAGAAAAATGTAGAAACCATAGTCTATATTTTGTTTTCTTGTAATATAATTCATACTGTATGGAGTGAACTGAGTCTTCATGTTTACAGAAAGACTCCTGAAAAGATTGGATTTAATGTATTAAATATCATGTTCGGTGAACTTCCATTGACATGTCATAACAAAGTTATTAATTGTATTATTTTTTTCTATGAAACAATACTTATTTTCTTGTCTGATGTTGAATAAGGTGCCAACACTGATTGGTTTTATTGGTCAATAAAAGGTAATGTTGAAAAATTTGCTGCAATTCAAAGTTTCAAATTGCATAAATTTGTAAAACCATGGGATATTTGGAAAGATATATTTGACTGAAAAAATTTTTTTTTTTAGTTTTTTTTGCTACGTATGTTTTTTTCCCTCTTGTTTATTATTAACTTTACAACCATTATTCCTTTACCTTACTTTTATTGTTAACTTATATTTTGATTTATTTTGTCTACAAGCAAGTACCCACTGCTTAACAATAAAACTGCATGTACATAGAGTTTGATATTTAAAATATGCAGACGTGTGTGTTAGTTTGTGTTCGTGCGTAGTTTTTGTGGGTGTAATGGTTTTATGCTTGTGATTCATAACTAAATGAATTATAACAAATAAATTTAAGGTAGCACATTGTTAGGAACATTTTCTAAGCAACTTTTCTTCTACGTTGCTTTTCAAAATATTTCTCCTTTTCTAGATAATAATGATCAAAGTTTAGGAATTCTGGCCCATTAAAACCCTAATAACGTAACATATGAATAAAATAAGGTAATGTATAGATAATCAGCTGTACAATGAATGTTTCTGTGTCTATAATTAACAACAAATAATTGCTCATTAAAGAGTTATGATAAAAAGACTATAGATCCTCTATGGGCCCCCTAATTGAAGGACCAGCCCTTTTTCTTGTCATAAAAAAGCCCGTGTACATTTGAACAACTTTTCCTCTATATTTCTTTACAAAATATTTTTACATTAAAAGATATAACATTGATTAGTTTTTTTAGAAATAACACTCTAAAAGGTCAGAAAAAGAATAATAATAATAGAGAAGAATCATCATTAGACCAACAGTAGGGTCTTCCGTTGCACACGGAAGACCCTAATAAAGAAAAAGAAACCGTAGAATAACAAGAGGGTCTCCCGTTAGAAACGGAAGACTCTAATAATAAAAAAAACAATAAAATACCAAGAAGATCTTCCGTTGTAAACACTAACCCTAATAGTTGAAAATGTGATGTTATTTTAAAATACCTTCCTCTCAAAAACCAGTTTACCACAAAATCATTGCATAAAATCATCCTTAAATAGGGTACAATTATGTTTGTTCAAATTATGATCCCCGAGTTTAGGATGGGGCAACAATAGGGGTCAAATTTTTACCTCTGGAATATATAGATAAAAGCTTTTAAAATCTTCTTCAATTTGTCAGAAAAGTTGTAACTTGTGTGAAACCATTTTCAGGTAGTGTAGAACAAGTTGTTCATCTAATGATCCCCAGGAGTTGGTGGATAGGTTGGGAATGCAATGAGAGTCGAATATTTTCAATAGGATATATAGAGAAAATCTTTAAAATCGTCTTTTGAAATTAAAAACCAATGGACCACAAAAGCTGTAACTTGTGTGGAAGCATCGGCAGATAAGGTAAATTCAAGTTTGTTCAAATCATGATCCTCGGAAGTAGGTTGGGGCCACGAACAGGAGTCGAATTTTTACATAGGTCGAGAATATATACAGAAAAATATTTAAAAATCTTTTTAATAACTAAGAGACAATAAATGCTGTAACTTGTATGAAAGCATCCTCATAAAGGTTAGTTTCAAATTTATTCAAACCATGATCCTTCGCGGTAGGGTAGGGCGACAGTGGGGATCGAAGTTTTACATAGAAATGTATTGAGACCTAGACGCGATGTCGTTGCGAGCAACGAAAGGTTTTCCGTTTGATAGCACTTTAGAATATACTATCGGAATAGTTGTTTTTTTCTATCATTTCTTAACACGCCTTCAAATTCTATTTAAGCCTCTCTTAGGATTTCAAGACAGATATTTATACTGGAGAAAGGATTAATTATTGTGACTTTTTATAAAATTAAAACGAAAATGAGTGAAATTCATCATTTCAAAGATAAAGTTATAAATCGAAATATAATTAAGGCAGGTCCACCACTCTAATCATTAAGCCTCTTGCAACTCTTGCTTCAGGACTTTGGAGTCCAAAATCATGAGAATGCATAAATCGATTTTAAAACAAATTACTTATTCTGCTTTCATAAAACCGTCTCAATAAACTGTTAGAAAAAATATTGAAAAACAAAAAAGTTAAAAATTTGGGTTTTTATAATCATCGGGTGACGACCGGAAGTAACGACGGACGTTCATATCTGCGAAGGGCACTGCGGTTACAAACTCTCTAAAATTGCTGAAAATTTAAATCCCATCTTTCATAGTTTTTGAGAAAAAGCAGAAAAATGAAATTTGATATATCTCGGGATCGGAATTGACATCCAATAAATTGATAGATAAATTTCTTAAATATTTAGTCTGAAAGTTTCATTAAAATCGACCGAAGCGTTTTTTAGAAAACATTACGGAAAAAAATAATAATAGGGAAAAAGAAACAAAACAATAACAAGAAGGTAATAATAATAGAGAAAAAGAAAAAAGCAATAACAAGAATCTCTTCCGTTAGAAACGGACAACTTTAAAATCTTCAAAATTTTCTTCTCAAAAACCAATCGACCACAAAAGCTGTAACTTGTATCAAAGCATTCTCAAATAGGGTACATTCAACTTTTTTTCAAATCATGTTTCCAAGGGTTTGGGTTGAATCACAATGGGGGAGGGAGGGTGAATTTTTTTTTAGAGAAACTTTTAAAATCTTCTAAAATACAATTGACCACAAAAGCTGAAGCGTGCAGAAGCATCCTCAGATAGGGTATATTAAACTTTGTTTAGGGGGTTTAATTTAGGAATATATAGGAATATATCTGTAAAATTTTTTCTTCCCAAAAGTAATTGCAATTGGCTAGAAAAGCTGTTAAATGGTTGGAAGCATTCTCAGGTGGTGTAGATTCAGGTTTCTTTAAACCATGATCGCAGGGGTTAGGGTTTGAATCACAAAGCAAGGAGTCAAATTTTATATAAGGAAAACAATTGAAAAAAAACTTGAGTGTAATATTACGATTTTACTAATTTGCAAACTTCTTGACATATTTTGTATTTTCAGTTGTTTAGATTTGGGACCTGGACACTTGGCGATTGTGTCAGATCTACATTGCCCAGATATTTAATGATATGACTCAATAAAGCTGATTTTATAATGGCTATTGTTCCTTTAGTGAGTGATTTTACCCATTGGTCTCTTGTTATATTTTAGAAGGGGGTTACAAATGTGGTCGTATAGGAAACATGTAATTTTTTGGGTCACTTGAGTCACTCGGGTAACCTATTGCCGCCATATTTTATGAAATCTTCTTTAATTTCTTGTGCATTGTAAGCAAAAATAGAACCGTTTAACAAGAGCTTGGACTTTAGGCAGTACGTGACAGAAGGCGGGGTCTACTCATGGTAGCTGTCCAGTCATTCATTTGGCTAATAGATATGAGTACACTGAACGCAATGACATTCGTCTGACTTCATCTAGGGATGTATATTTTATTAAAACAGCGTCAAATTTACACAACAGAGCAGATCTTAGCAAACAACTTTCCAGTTTAGACAGTTTATGAATACTAATGAGACTCTCTTAGCGATTTAGAAGAAATGATGTCAATATTTAAAAGCTTATTTTGATGAGCAAACTATATAGTTACATCCTACCAAAAGTCTAAGCTCTTGTTAAAACAGTTCTAACTATATGCATGCTGTTTGCATTATAAAAACAACTGATAATATACATGTAACAGATTGACCATTAAAGGCCTGCAAGTCTATTTTTACCAAAGAGTTACAATTTTTGACACATGTAGCTAGAATATTATAAATAATCCGAGATTTTTTTTACTTTTGCCCCCCCCCCCTTTATGAATAAATGTTTTTTCAAACATCAAATTCGGATTAGGGTTAAGACTCCAAAATGAAGATTAAAATGCTAAAATGAGACCCTTTGATATGTCAGTTTAGTCAGCCTCACATACTCCTGTTTCTCAAAGTCAAGCCAGCACCTCAGCTTAAAATAATCATGTCCTTCATAGTCAAGTCAGTATCCCAGCCTCAGATTAGCATGTCCCTTATAGTCAAGCCTGCACCTCAGCGCTCAGTCAGAAAAAATATGCGGGCTTTAATGAAAATGGCTACTCAAAATGGCAGAAAGTTATATTTAATAATTATTTTGTAAATTTTCTTTATTGGGGAGAAAGTAAATATACTAAATTTATTTGGAAAAAGGTAATTTACATTACTATATTTACTTATTTTAAACAGTTTTGGTATATTTTTGCTTAATTTGATGACGGACGTAATGCCTCCCTTTTACTGAATTTACTCTATATAAACCTAAAAAAAACATGTAATATATCTAAGGTACATATTTCATACAAGGTAGAAACATAAACTGAGAGTTGAAGGAAAATTATTATTACTAAAATGACAAATGACTCTTATCACTTATATATAATTTTTGTTTATATCGAATGATTCATTTTTTCGAATATCAAGAAAAAAAAAATGTCAGGTTACAAACAAAAAAGACTGCTCATTTTTTTAGCCGGGCTCATTGCGTAAGCTTTGGTTATGCTATTGCTACGGTGCACGGTTTATCGAATGTTGACTGAACAACAATTTAAATTGTTCTTCGCACAAAAATGCAGTTCCAACTTAAAGGAGAACGTAATAAAGTTACATGGACCATATCAGTTGGTCAGTGTAAGTTTACATTTGATATATATAAACATCACGTGGCAATCTTGTTCTTTGTATTATTATAAATTCTTCAAGTTTCCAGTGTAAGGTAGCTGAGTGGCAGAATACATTGATTACAATAATAGCCTAGGTCATTTTAAAATAAGAGATTCCGTTATCAAGTCGAGTTTACAAATTGTTGCGGGAATGGTTTTTAGAGTGTTTACAACAGTTTATCCTGGTTGGGGTGTTAAATATTTGACTCTTCCACGGTTTATTATATTTACGATATCAATATAGATATAAACTTATCTTAATAAGCTTATTTTTTATTTCATTTAATTCATTAATAATGACAATATGTCTCTTTAGTCTATTATAATGGCATTTTATGAAAACGTTTTCAATACCCATCAAAAGAGCCCGGATATCTGTACTTTCAGGGTTTTGGTTACTAACGAAAACAGTGCACTTTACTTGTAAACTTTACCACTGTTTACTTAAGTACGATATTTGGGTGCAAATATTTGATAAAGTCAAATGATACCCCTTTTAATTTTCATAATTTTGTTGTAAATTGCAGGATGATAATTTGTCTAGGTAGGAGAATGACTTAAGTGCTATAATTTGCGTCATATTTATGCATAGATTATATACAGTCATGTAGTTTAATGCATTTTTTAACTACTAAACACATGAAAATTTTAATGTTATTGGCATCAATGATGTCTACATTTTTTCAATGTCTTTCGTTTAATGGATATGACATTAATTTTGAATAGTTATTAATTAAAGCTATGAATGCCATTTTTTAGATCACCTGAGCCAAAGGCTCAAGTGATCTTTTCTGATCACAATTTGTCCGTTGTCTGTCGTTGTCGTCGTCGTCGTTGTCGTCGTCGTCGTCGTTGTCGTTGTAAACTTTTCACATTTTCATCTTCTTCTCCAGAACCACTGGGCAGATTTCAACCAAACTTGGCACAAAGCATCACTGGGTGAAGGGGATTCAAGTTTGTTCAAATAAAGGGCCACGCCCTCTTTAAAGGGGGGATAATTTAGAATTATTAAAAAATTGTAGGTATTTCTCAAAAATCTTCTTCTCAAAAACTATTAGGCCAGAAAAGCTGTAACTTGTATGGAAGCATCCTCGGGTAGTGTAGATTCAAGTTTGTTCAAATCATGGTCCCCAGGGGTAGGGTGGGGCCACAATGGGGGGATGAATTTTACATAGGAATATATAGAGAAAATCTTTAAAAATCTTCTTCTCAAAAACTATTAGGCAGGAAAGCTGTAACTTGTATGGAAGCATCCTCAGGTAGTGTAGATTCAAGTTTGTTCAAATCATGGTCCCCGGGGGTAGGGTGGGGCCACAATGGGGGGATGAATTTTTACATAGGAATATATAGAGACAATCTTTAAAAATCTTCTTCTCAAAAACTATTAGGTCAGAAAAGCTCAAATTGGAGTGGAAGCATTCTCAGATAGTGAAGATTCAAGTTTGTTCCAATCATGCTCCCCGGGGTTAGGATGGGGGGGGGATGAATTTTTACATAGGAATATATAGAGAAAATCTTAAAAAATCTTCTTCTCAAAAACTATTAGGCCAGGAAAGCTGTAACTTGTATGGAAGCATCCTCAGGTAGTGTAGATT
>WFKH01006014.1:37278919-37293065 GCA_016163765.1 Magallana hongkongensis
ACAATGGGGGGTCGAATTTTTACATAGGAATATATAGAAAAATATCTTTAAAAATTTTCTTCTCAAGAACCATCTGGCCATAAAAGCTGTAACTTGCATGGAAGCATCCTCAGGTAGTGTAGATTCAAGTTTGTTCAAATCATGATCCCCGGGTGTACAATGGGGCCACAATTGGGGGGGTCAAGTTTTTACATAGGAATGTAAAGAGAAATATCTTAGTTTTGAAAATCAATTGAGCAGAAAAGCTGTTACTTGAGTGAAAGCGTTCTCAGGTAGTGTTATATATATAGAGAAAAATCTTTAAAAATCAAATAAAAAAGGATGAAACTATAAGGGGGGGGGGGGTCAAATTTTTACATTGGAAATAAAGATGATCATTCTCAAAAATATTTAGTATATAGTATTACTAATATGCAATCATTTGTTGATTCACAGTTGTTTAGACTGTGGACCTGGATAATTCTTGTGCCACATATAAGGTTCAAAGTTTGATGTAGGTTTATATTTAGCTGATTTTATTATGTCTAGTGTTGCTCAGGTGAGCGATGTGGCCCATGGGCCTCTTGTTTTAGGAAACCAGACCCAAAGTTTGTCAGTACGATGAGCTGTATAAAACGACAAATTATAAATTATTATCAATTGAGCACTAAGGTTACTTAATGTAAAAAGAATGGATATTTTCTTAATGCATATATATAAACGATTCATGAATGTGTAGATTTGCGCATGTATGCGGGGAAAACAATCTAAAAAAAACAGCCGGGGGGGGGGGGGGGGGGGAGAAATGACAGCAAGTTTGTTTACAACATTAAATATTCTGAAAAAAAATTCAATGTTGTTGTTAAAATGATTTATTCCTTCATTACTTTCATTATTAGAACAAAAACACACACAACTATACTGTTAATGTTTATTTAAGAAATAAAATACGAGTTTTCATAATTGTTACCGAATAACCTGCAAGGTCGAAAAATGTTGTTTTGAAATATAAAAGCCGAGTCGAGACCAAGGAGGTTATCCTGCAATATTAACGATAATTAGAACTTTATTTTGATTCTTCTAACAGCTCAGATATTTCAATGATTAATTTTTCTTCAGAGAGACGAACTAGGTCATTTAGACTACCGATCGTGTAACCCCAACTAGTTATTATATCAATTATTGCAGAAAGTTAAGTAGCTTAAATTAAAAAAATCTTTGTAAACAATAATTAAACAGGCTATAAGTATATCGCTTCAAGGAAAATGTGAATTGGCTTAAATAATGAACGTATAACAAACTTGGAATTCGAAGAAAAAAATGATAAAATAGCATTTTTTTCTATAAGAAAAAATATTTTAATCCAATAATTTAGTTTCAATAACTTTAGATATTCAGTAAATATTTAAAATCATATTCAAATCCACTATCAAAGAACTTGATGCACCTCCGATGAGACCCAATTGTATGATATATCATATTGCTTAAAGCGGAACACCGCTCGTAAATTGACAATGTCCGCAATATTTCTCTTTCATCTCCACTATCCCTACAACCCCTTTATAAGCCGCGAGCCTCTTAACAGTTTAAACTATTTCCCTGTAGAAGTCTCATCTGTGTGCTTTAATTTGTGCATCATCTTTGTGTTTTAAGTTTTGCTAATTGAATCGGGATCATTTTTTAATAATTTTGAAACAATTAGCAGTATTTCTTAAATTTGCCATTTTGATTTATTTTCTTTTTTAAAAATAGTTGCCTTGCATTTCTCCTCTATAAGAAACGTCTTTTTGCTAATAAAATGAGAAGGGTAAAAGCGTACTGTCATTAAGGCGGAAATTCGACACTGAACCAAAAATCTAAGTGTTCAGCTAGTATAATGTTTTACTACATGAAATAAAAACATTTAATTTGTCTTGCCGTCGGGGTGATTGATTTTCACTTAGCTTTCAATAGTTTAGAACTATGTATTGATCTTGACCTCCAGTTGCGACCCGAGACCTTGACCTTTGCTGGATATCACGAACACTATTGGTTTGGTTGTATTTCGCCAAGGGCTTTCGGGTTGCTTTAGGTTGTCGATAGAAATGACGATACATTTTTTAAAAGGAACAATTATCTTAAAATAATATTTCCTTCGGATTACTAAATATTCAAAATAAAATCGAAGACAAAATAAACAGCAGATTTAAAGTTTAAAGTACAACCTGTCATAGGTACAATCCAGATGCAGACTTTCCAAAGGCTCTAGCTCTTTTGTCAATGATCATTTTGCCCATTTTAAGTAGTTTTTTTTTTTTTTTTTTGGTTTTAAAATTATTTTTAAAGACTGATATCAATCGCAAAAAATTTTGAATGATATAAAGCACGTGCAGAAAAATACCACCCATTTCTTGTTATGACGTTTTGTCAAGGGTAATTGATTTCAATCGATATTGTCTTATTTTATCTGTGCTATCGATGAGAAGACATATTAGTTATGAAATGTAGAAAATTTATCAGACTTTTATACCGTCATTTTCAAATTATTCTATTTATCAGGGTGAACACTAAGAAGTTTGGTTTAAGCGTATACTAGAAGAGTTTTACGTAAGGGGGAAATTAGTCCAAGGGTAATTCTTCCTAGGGGAAAAATTCTATATCAGGTCCATATTTCGGGGGGGGGGGGGGGGGTATTCCCATTTATAATTTGCAATATCATTCTGTATTAAAGCTTCTTGAAAGAAAATAAATGATTGATTATGATGTCCATAAAGCTCTCTACCACAATTGTCCTAGGGCGGGACAAATATGAAATTAAGTGAAAATGTATTAAATCTTAGAAAATATTATACTCTACTATATGGGCAGTAATGGGTAAAAAAGTCGTTTTCGCAAAACGAACAACTTATCTTTAAAAACAAACTAAAATACGAAACAGACTAGCTTAAAACAAACCAACAGCCTAGTTTGCAAAATCAACAGACACCGATGCAACACAAACGACCACCGATGCAAAACCAATAGTCATGCACTGAATTAACGCTGGATGGCGTGTAAAGAGGTATCAGGAGAAATCGTACCCTGGAGAAATCGTAACCTGGAGAAAACGTAGTCTGGAGAAAACGCACCCTATAATTACAGGGAACGTTTTTATGCGCGGATCCAGAATTATTTTCCAAAGAGAAAGGAAGGGTCCAAGGGATATTTAAGTTTGCCAAGAGTGGGGTGGTGGTGGAGGTGAGGATCCAAGCCATATATTCGGTGATGTTATTATGCAAATTTAAGAAATTTGAGTTTTCCAGGAGTGGGGAGGAGGTCCGGACTTCAGCTTATCTAGATAACAAAGACTTTCAAGCTCTGTATTTCGTTTGTAACTTGACTTTCAAAGTTTGGTCAAGCATATAAAGCATCCATTCACCATTCTAGACATAAAGATTGGAAAAAAATATTTTTTATGCGGTTGGGGGAGGGGGCTTAAAACTTTTGTCCAATATTAAGTACCTTTAAGAAATTGTTTCTGAAATTATATTTGCAACGGAATTTTTTTTCTATATGCTGTCATTTACACAGATTTTTAAATAGTTATGGTAAATTCTCGAGACATTAGAATACTGGTACCCCAAAACAAAAACAAAAACGCGCAATCGTCTTCTTTTGTAACGGGACTATCTAGGGGTTAGTCCCGTAGATAATTCGAGTTCGGAACAACTAAGAGAATAACAAGAAATTCAGGGTTTAAAGAGTTACATTGTATTTTGTGTAAATAACAATCAACAAAACAAACAAAAAAGATATAAAACAATATAATATAATATCAAAGAATGTGATAATTATCATTTTTGTAGATAGAGATTTAGGCCCCAATCCCCGTAATACATGTACGTCTAATCGATAATTGATAATATTGCCAATTGCCGCTGATTAAACAAATGCACATATTATACATTTATAACAATACTTAATCCCGTTCGGATAATCTAGACCCGGTCGCGCCTAACAAATACATGTTTAGACATAAAAGACACATGTATACAGATACACATAATATATATCGATAAATACACAAATAGACATAATCGAATATACACAATCCATCATATTATTCTTATCATTATATTCATCTTTTAATTCTCAAAATTATAATGCAATAAAAACTATCGCAGCAACCATTTTTCTTAAATTTACATATAAAAAAGTGAATGCACATGAAGTTCGCACCTCCACTTTTTGGGGGCATGTAAGAAATTAAAGTGAAATGAAGAAAATTAACAATGAAATTGAAGTTATAGGTACAGATGTAAAGTACTCTATCCCCTCCCCCCTGGTTTAGGGCTTTCACTACTTTGAAAAGTTGTAATTTTCCTCTTTTTTTGCCCGTCCCCTTTTTAAAAACGATGCTATGTGCCTGATGTAAACAATGATACAAGCGGAAATGTACAAATGTTTATTGAACGTCTTTTTATTTCTTTACAACAGTTTTTATTACTATTTTAATTCTTGTTACCATTTCTCCAATTTCTCCGATTTCTCTCTCGGAGAACACGCACCCTAATTCATGAATACGTTTTTTTCCGGGTTACGTCCATACTACTTCTATATACATTTGAGAAAAACTAAGACATGGTTTTGATGTCCATTAAGTCTTCTACCAAAATTGTGAAATTCATAGCCTCTGTATCGGGGGCTTAATATCTGAGGCGGGTTTATATAGCCTTATAAAAATGTACCTAATCTTCGAAAATCTTTTTCTCATATACACAGCAGGAGGAAATAAACTGAATACATGGTTATGATATTCATGAAACCCTCAACTTAAATTGTGAAATTTATGGCCCCTGTTTTCGGGGTTTATGCCCTCGAGCAAGGCCAATAAGACAATATAGTAAAAATATATTTAATCTTAGAATACTAGTATCTTCTCGCTATCCACAGCAAGGGGAGATAAACTAAATGCATGAATCTGATGTTCATTAAGCCCTCCGCCAAAATTGTGATATTCATGGCGCCTGTGTCGAGGACCATGCCTTATGGTGGGCTTATATGACCGTAAAGTGAAAATGTATTTAATCTTAGAAAATCTCCTTTTTATTTATCCACAACAGGGGTAGATAAAATGAATGCATGGTTATGATATTCATTAAATCTTCTACCAAAATTGTAAATTTCATGACCCATGGGTCAGAATGTCCAGAACCCTTGCGTAGTGCCATTATGGCCACAAATTGAAAATGAATTAATCACATGATGTTCTGTTGTAAGAACTATATATGATTTGAACTTAAAACGGCCCCCTAAAATGAACATCATCATTTAACTGTCATTCTTTGTTTTCTTTGTACATAGATACATGTAAAGTTTTTTCATAATTTCCATTTTGATTCAAGTGCCCACAATTTAGATATATGACATCATAAAGTTTACCATTTACCGCCATTTTCGCATTCTTATGATAAAACGGCTTGTTTTTAAGCAGTTTTTCTTTCAGAAAGCATTGAGCGCATCCTTGAACAAACAAAATATTTTTATAAGAGATGTAACTATCCAAGACTAATAAGTAACAAAAAGTTTTTGCTTGTTCAAGGCTGCGCTCTATATTTCACATTCGTAAAACGACAAGAAAAATGCCAATTTTTTACTGATTTTGATTGAATTCTAAAAATAGCGTCACTTCTGACGTCATATACTGCCAGTAAGTGTAAACTAATCAAATAAATAGGTGAAAATATATCTTATATCAACTCTTCGTAAAAGAAACATAACAATTTAATGTATTTAAAGCACTTAAAAAATGGCAAATTATGGGGGGCCAAATTTGACTCATATCATATATAGTTCTTTCTTAAATTGTGAGTGGTTGAGGGCAGGGGTTGAGGCTTTGTATTTTTAATTGTTTTTCAGTATATTTTAGGATGTCTTTTTGTACCAAAATTTTATAATTTTTGGCGCCTGGAGCTAGGGTAAAAATAATCTAAGATTCTTCCGATTCCTCTTGCACCCCTTCCCCCTTTAAGATATTTTTTAAACATCAAAATCGGTTGATGGGTTAAACTACAAAATGAAGCTTAGACTGCAAAAAGGAGACCCTTTAACAGGTCAATCTAGGGTCTATGGTATTCAGGTGACCGTTAAGGCCTGTAGGCCTCTTGTTTATTTGTTTTACCCTGATTGCATTATTGATATTGAAGTTAAATAAATAAAAACAAAGCCTAATTAATAACGCTTATAATGTAATGTAATTTAGAAGTTGAAACATTTCATTTCATCCATTTCACTCCAAATATTCCTACACAAATTAAAGTAACAAACCAGCCGCCTTTGCAATTTATGTAAACATATGCCAATTGCCATCTCTCTCAATCTAACTCTCTTCATAGTGTTTATCAATTTTGATAAATACACATATGAACAATACCTATAAATGTAAATCAAGTATACTGTTATCACCCCATCGTGTTAATAGTTGTTTAGTAAGTGCGTGCACTTTTGCGCTTTTGTAAATCGATTTTCTTTGTGACTTTTTAAGGTATAGACAACGAACTCCGTTGGCGTAGACATGATGGCTCATTCAGTGTATGGGGAAACAGCGACAGTCATGGAAGTACATGGTAATTTTTTTATAATATTCACCATTTGATGTCCTGAACATGCTGTAATTTTCTTGTTCGTATATCGGCCCATCTTTACACGTTTTACGAGGGGAATGCACACAGAATGGGAATTAAAAATCAGTAAGATTTGCAAAGCACACAGTTACACTATTTAATCTGTATGAAATATACATGTACATTTCATCTCTTTTTTATGGAAAGCACTTACAATTAATATGCAATTTCCATCATGCACTATTCAAGAGTGCATAAACTGAAAAAAGTGATTTTTTTTTAAATGTAAAGTTATTATATTATGGCACGTATAACAATTTTTGTTTGGATGTTCTTTTTCCAAATAAATTATCTCCTATGACTGAAAAATTGACTTCGTTTTACATATTTGAAACTAGCGACACTTTCACTTTTTTGAATTATTTTGTTATTTTACTAGTTTTATTATTTTCATAGCAACAATTGAATGTTACTAAGCCTCTTTAGTGGTGGCCAGAAATGTTTTTATTTGCCGAGAATTTGTATTGAAGCTTTTTTTATAAGTTAAATACTTTTTATATGTGTATTACAATGATTAACCACAGATGATGTTTTGTTACTTTTAACTCTACTTAATATTTTGATATATATCGCACTTTTACAAGATTGCTATATATATGTGACAGTTAAAAGGACCTAGACATGATTCGCTTCATCAAAATTTAAAAAATCAAATATCTAATTACAAGCAAGATACAGAGTATCTTTGTTTGTAAACAAAGCTCAGGACTTGTTATTGATTACATATGTGTTGTATTGGTTTTCGTTTAAATTAATGTTGCTTTTTTAATGTTGATAATATTATGAACACATTAGATTTGATATCAAATTGTTTATATATTTCATTATATCAACCGTGAGCAAATTTGCAATAACTTTGTGAAATGCATGGATACCATCAATACGTTTCTCTTCATTTCATTTATAAAGTTTAAAGGACAAATAACATTCTTATGATGAAAAAAATATTTTGAGTCTTAGGGTCGGAGAACCTTAAATCAGTTTATTTTGTATGCCACAAGTCATTTTGTCAAAGAGATGGTAATTTGTTTGCTTCACATTATTGGTAACAACAATAAAACTCGAGCTTTGTTTACATACCAATAATTACCTACCTCTGTATCTCGCTTGTAACATTTATATTTTGGTTAATTTATAATCGAATGCACAAGTAAGTCATTTTATACATAAATTTAAAAAAAAAAAATAAAAAGTTGATCTAAAATTGTGCCTATGTTTCTATTTCCCTGTTGGTTTTAAATTTTCTACTACGTCGATAAATACACATTAATTTTGTTATTCCAGGCTAACTTCTTTCGTTCTTATGTGTTTCCACCAAGCTGATCATTTCGTACCTGTTGAAAATAACATTTTTAAAAAAGGTTTAAATTGGTTACTGAAACAGCAAAATGTGGATGGTTCTTTTTCTGAAAATGGACGTGTTATTCACTATCAAATGCAGGTAAATTTTTTTTATATATGAGTCAATGTTCAATGTTTACAACAGAGAATGCTATATACAAAGTGCTGGTAAGACATATTTATTGCACTGGAAAAACTTGAATAAAACATTATATTTTATCATTTATTCACAGGGGGGTGTAAGAGCTTCCCGTGTAACCATGACTGCGTATGTTCTATTGGCATTGTTGGAATTTAAAGATAATTCTAAATTAGGGGTAAAGTATAAGTTTGCACTCTAATTGATATGAACAGTCACATCTTCAAATGTGAAATAAATATACTTGTGTATTCTAATATCCTTTTTTACATTAATGATATTATCTTTACCATTAGACAAACCTACAAATAGCTACTGCAAAAAACAAGGCAGCAAGGTTTGTTACAAGAACAAGCAGTATGAATGAATTACAAGGAAGCAAACATGGAATGGCTCTCACCAGTTATGTTTTACAAAAAGCAGGCTACTCTCAGAAAGCAAGGATTTTATATGCTAATTTGAAAAGGAAGGCAAACAGCAACGGTAATGAATATATATTTTTTGTTAATTTTTGCTTATCTGAACCGAAAGTTCAATAGCGCTTTTATGGTCACAAGTTGTCTATTACATGGCTGTCAGACAATTTTTTTCTGTCCGTCATTTTGTTTTAACGAATAATTTTAAAAATAGCTACCCAATTTATACGATAATAAACTTGGTTGGGAAAGTTATAAATATCGTAACTTATTCTTACCAAATGTACATGTCTATAAATAGGGTGGTTACTAGTATTTATTTTATTACTTATTATTTATTTTTTTGCCATTTGGTGAAGAAAGTAAGACCATGAAACCTTAAAAATGACATTCAATTGTTCAAAATTCTAATGTAACGCCAATCTGATTAATAGGTTCACCTGAACTGAAGGTTCAAGTGAGCTTTTCTGATCACCTGTAGTCCTTCGTCCGTCCGTCCCTCTGTCTGTCCGTCTGCCTGTATATCTGTCTGCAAACTTTCACATTTTTTTTACTTTTTCCCTAGAACCACTTGGCCAAATTTAACCATATAAAGCAATATTGTATCATGTGATACAATACTACATCATATGAATCATGTTATTTCATTTAACACAAACACATCTATCAAGCAGATTTGAGTGAAGTAGGAGATCTTTTTAGCATCTTTGATATGGAGATTAGGCTCTGCCTCTGAATCTACATCTGCAATTTATTTATATTATAGTTAAATCCACTATGCATACTTAAATTAGTACTATTATCTATAAAACATGTGACCTGTCCTCATTACTAAACCTCATCCAGCATCCTAAACCTAGGGTTCAGATTCAGCATTTAATCCTGTCAGGTGCATCAGTATCATAAGAGGCATTATTCATGCAAGTGTGGTGAAGTTAGGACCAGTAATATCTAAGATATAATCATCAGAGTGCAACTGCTATAAAATCTTTAACCAGCTCTCAAAACCTTAACCTCCTCCAGCATCCGAAACCTATCATGGCTCAGATTCAGCATTCATGCCTGTCAGGTGCATCAGTATCATAAGACGCACCATCCATGCAAGTTTGGTGAAGTTAGGACAAGTTATAACATTTAGTTTTTAGCATCCTGGATAATGGAGATCAGGCTCTGCATCTGAAGCTACCTCTGCGATTTATGTATATTATAGTTAAATCAACTATGCAAGTTTGAAACAGACTATTATCTATAAAACATATCACCTGTTCAAAAAATCTAAACCTCATCCAGCATCCGAAATCTAGGGCTCAGATTCAGCATTCATGCCTGTCAAGTGCATCAGTATCATAAGACGCACCATCTATGCAAGTTTAGTGAAGTTAGAACCAGTAATAACTAAGATATAACTATCAAAGGGCACATGCTCCAAAAACTTTAACCAGCTCTAAAAACCTTAACCTCCTACACATCCGAAACCTATGGCTCAGATTCAGCATTCAAGTCTGTCAGGTGCACCAATATCATAAGAGACATCATCTATGCAAGTTTGGTAAAGTTAAGATCAGTAATAACTAAGCTTTAATTATCAGAGGGCACCTGCTCCGAAAACTTTAACCAGCTCTCAAAACCTTAACTTCCTCCAGCATCTGAAAACTATGGCTCAGACTCAGAATTAAAGCCTGTCACGTGCATCAGTTTCATAAGACACACTATCCATGCAAGTTAGGTGAAGTTTGGTCCATTAATAAAAGTAATAATTTAGATACAGGACCTGCAACAAAAACCTTAACCAGGTCCGGACGCCGACGCCGGTGAGCTAAAAAGCTATTGTAATATTTTTTAATCTTCTTCGAATTGCAGAAAATGATTATTTTCCTAATATTCCTTTAGTTAATGTACCTGTATTTTGAAATGACCCTAAAAAGAACCAGACGGTCGAATGTCTTGAAACTTCGCAGATAAACTAGAGTTGGTGTAAATTACATATGGTTAAAACAAGAAGAGTTCTGCTATCGTAGTTTTTCCGCAAAAAATCGAAATCGGCCTACTTAAATGAAAAAAAAACTTACTCAAAACCAATTGCAAAACACTTTTTTGGAAGAAGTTGCTTCTTAAAATATTGCCTCCCGATTTTGTGTTTAGAAAGCTACGATACTAAAAGTATTGTAGTTTGCAAATGATTTCAAAAAAATAATTAACTTCAGTTTAGTGTGTAATGCCATTTATAAGGTAGAAAAGCACAATAACTTCATATATAATGTAAAATATTTTTTTTTCTAAATTCAGGAAAACGCATATGTTAGAGAGATCTGAATTATTCGTTAAGTATGGAAACCGTCGCTTATTTATCCCTTTCGTGCTTTCTTTTTGCATATTATGTCCTTTTTTGACTAAATCGAATACGCGTTTTATTACACATAAAATTAGTGATGCGTCAAAATAAAAAAAAAATTAATTTGTATCGTAATTTAGCAAACTGAGGTTTTGTTACTGTATTAGTGTATTAGTGCGTAAAATAAACTCGGATATTTTGTTATGAAATCATATATCGATCATCATTTGTTTAAACATATTTAATATTATAACGAAACTTAGATAAATGAACAAAAATTATCTAAGAATGATAAGGAGAATTTGTATTGCTATTTTTAATGGATCATGTTATGTGGTATTTCTAAATGATTATAAATGTTTAAATTATCAATGTCAATGTCCTTTTGCAAGAGCATGAATAGTTCTTCTCCTTGCTCACCGACCATACACTGAAACAATCATGTACACTTTCGATAGAAGTCATCAACTTTTATCATTTTGTACATGTGCCCTCAGTTTATGTGATAAAATGTTTGGCTTTTGTGCAAGTTGTTCAACGTTCTATTCTATTTATAAACCTTCTTTAGTATTCGTTATACGTACATTACACTGTCCTTTTGAAAATCAACCGGCTATTTGATACCTGTATTTTTACTAGGTTGTGTATGCTAAGATCGTCGAAAAGATATGGGAAAAAATAATTTGATATGTATGGAAGTTGAAGTTGTAGTTTAAGTGAAGAATAACCCATGACCAATTTAGGAAGATGTCGGGTAAAATTTGGATTTATTCTTTACAATAAAATGATTGGATGAATGTTCTCCTAGGAGTTTAATCGGAGACATCTATTCATCAGGTAGACAAAAAATGATTTAAAAAGTGATACTATTTTTATTAAAAATTGATTTCGAATCGAGCTAGTCCTATTCCGATTGTGTCAAACAAAACTCCAATTTTCATGAATTTCTATTTCGCGTTATGTTATTTTACATTATTTTGTGAACCGACGGTTGTCCTATTACTGGTGTAGTTTTATTCTCGAGAACAAAATGGTTATGACATAAGAGAATTGCAAAACCGCGTTAATGAACGTAACTAACTGAATTAATATGTTATAGAGCTTTCAAGGTGCTTAAGATAGTGTTAGATGATGTTGATTAAAAATTGATGCGGCCCATGGGCCTCTCGTAGCATTACCATGTTTTCAACACTTATGTTCATAAATATTGATCGAAAACAAATTGATTTTCAAGGCAAAATATAATGTATTTTTCTAAACGTTTCATTCTTTATGCAGTCCTAACAGATTTATGTATATATGTCTTAGGTCAACACTTATTTTGGCAAAATCAAGGCAATAGAGTTTACAAACAAAAACTTGGCTGGCAGTCTCCAAACCCAAGAGCAAGACCAGTTGACATAGAAACATCTGCTTATGCTCTGTTGTATCTTGCGGAAAAGAAAGATATGTCGCAGGGTATGAAAATAGTAAATTGGCTTGTTTCTCAACGAAATCCCCAAGGAGGGTTTGCTTCAACACAAGTAAGATCAATTACACGATTTACAAATTAAAATGCTTGTACTAAAATTCACACTTCCACAAATTAATACTTAAACGTAAATTGTTAATTTGAGGAATTTATTTATTATGATTTTCACAGAAAAAAAAACACTTTTCATTAATGAATATATTTTTAGCTAATGTGCTTTTTTAATGATCTGTTAATTCGTATTGCTTTGGGAATCTATTTTTTTTTTTTTTTTTTTTTTTTTTGGTCATATAATGCAGAATAATGTGTATAACTATTTCAATTGGGTTTTTTTTTCATCATAATTGTCAGGATACAGTTGTCTCTCTCCATGCACTGTCCCGATTTTCTAGCTTGCTTCAACAATCAGGCATGGACGTTGAAGTAAAGTTAAAAACCGAATCTACAGAAAAAACTGTGAACGTGAATTCGAACAATAAGCTTCTTGTACAGAGAGTTGAGGTAAGATCTTTAAAAATCATGCCTTGTATCTGCGTAAAAAATCAAAATAATAATTTTTTAATAACAGAGCAGATAAGTAGCTCAGATAATTCAAAAAATGCATGTTTAAAGGTGACGTCTTCAAGCTACGTAACTCGCAATAGTTTATGTATTTTCAACAAAATAAAAAAAGATTCTTATTTGAATTTTGATTTAATACAATTTTTTAAATCCAGATTGAAATCCAGAAAAAACTTGGACTTAAAAAAACATTCTTTGTTCAATTATATCAACACGATTTGTAGAATTTTTAAGTATTTTTTCTTTTTATCTTCAAAATGAATAACTGAGGTATTCTTTAAAAGTCGCCGAAAATTTGAATGAATTATGTCGAGTTAAAAGCCAGTACATGTTTGGATGCCATCCGTCGAGTAAAAAGGGAAATGCAGATCCCACAATTCATTGTTTGATAAACAAGCCATGCTCGTGCCATGTTGAATCGACAAAACCATGTTTGAAACAAAACGGTACACAACAAATACGTGTACATCATTGTTAACAATTAGAAGATGAAAATATCGAAATAGGGAAAAGTAATATGAACACATTTCATCCAAAATTGTGGCCATGTCTCTTTATCGTAAATTGCATATTTGTAAATATATTCTAGCTGGACAAACAAACAAAACATGTCGAGATCAAAGCACAAGGAAAAGGATTCGTTTTAGTTGATGTAAGTTCAATGTTTTTCTTTATATTAATATGTTTTATATTCGTTCTTTAAAATAAAAATGGTTATAATTTTTTTCATTGTATTGCATCATGTAACTAGTTACCTGTACATTAAACATCAAATGTTTTTAAATTGGTTGTGGTTTTCTTTTTTCAGACCACTGTAAAATATAATGTCATGAAAAGTGGGGATTCAACATTTGAAATTAACACAAATATAACTTCCTCTCAGCATACAATTGACAAAATCACTATCCATGTTTGTATAAGGTAAATATTAATGAAAAACTTATAAGTGTTGTTTGTGCATGGCAGCGTTGGACAGTTAACTTTACTTTAAGATATATTGATCTACGGAATTCTGCGGTAGTTGATGCCGATTTTATTAAGACTATCCAGAAGCGAAAATTTGAATATAAATCTTTTATGGCGATCTGACATTACCATTATATTTAATATTTCACAACCTTGAAATTTAGCGTAAGGTACCCATGCGCGGATCTAGAGGGGGGGTCGGGGGGGTCAGGACCCCCCCTGGAAAATGAGAAGTTATTAAATTTACATAGTAAAATTATCGCAAATATGCCTCGGACCCCCCTGGAAAACACATATATG
>WFKH01006014.1:37293465-37304409 GCA_016163765.1 Magallana hongkongensis
CTGGATCCGCGCATGGGTACCGTAATAGTCTTCTTTTATGTAAAGATGAACTATTAATGAACTAAATTTGCTCTATATCTAATGTATGTATATTCATACATATGTACGAGGAACGATATTTTTATGTCGTGGAGTTTTTTTATGATTAGTTAAGATACTCCACAATCATATGACAATTGTTTCACCAAAATATAAATGAAGATTGTTGACGGTTAGTGCTCTTATATATAAGTTTATATCATAATATCATATTATCACATCTAAATGGTTTATTTAGGAGAAAAGATGACAAAGACAATGGGATGGTGGTTGCTGAAATAGGGCTTCCGTGTGGATTTAAAGGGGATACATCGAAAACCAACGCAAGGGGACTCGATCACAAAGAAACAACATCAGATGCAATGGTGCTGTATTTCAAAAACGTAGGATTTTTATCGCAACCTTGAATTTATTTATTTTTTTTTTTACAATGGACAGGTAAATGTAAAGATGAGAGTTATTTCAAAGTTTATGCTTCATTGTATGAATATTTCTATGCGTATTGCAACAATTCTTATGATATTTTACTGCCCTAAGCCGTCAAAATGAATATTAAGCACGAGATTTGAAGACGAAAAAAAAACTATCCGAAAATTCCGAAACAAGTAGTCACTTTTTTAAGCAAGCACAATAACTACTTTTATAATTATTATTTACTGTTGTCCTATTCATTTTTAGTGCTAGCATTGTATCAATTGTCCGGTTATTTTTAAACAGGGGTAAATCAAACAAATACGGAAACGTATTAGTCTCACATATACACTTCACATTTTTTACATTCTACACTTTAAAGTGTAAAATTTACACTTTAAAGTGCAAATTTCACTCTTTAAAGCGTAAAATTCACACTTTAATCTGTAAAATTTACACTTGAATCTGTAAAATTCACACTTAAATCTGTTAAATTACAGATTAAAGACTTAATTCACACTTGAATCTGTAAAATTCACACTTTAATCTGTAAAATTCACTTTTTAAAGTGTAAAATTCACACTTAAATCTGTAAAATTAACACTTTAAAGTGTAAAATTAACACTTTAAAGATCTAAATTCACACTTTTAAGTGTGAAAATCAGACAAATCTGTAAAATTTTATCTTGAAAATTCACACTTGGATATGTAAAATTTACACTTGAATCTGTAAAATTCACACTTTAATCTGTAAAATTCACACGTAAATCTGTAAAATTCGCATTTTAAAGTGTTAAATTAACACTTTTAGGATTCAAATTCACGCTTTGAAATGTAAAATTCACACTTTATAGTGTAAAATTTTCACACAGATTGCAGTGTAAAATTCACACCTAAATCTGTAAAATTCACATTTTAAAGTGTAAAATTCACAAATAAAGTGTCAAATTTACACTTTGAAGTATAAAATTCACACCTTTAATCTGTAAATTTCACAATTAAACCTGTAAATTTTACACTTTGATCTGTATATTTTACACTTAAAATTGTGTAAAATTTACACCTTATCCTGTAATGTAATATTGGTACATATTTACATGCATTTGAGGGGTATAGTTATTTATGATGATTTAATTGAAGCATTTTGGACCGAATTTATTTATTTAGTGAACAATTCAAATTCGGTCTTAAATACAGTGACCTCATTAGGCAAAAAGGATATTTGTAAGAAAAAAATTGTGGGTTTTAAATGGACTTAAGGGGTTTTACGCCTCGGCTTATTCACCCACGTTCTTTGATGATTTCACAATCAAAATTGCAAATTATGTTGATTTTCTTTTCATTCAAAGATTAAAAATTATGAATCATTTTGTCTAAACTTCGATTGGGTGTAAGTACTTTCAGTACTTTAATTTGTGTACGTACTACTAATACATAATTAAATAAAATTGTACCGCATACAAATGAATGAAATTGATTCTTTGAACTTGTAAATGTTGACGTCTGATATACATTTAACAGTATTGAAGACTGTGTACTTGCATAAATTTTATTAAACAAATAGTCAAAACGCATAAAAATGGTAACAGATAATTCTACATTTTATGTGGCGGCCGCCAGACGACCGCTATGATGACCGCCACTCATTTATCTGGCGGTCGCCACATACATGTAGTTATATTGCGGTTGCTAGATAAGCGGCCACCTTATTATTCGGCGGTCGTCAGATTATTAACTTGTGGCGGCTGCCTGATAAACAAGTAGCGGCCGCTAGATATTTTGTGGCGGCCGCCTGATGAAATATATTTTCCAACTGTCACTATCCGGCTTTCGTAATTTACGCCCTTCTTAACATATATTAAATATATCTGAAAGTCTCATAGTTAAATCTAAGAATGTTTATGAGAAAACTGCTTAAGAAATAAGTTAAAAACAAGAAAATTCGATGCGTTTGACGAACGAAAGTCATCTTTAAAACATTGCAAATTAATAGCTATATTTATTCTCTATCAATGATCCAACGGAAGAAGGAACAAAGGAAGATCTTAATAAAATGCATGACGATTTATAATATACATTTGAAACCCATGAACAAATATTTTCTAGACAAGGTGATTTAAGGGTCCTCCACACACCTGGGGAAAGTTCTGCATACAAGTCCATTCTTCTAAATTACTTTAAGATATAGACTTTTAGCTTGTGTTCGACTTAAAAATGACCAAAAATATTTCAATTTTGGGGAAAAAAGTCAACTTTTTAAATTTGACCGCTGTTCATGAAAACAAAAGTTACTGCTGTATTCGAACTCGGGACCTGCGGGTTGGTAGCAACATCCATCGCGCAGATTTTGGCGATATAAACTATTTCACAATGCGCTAAAATCGCCATGTTGTGACGTACTGTCATAAAAAGGAGAAGTCACGGGGTGTCGAGGATCCTTAAGTTTAAAGTACATTCAAGCGCAAATCTTCTCAAAATTATGGCTTCTTTTCAGTTTTTCGAGTGAAACGGCTTATTTTAAGAAAGGCATTTAGCGTTAAATAGCGGTGACACTGAAACATTTAGTCAATAAGTATAAATCATTACTGTTCACCTGTTGGAAAATTGAATACTGGTAATGAGAACTCATTGTCGATTGCAATGTCTATTTTTCAAACATGATCAAAGAAATGCCACCGGACATTTAGATAGGACAGTTTTGTGGTGTTTACACAATATTTTACAGATTAATGTGTGGTTTTTACAGATTTATGTGTAAAATTTCAGATTAAAGTGTTAATTTTACAGATTAGAGTGTGAATTTTAAAGATTAAAGTGTGAATTTTACAGATTAAGTGTAAATTTACACTTTAAAGTGTGAATTTTACAGATTAAAGTGTAAATTTTACATTTTACATCTATACATGTATCATACAATATACAAATCATGACTATATGTACCTCAAATAATCTTAAAGTCAAGATATAGTAAATCATTCCAGAGTGTCTTTTTGGTCCTAGAACCATTATGACGTCATAATTGATTTTGATGAAATTTGTTCCCGTACTTTACGGCTTTAAAGAAATTATGTAGAAAATGAAACAGTTTTTTCACATTCTTTATCAAATCATGCAAAAGTAAAAGTAATTCCGCCACCTTTATTTAATTTGACATCATTTTAAAGAGGAGGTCAAGAGCTTGTTTAATGCAGTTTTGGAAGAAATTATGGGCATTATAGATATATTTCATTAGTCAAAAATGGACAAAATTCCCTGATTTGTTACTTATTTTCTTCATATTACATAGAAATTGACCGTTAAAAATCTGGTTTGTCGTTGTGTTTACCAAACATTTTACCCCCGGTACACTCTATGAAACAAATCTGTTGTTGTGAATTATCATTGAAATAATTTTTATCCTAAATTTCATAAACCTGTAGGCATATTTCATTTACTAGATCTTGACCTTAAGACAGGTAAATCACTGCACGGTTACTCCATTAACACGGTGATTCGAATCTTTTCCTCTTGATTATAAAGAACGAGTGCACTTGAGGTAAGCGGTGTGCGGTTAAAGCGATATATCTCACTTATTTTCATTGTGACGTAACACTAACTACCCTTCATTTCAGATATGACGTCAATATTTATGTGACGGAATAATTGATTTCAGGTTTTTTTTTATTTCGCGGGGTTTTGAAGTTTGCAAGAAAAAGTTATAGGACACAAGTATTTCATCAATTTTCACAAACACGAAGTTTGCAACATATATTTTATAAAGTGTTTTAGATACACCAGATGACACTTATACCAAGAAAGGTTTATTCTTGAAATCTGTGGATTTGGAAAGGTTTCAAATTAGACATTTTCGTTTAAATCATTGTAGTCCAAAATTTTGACTTTTGTTGTATGACGTCGCGCACGGTGTTGGTGTTAAATTCGGTAACGTAAAAAAAAAACCGTCATAAAACGTCATTTTCACGCATAACGTAATGATACATTTCATTAAGCACAACATACAAATATTAATAAAAATAATAAGACCTTTAAATTGATTTTTTTCCACATGTAAGAGATTTTGTGTTTTAAAACTGTTATATAAAGATATATTTTTAAGCAATATCAATGTTCAAAAGCATGCGATTTGCTTACAGCTTGCAATATTTCAATATTTATAAATGAACTTCCTCTGAAATTCGTAATGTGTCATATGTCAAGAATAGCACCTGATTCAAAAATGATATACAAAACTCCCCCATCCCCGAGTCTGTTCTACCCTTCTATGTTTCCTTTTTTCTTTATTAATGTTAATTCGTAGTGTAGCAGTCAAAGATACTGTTTAATTACTAAAAATACATGTTCATCGTCACATCACGTTTAACGTCATTGCGTCATTTTACATGTACTCATGCTGTCATTATCTTATTCGTGAAAAATAAATTAATTCGACTCGCTAAGTTTGGATATTAATTTTATCTTTAAATTTTTATTTCTATTTTTTATTAAAATTTTTATTAATATTATATTTTTGCTATTTCACAAAATAATGTGTAGGTATTTATAATTTTCACTATAACTGTTTTTATGAAGAAGAAAAAAAGCCGCACACATTACGTTTTAGTCCTTGCGTCATTTTACGTACCCGTGACATATTATGTTGACATCGTTTTATTTCTAAAAATCAATTATCTTGATTCTCAATACTTGTATATTTGGCATCAAAATGTTTGGAAGAAAAAGCACATTTCTAACTGCGATTTATTTTTGTGAATTTTTTCGCGCCACTTTTTAAAAGAAGTGTCTAAGTTACTTTCTCTTCTCATTGCTAATGTGTTTTTATGAAAGTGTGACATCATGTTGACAATTTCAGATGTCTCTATTAAGAAAATTTGCGGACACATGTGCTTCTTTTTAATGGCTATACAACCTATGAAAATGCACATTCTATAATGATTTTTATTATCATGAAATATAGCCAAGATTTTTTTTAATGGGCATGATACTTGTGATCGCCATGCTACGCATCACGTTCGACTGTGAAATATCTCTCTTGTGACACGTGTCTTGAATAAACTCCGGATTTTTTTATCAAAGAAAATCAAATTATAAAATATATATTCAGAAATTTTACACAGTATCTATTTCTCTCTATTCAAAAAAAAAAATCTTATCTTTTTAAAAAACTTTAATAGATCATTGCAATTTCCTTAATCACAATTTATATTTTGATAATTAACTGATCGGCTATACGTGGCCATTTTTGAGTTTTGTTACGCATCTACAACTTTATTTTAAGAATTCTTTGATCCGGTGTCGATTCCTGGCATTGATTACGTCGAAAACGATATGACGTATATCTGTTACATCATCAAAGTAATTAGTCCGCTAAACATTTCCCCCCCAAAATGAAAGTTCACCGAGATATTGTAGTTTATTTGAGATATGTATCTTAAAAATGTTACCTATCTACAAGTTTTTCACACCGATTTATCATATTTTAAAAAAAATTCCTGCGTTTTAGTACATGTTTTGTTGAAGTCCACACACATTCGAACAGATCTAAAAATAGTCTAATACCGTACGCGCACTCTGTAATGACATTTTAACACAAACACCGTGCGCGACGTCGTTGTAAATCTATTTTCAAATAGTTCATTAGAAATGAAAAAAAAACGAATAATGATATTAATAGTGACATTATTTTCGAACATTTTAAGTATAAATAACCCCCATAATTGTCAAATATAAAATGTGCAAATTTCTATGAAATTATTTACATTTTATCAACATAACAGTTTGAAATCATGAACTTTGACCTTTTATAGTTATAAAACGGGTCCGGCAAAATTATTAAAATGTTATAAGAAAAAAGAGTTTAGTTTAGTGAACAAAATGACATGAAAGTTTGGTGCAATATCTAAAAAATGCAAGCCGCAAATATTACCTTAAGCTATAGAGAATGGGTCCTTTTTCAGTGCCGATTTTATGTAGAAAATATCAACAAATTGCTTTTTTTTCGTAATATTTAAGCACCGATGGATACTTCTGAATTAAGGACGACGGACTCAATTCATTTTTTAAATTGTGATTTTCATGAAAATTTAACACGAGTTAGAGTTACTAAAGATAAAGCAAAACCAATGAAAATATAACATAAAAATCGAAACGGATTTTTAGCATGGACCAATTCAAAAACTGCTTGTATTACTTCTATTTTTCAATTGAACCTTATGTGGAAAAGCGTTATTGTGAAAGATAAAATTTTTTTTTTTAATTCTGCAACAGATTTTCTATCCAAATTGAAATATGATAATTATATGATAATTTTGAATTGATATCATGTAAAAATTGACCATGTCATCGACTTCGTTTTTTCGGGGGCACATGCCAAAGTGCCATGGGTCATTATTTTTCTTCAATTTTCCACGAAAAGTACTGCACAAACGCAAAGAAAAAAGCTTAAGTACACCATTTCGTTGTTGATTTATGAAACAAAACAACAATTATAGTGTGCTATAAACATTTTTATGACACAATACTTCAAAGCTTAAGCAAAGTGACGGTTTTACTCTATTTTCAATACGAGTATTGAAGCAGATCGGAAAGTAATTGATTTGTTCACTGGCTCAAACTCTGTTGACTAATCTATGTAGATGGTTAAAAATGACTTGAGCTAATATAAAACTCTCTACAGTACTGTGATATCCCCTAAAGAAAATTGTGCATGTAAAGTAATGTTTAAAAACGTATTTTAGAATGTTTTAATCATACCAAGCTCAGCCACTCCTTGTACTGTATAAAGGGCGCTTTCCATTAACGTTGTCTCGCCGGCGACGCCATCGAAAAAACGGTGACGTAAATGGAACGTTTGGCAACGTCAAAATGCTCTCGCGAGGACGATTGCAGCTTAAAACCGATACTTATCTTGAAATTTGATCCAGAAATTTTGGCTATTTGCAGTTTTTATGTATTTCAATGTAGTAGGACAATTTGTAGTTTTAGAAATCCCGGTTTTGTAGAATATGATAACCTCGACGCCATATTGTTTCTTTATCGGCGTTGCCACAATGGCTCGCCGGCGACGCGCGTTCCAGCAATCGGCGACGTAGGCAACACCGGCAAATCCGGCGATGCCAGTTAAATTAAAAGCACCCAAAGTGTGTATTGATGACATAGAACAGCTTTATATTGCGTCATAAGCGATTTTTCATTGTGTTTAAGGACGACTGACCCAATTCAAGATTTCACACCTCTGCGCAGAAATCCGCGCATATGCTATGAATATGTCTGTCGTAATTACGTACATTAAAATAAGAGAAAATAATAAAATTTTCATTCTACTAAACATAATTTGTGATGTCAAAATATTTATAGTGGAGAAAAATTAAGAAAAAAATATTAGTCCGAATTTCCTCTGTTTGCGACAAGTCCGTTATATTTCCACGATTTATAAATCTGAAAACGCACAAATGCAGTTTATAAGCTTATAATTTGGTAGATATTGAAATTATACCTTAACCTTACAATAATTATTTATATACCAGTTAATGTAACGTCAGGCAATAATCAATTATGTCCTTTTTTCAATTAAATTTCTGAAGAAAAATGAACCATGCAGTGAACATTGACACAACACCTCAAAAAATTTAGGTCGATGACCTACATTTTCTTCTGTTAATCGATAAGCTAATTAACTTCTCAATATTACAATTTAATTAGAGTAAAAATTCAAGTGCAGAATTTTTAAAATATCAGTTTTTATACCACACCCCAGAAAATTCCCATTACTTTCTATTATATCTGAGGATTGTCGTACCTAAATTTTGAAACGCCCCCAGTAAAATAAGAAAGTCGATGATCATGTAATTTTTTTATTGATTTTCACTCACCATTAACTGATAAACATTATATAAAAATTTGAATAAAAAATCTATTGTAGAAATAAATTTGGTCCGCCGTCCGTAAGTGATTGTGACGTAATATTGAGAATTCGATGTTCGTAACAATCACTCCTTGAAGGTACGCGATAAATATGCGCAAAGCGAATTAAGGCCGTTGTCCTTAAATGCAGGCTTAACTTCACCAAACTTAGCATACATTTTAAACAATTGAGGTTTTTAAATGCCTATAGATAATCTAAATCAGGAAAAATCGTACCGAACCTATTTGCATTTAAGTCGACATTATTCTGTTGGTGGATCAATTGGCGCGTTTACTGAATTATACTTTACGCGTTATTTTATGTCTGCAAAAAATTCGAATGAAGCTTTGAAATTGCATATTAGCATAATAGTCAAACAAACATTCCTGACCATACAAAGTCGATGAAAAGTGATTTAAAACGTGTCAGTGTTTTACAGTGAGCACATCTGACAAACGTCTACCTAGATAGAGCCTACGTGTATGGAACGCCATAGCTGCGTTTAGGTCAATTTCATACAATATGAGTTGGTATATCTTTTATATGCAATATTAATATTATTATATGCAGTGGTAACATCATTATATACACTAGCTGATATCATCATTATATACTATGATTACATCATTATATTCAGGAGTAAAATCTTTATAAAGTGGTAATATCATTACGCTTTGTCGTAAGATCATTATGTGCAGTGGTATATTAATTAAATGCTATGAATAAGTCTGTATATGATATGATAAAGTCATTTTATACAGAGATAAACTCATAATGTATTGTTGTTCAAGCTTTATGTTATGTGGTACATTCTACATGTGCAGTTGCAAAATCCTTTTATGCAGTGCAACTTCTTGACATTAGTTTATAAGTTCATTATATGCAGTACTAATTTAATGTTATGGTATCTTAAAATCATAATGTATTTTGGTAAAACCCTTATATATTGTAGTGAAAACGTTACATGCAATAGTAAATACTTTTTATGATACGACAATTTTATTATATGCCATTGTTGAGTCTTTCTATGATGAGGTCAGTTCTTTACTTGATGTGATCATTTCATTATATGTTGTGATAACTTATTTATATGCAGTCGTAACACTTAATGATGTGGTTGTAAACTGGTTCTCGCTGAAAAGTTCAAATGAGGAAGAGGTCCAGTTTTTTTTTTTTTTTAAAAGGCCGCGTTCATTGTGACAGTTTACATTTCCTGGTCAATTGTCGTATGTTTTGATTTCACGAGAGAGAGAGAGAGAGAGAGAGAGAGTGTGTGTGTGTGTGTGTGTGTGTGTGTGTGTGTGTGTGTGTGTGTGTGTGTGTGTGTGTGTGTGTCCTTATAATTCTGGATAATTTGTGTTGTTCTTTTTATTACATGATAGCTAAAAAGGAGCTGGGTATGTTTTGATGTGACAAGTAATCGTGTTGACAAGGTCACTGAATCACAGGGAGTCCCGATTACTGTTTACGACTATTACGAGCCAGGTAATTTGATTTGTCAAGCGCTAATATACATGTTTAAACATAATCATTAAATTTGCTCCTTGATTTTATGAACCACCGTAACATTTTAAACTTTCAAGAAGGCTATTCGGATTTTATTTAGACATTTGCTCCTCAGGGGCAACAGCTCAATCCATGAACATTCACCAGAATGGCAAGTTCTAGATCAATGAAAATATTCTAGTCGATGACTTCATAAGATCATTCCTGGACGGCAGAAAAACATGCGTACGTCAAGTGACCCAGAGCATCAGCGTCATTTTATGCGACTTATAGCTATTGTATATTTTAAAGACTTAATCGAACGCAATAAGGATTTCTTTTTTCTTTTTTTTCATTACTATAGGAGACCGACAACTGTATATTCTCTTCATTCCTAATTTTTTTAAATTGAAATTTGTGTTTTTGCTATTCGAAAGTCAAATGACTGTTGGTAATATCTTACAGTCATTTTATACCAATTTGAGAACCGTTGACGTTTGGTCGTATATAAATAATACAGATTATTGGTTTCTTTGTTTTCATTCTCGGTTAACAATTTGTCAACAGCAACATCAAAACTCTACATGCTTAAGCTCTAACACCCATTTTATCGTATTATTTTAGTGTTAAACACTTCATTGCCCTGCAAATATGTTTTCTTTTATATACTTACCAGATTGATAAATAGCCGCTGCGCTGCTTTGACACCAGTTTCATTATAACGGCAAAGAAAGATGTCTATGCATGATGTTATATAAATAAAAATCTTATTTCAAGTATAAAAATGAAACTTCCACAAAAAATAAGTCACAATAAATGACAAAAAGGGCATATATCGGTATCCTTTTATTCCTTTTTGATCGTTTACTATAGATATATACCGCAGTTTGTAAGCAGTAGTTTTAGTTTTCTATTCGTCGAGTATACGTCTGTGCCGGGTTACTTGACCTTCGACGAGTTTATTTACCTTTTTCAAAAAACTATTTAATAAATAAAAATAAATACAAAATCTTGTTTTTTTCAACATGTATGTTAACCACATATTTGTGAATAATTTGAGTATATTTTAACATATATATATATATATATATATATATATATATATATAT
>WFKH01006014.1:37304509-37317372 GCA_016163765.1 Magallana hongkongensis
TGGGGTTTTTTTTGTGGATAAAAAGAGAATTACGGTATTACAAGCTACATGACAGGAAAACTGCAGAACATGAACATCTGTCAGATCTGTCAAGAGTGCAACATTTGCCAGCAAATTGTAAGTTAAGTAGAGAATGCATGTAACTTTTACATTAAAACGTTGTTGGTATTCGCCATTTTTAAAAATCATTTGGTCTAATACGATTTTTATATCTTTCAGTTCCTTGGCTAACGCTGCAGCTTGAAATCATGTTTGTGTACAACGGCTAAATTTAATTGTAAAGGCTTCAGACTGTTTGTTTGTTGGGTTTTTTGGGTTGTTTTTGGGGGGTGTTCTTTTTTTTTGTTATTAACATTGTGAAGGGTTATTTTAACGTTTTTCAATAAAAACCATGATTCATATCTACTTGCATCGTTCTTATAGTTGACAAAAATCAATGCATATTAACTGACATACAACTTTTGGAAAGCTTGGTATTAATGCATTAAGTTATCCGTCTTTACATACAACATTTGTTTGTCAATGTTCATATTGAATTACATGTGTGTATGAACTATTTGGACGGCCTGCGGTTTGTTTACGTGAAAAATAAACAGTTGTATGATTTAACCAAACGAGTGATACTCATGATTCGGTTGTAAATTGAAATAAAGTAATAAAACATTGAAAACATAAACAAGAGGCCCATGGGCCACATCGCCTGAGCAACGACATCCATGATAAAATTAGTTTATGGAGTCAGATGTGGGGTAATGCTAAATGTAATGGTAATGCATTGCAATGCATTACATTTTTTCAAAGAAGTGCTAGTAATGTGTAATGCCACAAATTTAGCATAACAAGTTATGGTAATGTAAAATGCATTACTTTACAAAATCTAGTGTAATGCTGGCATTATATGACATTACTTTGCATTACTATTCTTTTCTATTTTTAGAATTGAGATGAATTGAACTGAAATTGTATTTGATTTAAAAATGTTTTAAAGAAGAAAAATAATTCTTGAGATAAAAATATTTTAGTTGTATGAGTAAAAGAAAAATTAAAAATCCATTCTGAAATTGTCAATATAACTAGCTATTACAACACAATTTATAACATTTTAAGAGTGTTGTTTTTCAGAATTTTATATCATTTGAAAAATTTACTCCAATTAGTATTGCATTGAATGAATTCTTTACTGTGAAGAATGTGTCAACAACAAACAATGCTTTAGGATAACCTCAGTATCAAAACAATCTATTGTTTTAAGAGGTGCTATTAACACCCCAATCCCCACCCTTCTCTTAATTATAATCCATTTGAAAACAAGTTCTCTCTTTCTCTCTCTCTCTCTCTCTCTCAGCAATCTTGTATAAGTCATTACATTTGAACCTGATAGTGAACATGACATGTAGATATGTTTAAGCGTGTTTTATATACGAAACATTTGTAAAAACTCTTTATTCAGCTTTTGAATTACTTTTTTAAAACTTATTGACTTTTCACAAAGTAATGGTAATGGTAATGCATTACTTTACTCATGTAATGGTAATGCATTACGTCAAGAAAATTAAGTAATGGTTATAGTAATTTAATGCTCAAATTCATGAAGTAATGGTAATGTAATGTATTACTTTACAATGTAATTCGCCCCAAGCCTGAGTCATATACAAATTATCTGGACAACGTAGTAAAACAGATTTTTAATTTTAAATATTTAAATTTTTTTAAGGACATTCTGTTTATCATTGAGCCCCTTTTGTCACAGGATAATTTTATAGTCATACCACAAATTGAGCATTGCAGTTTTCAAGAAATTGTAAATGAAAAGGATAAAAACCTACACCAAACTTGTGAAGCCCAAGAATTGGTTAGGGGCCATAGTCTAAACAAATTTAAAGGTATATATGCAGTTTTTAACGGCATTTTTGCTATGTTGAAAACCAGACCCAAATTTTGTCAGCATGACTAGATATATGAAAAAGAAGTTTATGGAAAATTTTGCAATTGTTTGATAAATATTAATGAGGTACTAGCCATAATTTGAAAATGAATAACGGCGATTTACCTATGAATATTCATAAAACGATTAACGTTTGGGGTGGAATTGCGCATGTGCGCGGGAATAGTTATTTAGAAAAGCAACATGCAGAACGAGGTAATACGACAGGTTTGTTTACATTTGTTTGCATTAAAGGGTACATGCAGTGCCGGTCATTTTTTTTTATATCATGGAGATCTATGTGAAAAAACATCATCCTGAAAATTTTACTGCGATCGCATAAGTACTTTTCGAGATATTTGGGGAAAACCCAATTTCACACCTGAACGGTTTTTGAATCAAGCCGATTTGGCGCGAGATGAACTGTGACGTCACGGGGTCAACGCCGCTACATGAGAAACAAGAAAATCGTATGAAAACTGTTCGTTTTCTTGCATTGTTTTATCGATATATGAACAGTTGTTTCCGTATTTTTATTTCCTTTTCAACCCAGGATGACTAAATAAAATGTTGTTTGAATTTAAACTCGTATTTTATCGTACAAAAACGCCGAATTCGGAAAATTGTTTGATTCATGAATTAAGTCAAATTTGTCACACACTTTACATATAAATTCACAGTCTATGTAGCAAAATGACAATCAATCAAAGCACTATTGTTATAAGAAACATATTTTCATATTTTTCTGGGATGATTTTTCCATGACATTATTAATTAATAATATTGATAATAGTACATATTTTGTAAAAGGTATTATAACGCGGGGTCTATTCCTCGTATGAGACATAAAATTACCACTATGTCCCCCGATTTTTCATTTATACTAATTTCAAACCAATAACAATCAAAACAGCATGCATATAAAATAAACACAGGATTAATTATAAACGGATCAGGGCGAAAGTCCATGCAAGATGGCTGCATGATGAAGTCTGTCTTGTATTCTTTAAAAATACGATAGTGGAATTTTTTTTAAGATTTATTTACATTCTTTGTCATAATTCTTTTTAAAGATTTTATAATGATTCGGCGTCTGTATAAACACAATTAAGCTATTTGGAGTATTTAACTGCTGACCATTGAGCTCGAAAGAAAGTTGCACTTTATCAATATTAGATAAGAAATTGGGACTAAATTAAATGATCAACGTAATTACTTCCGAAATAATTACTTAATTACATTTTTGAAAAGATTAAAACGGCTGAATGGTAAATTTTGTCATTTTAAAAGTGAGTAAATAAGTAACAATCAATGCATTTATTTTGAACGTTAGCAGGTTAGTGGTTACGTTTTGATAGTCTGATTGACAGACTATACACATGTATTAGCTTATGGACGCCTGATTTTACACATTCTAATTTATTTTTCTGTTTTGAGTAGCTTATTATACACAAATCAATTTACCAGTCTAGAGGTGTGAAACCCCCCTTTGTTCACCAGACATGCATGTGTACCATGTGTATACATACCCCAGATATACAATTGTCTGGAGCAGTAGCTCCGTTAGTTTACCTGTTTACCTGTGTCATTGTCTAGGATCATTCGCGTGTGAAGTGATATTATGTAATCAAAAACTGAATAATTAACATATTCTGCCCATGCAAGTGTTTTAAGATATCGTAATCATCGGTAAAGCGGCGAGGATGATAGCATATTTTAAAATCCTTTTAAAAATAAATCTGACTGTAACAAATATATACGGATACAAATTTCTGAATCTTCAATACTTAAAATAACTTAATACGTCAAAACATCAGACCTATATCAATCATTTTTTCTGTAAAATCGAATTTATTTTGTATAGCTTTGTATGGAAATTTTCCTCCTGTTGACCTCGTGACGTCACTTCCGCTGAAGCCTCGTTATCACCTAATTCTATTTTTTCTTGATTGGATTTCTCAAAGCAGGTAAAAATAGCCACTTTGAAGCGGCGTAACTCTGTTATTTTTGCATCGATTTCGATGCGGTTTTTTGCATTAAATTTTGGTAAATAAATTCTATAACATAAGTTTCACATGGGTTTGGCTGCAGGTACCCTTTAATATAAACAAGTTTGTGTGCTGTTAACAGAAAAAAAAATCAGATATTATTATCTGCATTTTATGAAGATGGTTGCGTATCGGTGTCGGAGACAATTCAACAATCGATGAGAGCTCTTCTTTTCATACATTGACAACATGTATAATCATAATAGAACGTCAAAATTATCCCGTCTGGGGCCCCTCGACTTAAAACATATACAATTTATAGATTTTAAGTATTCGAGTGATAGCTTTACAAGTTTTATCATATTCAGACAATGAATATCGTACCATACACATAAGCTTCCTTTATGAGTAAATATCTTATTAAATCAAGAAAATACACCGCTGTGTGAACCACCTGTCTATAGCAAGAAACCGTTAAACAAGAAGTTTCTAACACGTGTCCACCGCTCAGAGTGTCTTCAATATAGATTCTCATTTTACAACGTTTTCTGTCAAGCTGTTTCTTTCTTTCTTTTCTCTTCGAACGCGTTATTCCACTGACAACGGACCGACCACGTTTCCGCGTCGACCTCTTGTGTACGTTCTAAAATTAGCTTGTCACATCACGTGCTAACGAATATTTCAAAGTTGGGCGTTTATTGACCGGCCCGGTCAAAAAATAAATAAATTCGAATTTATATTAAATACTTTTAAATGCTAAATGCGTTTTATTTAAACTGTATAATTTGCAGAAAGTTAACAACTTTTGTAGTTTAATGGTAAAAAGAAAACATTTAATTCTTTTACAATTTTCATTTAAAATGGCATATATACCTTTAAAGAAATAACATTAATATTATTTCAAAGTGCTTTCATTTGGTTTTTCAAAAGATTTTCCAAGTTTTTCTATATATATTCTAATGTAAAAATACGACCCCCACCCCCCCCCCCCCCCTTGTGGCTTCATTGTAATCCTGGGGATCATATTTTGAACAAAGTTGAATCTATAGTACCTGAGGTTTCATCTACACAAGTTTCAGATTTTCTGGACTAATGGTGAGGAATCTCAGATTTCTTAAGCATTCCCATTTTTGATAATGATTCCCATTATGAATGGCAAGGTATGCATTTAATGCACAAATTAATTTGATAAAGAGTTTAACTGAATAACTCTTTAAGGAAATTTAGTTAAAAACCTTCAATTTGACAGGATCATAAAATAAATAATATAAAGGAAGGAAATCATTTTCACAGGGTTAAAAAAGTTTCTTGGGCAATTTTTTAAGCAGTCTGTTGGGGAAGAGCATACCAACATTTTTTAAAGATGGCATTTTGCACTTTGTTCATAAGTTATAAATAAAGGAAGACAGCAGTGAAATTATATCACTAGCTTTAATGGATGCACAGAAAAAGTCACCAATAGAGGAAAAATTGAAAATTTATATTGATGTAAATACATTTTGGTAAAAATTGTTTTAGTAAAACCATCTTATGCAACAGTTAACTTAAAAGCTTTAGTTTACAAATGTTTTAAAACAGCAGTGATCACAGTACACGGTTACAACAGGAAAAAACATTTGGTAGGTTATTTACAAGATTTACTGAGAAATTTATATACCTGGTGCAGACAGCAAAACCATAAATTGATAGACTTGTCAAAATATTAATCGTCTACAATTTTTGAAATGAAGGAAGAAAATAAAATCAAATTTTCAGAGTGTTTGTATTTGAATATTTCAGAAATTTGCAACATTTCAAACATATTAGTTGAACTATAGAGCATTATATGCAACTGAATGTGTAATCCGTTAGGTTTTATGTTGTTATGTGGAAGGTTGACATGGAGAATAACATGTGTTGACATTTCAAACAAGTGCATAAGGTATAGTGTTATTCCAGTAAAAATCATCTGGTGGGTGCAACATTTGTTTATTTTTTGGGAGTGAGGGTGGGAGTAGATGATGTAATGTATTACTGTTAGGATTGGGGCCTATCAAAATTCAAGCTTTCAAAAGAAATAATAAAATAATGTATTAATGTTGTGTCAATTAAGACATATAAATGATAATGTTGTAACACTAATGAAAATATAACATACCATTACATTTTTATATTGCCCAAACACAAGAAATAAAAATGCATGCAATGTAAATGTCTTCTACACTTACCTTTACTGATAGAGAGAACACTCCTCTTCAAACATTTACATATAATGGGAAGGAGAAATAAGGGTTTACATTTTATTTAAAGAATGTATCAATAATAACCTAAATAAGGGGGGAAGGTAGGGAACAAAAAATTGAATTCTGGTGGTGGTAATTAGTTTTTTGGCTCTCTGAAAAGGTGTGGGTGTTGTAAAATTCAGTGGCGCTTCAATGCCCCCCCCCCCCCCCCCCCCTCCCTGCCGAGTCATTGTCATTTTTACTGGAATAGCATCTTAATAAAACTAATAATTTACTAAAACTAATAAAACAAGTCAATAAAAAAGAATTGAACACAGTCTATATATATATATAATTATGTTAATGGAGAATCAAAGTCTTTTTCATAAACATTGTGTTTAGCTTCAATATGATATGGCTTAGTTGAAATGTTACTACATGCATAATCTTCATTTTTTTTTAATGATAGTGTTATCTTGGACAGCAAATTGCTAGCTTGAAAAACAAGTTGGTGAAGATGTAAGTAAGCACCCATGTTCTAAATGTAAATACGAATTGATTACATTAGTTAACTAGTGATAAGTGAAAAAAAACCCAGTAAGGACCAATGTATCAAAAGTAGTTATAACATCAATGAAAACATTGAAATAGCTTTAAATATAAACATACACACAAACTACAAAGTGGAAAAGTTCCTTGGCATTTCCATAAAAGTAACTTCTTATTAAGCTAACTGTACGAACATTAAATCTCAGGTGTTTTATTTTTAAGAGCATATGTGTTTGTTGCAACAGCATGTAGAGCAGAGTTTAGCTTACATAGCAGTAATCTTCGACGCAACATTGTCACCTTTTGTATATTCCACTCTTATTTTTGGAAGCATCAACATGAAATTCTCCAGTTGATCTGGGTCATTCTTCAGATCCTCTTTCTGAACAGATATGAGCAAACTCATAAGAGTGGAGTTGTACGCAATTAATTTTATGGTGCCTTCAGATGACATTTTGATTTGGAATGTGGACGTTAGGGAAGTGTTCACAGAAGAAATTTTGACTTTCATGTTACAACCTAGGCAGTTTATGAATTGCGATTTGGTATCGGTGGTATTTGACATGTTTCTGTTGCAGGACAAGCAGTGGGTGTTTTTTTAAATCAATATTTGATTATTTCTCCTTCTGCATTTGTTGTGTCGGACGTGGCCTGAAAAGTCGTGAAATCTGTATCAAGGAACGCACCTTGATAATCAGCTAATTCAAAGGTAGTAGATTTTGTTGCGGTGAGGGATTTGATGTTGAAGAACAATCTGGTAGCAACATTTTTGATGTGAAACACAGAGTTGAGGCTGATGGTGCCATCCAGTGATAGACTGTCCCATAGTGTAAGGGATATCATTCCCGTTTCATCTGCAATACTAATTTCTTTTTTGTTAGAAGTTGTCCTCTAACTTCTTGTGCAGTCACTTCTTTCAGTTTTACGATTTTTGCCAGAACTGAAACCAGTTTAAACGAAGTTTTTATCAGCCTTAGGATAACTATATCGATATAAGAACATGATATATATTGAGGCTTTCAATGAATCTGAAGGGAAGACTTAAAGATGTTGATTTATAATTTAAATTCAACAGTTAATAGTTTGTCTATAAGAGAAATTGAAAGAGGCATATTTATTCCGATTCAACATGATGAATTATAATTATATTCATCTAAAAAATCAATTTTTAGATACAAATGTCTGTAGTTTTCATAAGCCAAAAAAAAACTTCTCTGTTTCTGTCATCTGACCAAAAAAAAGTAGGGTAGGTAGGTAGGTAGAAAAAAATTGATTTTTAAAATTGGAACATGTGTATAATAGTTAGTGATAAAACGATTGCTGCCGATGATTGATTATCTATCGTTTTGAGGTCCACGATGGTATTAATTGATTTTGAAAATAAAAGACGCTGACGTCACTAACGAAAACTAGATGAGTGGTAATGCCACGAATGTTCCCACAGTCCACCAAAATTTCAAATGCCAAATTCAGTATAATTTTTGTTTGATTGCAGCTTAAGTTAAATATCCTTGAAAATTACTCATTTTCTTTTAAGTTCAGGAGGCAAAACTGTCAAAAATCATCGGACTTGAACAAAGTTTAAACTTGACCTGTATTTTCTACTAAATTAAGGTGGTATGGGACACCTCAATGTTGTGACGTATTGTTTATCTAAATAAACAATAAAATGAAGTGTAATTATATTACATGTAAAGTAGGGATGTCAATTTTACTCGGTTGGCTTACTAATAGTCGATCAATCGGAGGCTTTAGTCGAGCGATAGTCGAGTACTCGGTGATTTAAGCGTATTTGAAACTGTGAACCTTTTTTAATCAAATAATGGTACTGCCACGTACATCTTATCTTAAACTGAAAAACATATAAAAACTTATGATAACATATACTAAATGTATTTGATTTAAAATAAATTGGTAAGTATATTTATCTAAATATCCGTTAAAAAATGTCCTGGCTTTTCCCTTTTTTTTTTCTTGTGATGCTTACATATAATTGAGCTCATAACATTTTAGCCAAATCAAAATTAATGTGACCTGTTCCACGGTACTAAGTCATTGTCCGTACCTAATCAACAATCAAAGATTAATTATTATTAAAACAAACGCCTTGATATAATTAATGATATGATTAAAATTTTGATTATACAAACATCTAATCTAATAAATAACTGATTAGAAAAAACACAAATTGTTCTCGAGTACATGTCTGCTTAAGTAAATCAAAAGAGATCAATTCAAAAACACACCAGGAATATCGATGGAAAAGAGTTTAACTTACAGATCAAACATGTCGAGAAAAGAAAATTGTTATCTACATTCGTAGAACAAAAACTGCTGCGTAAAGAAAAAATAAATAATATTTTTAAATTCTATTCTCTATATTACGAGTAATCGGCTAAAAAGATTTTAGTCGATGATCGGAGTAACCGAGCGATAGTCGAGTACTCGTTGACATCCCTAATTAGTAGTTTTTTTCCCAACATTGTCACATAACAGCGTAGCGCAGTGGGTTAGAGGGTTTACTATGAATCTGTTAGTCGACCACGAGTTCGAAAACCGCTGGGGTTTTTACATTTTTTACCTGTTGAAAAATATTTTCAAACGCTATTTTTGGTTTAATATTGTAAAATTTGAAAATTCTAAACCGATAAAAGTATTTTAATTATAATGTTCTTAAATCCGCATTAATATCGACAGATGTCCCATACCACCTTAACCTTATATGAAATATCAACTTTACATATAACACTGTGCCGGATAATTATGTCAGTGCCAAAGTGGCATTTTTGCACCCGTCTAAGCTGCATAAATAAAAAAATTCAAATATGACATATGATAGACCAGTGCTTTAAGAGTTTAAAACCACCTTTGTTATCATTATATCTCACCTATCAGATGAGATATTTACCTTTCAAAATTCTAAATTCCTACAGGAAAATGATTTTTCCCCAAAGGAAAAACAATGTTCCTACAGGAAATTTGAAATTTCCTATCGGAATACAAGAACTTCCTCTAGGAATTAAAATTCCGGAAGGATTTGATAAATTCCTACAGGGAAATGATTTTTCCCATAGGAAAAACAATGTTTCTACAGGAAATTTGAAATTTCCTATCGGAAAACAAGAAATTCCGGTAGGATTTGATAAAATCCGATAGGAAATTTTAATTTCCTATAGGAAAACTACCTGTCTAAATCAAATTCCTACAGGAAATAGCTTTCTCCTATAGGAAATACTTTATATTATTTTTGGAAAATCCTATAGGATTGTCAATATTTCCTGTAGGAGAATCGTTTATCCTATGGGAATTATCATTTTCCTATCGGATATTGATTTTTAAAAGTAAATATCTCACCTGTCAGGTGAAACACACTAAAAACAAAAGTGGTTATATACTCTTTAGACAATGGTCTATCATTTGGTATATATGCGTTTTTCCTAAACTGCATCTTAAACAGGTGCAAAAATGCCACCTTGGCACTGGCATAATTATCCGGCACAGTGTTATATATTCAGAATTTCCCATTTATTCCTAAGTTAAAGAGGCATAACGTTGTCAAATATCATCGGACCGGAACTAAATCCACACTTGATCTGTATTTTCTTGTAAATAATCTACATTTAAAATATAAGCTTTATATATGCATCCCTTCAAAAGTTAGAGAGCGGAAACTGAGAATTTCATATTTTTTCGAAGTTCAAGAGGCACAACTCTGTCGAAAATCATTGGACCAGAAGCAAATTAGAACTCAACCTGTACATTTCTATGACATCCATATATCAAATTTGAGTTAAATGTGTGTAACTGTTGTTAAGATCATGATCGGAAAGTGAATTTCCCATTTTTACTATAAGTTCAAGAGGCATAACCCTGCCAAAATCATCGAACCAGAACCAAATCCAAACTCAGGGTTATAATTAAGCCTATTTGTCAATGAAATTCTGGATTCTATATGGGCCACATCATCTCCCCCTTTCAAAATAAAAACAAGAAAAACAACAACAGACTGCAGTTATTTTTAATTTACACTGGATTTGAGCTTGAATTTTTTTCCATTTGATTAAATAATTTCTAAAATTTTCTATTAAATTTTTAATGTTCCTAGTAAATGCTTTGTCACTACATGTAGCTTTAGTTTGCTAATATGTTTCCATTGCGGAAACCCTTTGTAAACAATATGTACAGGTATCCCAATCGTATATGGAGTTTGAAACTATGCAGAAACTTCAAGTTTCAGTAAGTTTCCGTTGCGGAAACCATTTGGATTCGTGGACAGCCTAAGTTTAAGCACTGTGGAAACTTAATGAAATTTGTAGTTTCCTTGCTGAAACCTGTCGGAAACTTAAAGTAACCTTAAGTTTCCGCAAAGTTTCCAAAGGGTTTCCGCAGCGCTGAAACCAGATATTTCATCCAGTGTCATTGTATAAAGTTAATTTTGAACCATCATGATAGGAAACATTTTATTATGGGTTCTGGTTGTAAAAATAGTTAAAATTGCCAAATATATTTAATTGGTCAAGTTAAATCTTGTGATACTTTAAAAATATTTAGAAATTGATTTGCACGATTTAAAGAATTTTGTATTAAAAAGTTATGTTTGTGGAAATGTAAGACATAAAACCCTTGGCTGGAGAAAATATTTGCGAGGATGATGTTGTGGCCTTAGGATGCAACACACATGTATATAAACATAAAAAAGGGTAGTAGGACAAAATAAATTAAAATGAATATTTCTTAATGTTAATATAATGATTTCAAGCAGGATATAATAACTTCCATTTTACTTACAGTGTTTCTCTCAGGTATATTGTCCTGGATTTCTTTGATGTTTTTCAGTTGTTCCTCATCATGGGTTTTGTAGGGATGAAACATAAATGACAGTTTCTTGGCTACTTCAATCCTTAATTCTCATCTATAATGACATAATCCCCCATTTATTAAAGCCACTGTTAGGGGAGAAACCTATTAATAGTTCTGAAACAAAAATATGAATACTTGCAAATGAATAGTAAATTTCTTTTATTCAAATGTATATTAATTTTATACATCTAAATATCTTACATCTTATTAACACTATTCTTAAGTATTTACGCATTTTAAACTTTATTTTATTAAGTATATACTGATTGAGACAGCACAGCATTGATTTTTATATATTTACACTTGCAAATGTTTTCCCTTATATAACACTGTTTGCGCAATCCGCTGTTATTCCTGCATAACATCATTATGGGTCAAGAGGTCAAAGAAGCGCATGAATAATGTAGGTCACTACTTTTTCTATGTGGTCAAACTAACCGACTTGTGCTGAAACACACCTATTAGATATCGTAATGAAAACATAATTTAAACATAAAAAAATAAACGTATCTGTATTTTGTTATACGAAGTTTTATTCATTCATTTTCTTCAAAAATATAACATTAATTGCGGGGGATAAATGATTCATGCAAGATAGGCCTGTAAACAGAATAATGTTTATGGATTGGCATCGTAACGAGGCGTTCTTAATAAATTACAATTACAATTTGTCAAAGGAGTTAATTCAGTTAAAATTCATTTCTGACTTTATTACAAGCCTCGATTAAAATCGCAACGCAATATCACAGACCTTTTGTGTTTAGTCCATTTACGGATCACGGTCAAATTTAACTCCTTGTGCTTCTCTGTCCGTTTTGTTCCGTAAAAAGAACTTAGAAGTTAAAGTTGCTTTCCTCTATAATGTCGGAGAAAAATAATTATGCTCTTGAATCTGATTTTGCGGTAGAGTTTCCCTTGAAAAAGCCTAAGTATACTCTAACTCAATTTTCAATTGCTTTGTTTTCAAATTTCCAACCGCTCTGCGACTTCAACAGAAGTGGTACTATTCCGCCAAGCTTCAATCGGTTTTTTTTTCAATTGTAAAAGTGAATTTTCTTTTCTGTTTCACTTTATTATAATAAAAAAGTGTTGTCTTGCCAAAAGTAGTGTCAATTTTATTTATCATGATAATCAAATACTTGCAACATTGTTGTACTATTTTTTGTAACGTCATCTTAATCGAAGCGGCTTTCTAGGTCATCACAAAAAAGAAAGTATGGAGCGTTGTTTTTGTCATAATTTGCAACAAATGTAAATATAAGAAATAAGGTATCATTTTTGGATGCATATCGGGATATAAATACGGGTTGGTCACGTGATCAAATCCCATAAAGCCCGAAG
>WFKH01006014.1:37317472-37329669 GCA_016163765.1 Magallana hongkongensis
CCCATAAAGCCCTTCTTATGGGATTTGATCACGTGACCAACCCGTATCGGGCTTTATGGGATTTGATCACGTGACCAACCCGTATTTATATCCCGATATGCATCCCAAAATGATACCTTATTTCTTAAATGTAAACATAAGTATAGTGTTATATATATGTACATGTATGTAGATTTTAATTTAATGTATTAAGGTATATTCTTTATGTTCTTAGCTCTTATGCCCATAACTTTTATATGTTCAGCGCTGTAGAGTAATTTAATATAAATTGTATTTGGCGCTGTATCAATTTTGTATAAAATTACTATCTGAATACTTGGTCACATGTTTAACACCTGTATGCAGTGGTGTAAACTAGTGTTGTTACGATAGTCGGCGACTATGGGAATCAAAGTACTGATGTACTGACGGCAGTTGATTTTAGTAGTTTCTAATATGTATTTGAATTATGCACATTCTTTATAATATGAATTCTCCGACAAATATTTCGTAAAAACCCCATATGAATCATGTTGTGTAATATTCATAGAATTAATTCCATCAAACTACGTATCAGTAATCGAAACAGTTCTCAGAAAGTGTATGGATCAGACGCTCGGCTGTCTCCGTTAATATCCGACAAGCAAGAGATACTCTCTGCTTATCGGAGATTTACGGAGACAGCCGAGCGTCTGGTTGAACAAGACTATATTGAACTCTGGCGTAGGAATACATACAACGTACGACTACAAAAAATATCTAAATTGTTCGTACCATTTAAAATATGACTTTTTACAAGGTATCCTTGAAAAACAATGCTTAGAATACATTACATCGAATTTATTGATTATTTTCAAGAACTAATTTAAAATGTTGTCAGCGGTGTTGATTTGTGCTGAGGTCCAAACACTGTTTCACTTTTGGTTTGTCTGAGTAACTGCATAGGAGAGTTGATTAAAATCAACTCCCAAAATCGTCGCTGAAGGCAGCAGGTCGGCGAAATCGATAGTAAATTTTATCATCGATAGTCGCAAAAATTAAGTCACTTGACAGATAACCATTTATTGCAAAGCGGTATCCAGAAGATGATTGATTTATTATAATTAAATGTAACAGGAACCAGCCTAGGGGCGACTTAGGCATAACACCCGCTTTGTGATCCGTAACTTCGCCGGAATTTCCTCCGAAAGAGAAGTTAAAGTCGCCTGTATTCTGAGTTAACGAACTTGTAAATTAACCCCAGAGGCAATAAAATGATAATTATCAAACTCTAAAGACGTTTTCACAACCCCGGTTAACCCTTGTTGTGATTTCTTGCGACTGTATTATCTTTATGGATACGGATGATGCAACCACATAACGTTAATACTTAAGCATTGAATCCTTATTTTTTGAAAGATATAGTCTCATAACTGCAACGGTGTGTGCATAGAAATTAAATAACGTTGCATATCTTTCCAAAAATAAGGATTTAATGCTTATATTTACATTTTTTTTTACCTTCTTGCCTTGTCTGCAAATGTGAATTTTACATCAAAATTACTAGTACTGTATTATCCTATGGGTAAGTTACCAGTAAACCATTATATGTACTGTAGTCTTATTTGCTAATTCTTATTTGTTAATCACTGTATGAAAGTAAGATATACTTGTATAAATGTGCAGTTATGAAGCTTACCTCTACCAAATAACTTACTGTATTATTTCTCAATCTGTGCAACACTAGCTGCCACTGTAACCAATGATGTGACTGTGCCATTGTCTTTTTAATGCTTCCATTTGCTTGAGTGCTTCCAAGACTAGCGTACTGATTTTACTATAATTGAAAAAAGAGAAAAAAATTCATATTCTAAAATTTAATTCTCCTGTAAAGTATTTTCTGTATCCGTATGGGCCGCCATAGATTTTACAATTGAGATTAAACACTTGAAATTTTTTAGTAGACTGTAGAACTGTTCTCTGATCATTTTCTATGGGAATTTATTCTTAATATTTACAAAATTACATAAATACATGCTATATAATGCAACGTATTAAATTACCGATCGTCTGCTTGTGCAGTGGGGGATACGTGTACAAATAATGTTATATAGTCATGAATGTGCGATGGTTGGGCTTGCAATGTGTATGTTATGAAATTAGTGCGCTACATTGCTCGTTTTCTCAATTTATTTAGTCTAAAGTACGTCAAACTTACATTTTCTTCTGCAAACTAGCTCGATTTTCTCTACTGGAATTTCCTCTGATTCATCTCGCTTGTTGGTTGCAACGTTTCTAAAATAGTTGTGTTTGCGATTATTTTTTGTTTGATTATTATTCCATTTTATCCCATCTCTGTCACTGGACATTTTAAAAGGATTCGTACTGCCGTTTCCGTCGCTTTGAAACAAACCGACCTTTTAATCCTTCCCCTCTCCATTATTTGTTGTTGTTCGCGCCGACTACGGTATGTCGTAAATGACATGATTTTAACCATTTCTTTGTCATTTACACTTTAAATAAGGCAATAGTATGTGAATATAAACTAATTAATGAAGAATTTTTAGGTTTTATTGTAAATTGTAGTAATTTGAATTTTACGACATGTTAATATATGGAGACCCATTTGGGGTAAAAAATGATGAGAAGAATCCATCCTTAATGAAAGAGCCACTGTAACAGCCACAAGCGCGATCTTTGATTACCGTTTGTGACGTTGCACTTTGCAGTGTTCAACGTTTGTGACGTCACAATTAAAACTCATGATTTAACCTTTTAGTACCCTGTCTGTGTTATGGTGCTATATCTGCAGTAGCTTTCCACACACAATTTACATGCAAAAAATATGTGGAATGTAAATATTTAAGCATTGATTCATGATTTTTTGAAAGATACAGTCTCATAACTGCAGTGGTGTGTGCAAACAAATTGAGGAACGCTCCTTCGCGCGTTATGAAAATTTGTATGCACACATCGCCGCAGTTATGAGACTGTATCTTTAAAAAAAAAAATCATGATTTAAGGGAGAACAAGGGGTTGCAGTGTAAAATTATTTGTCAATGAAGGTTTTTGCTTTTTTTTTTACACATTTACATTAATATATCCACTACAACATATATCATTTTCATGACTTCTTTCTTACCTTGCAAGGGAGATATTTTGATAGGAATTATTCCCCTTTTCTGGCATTATGAATTTTTTTAACAATTTCAATCTTCTGCAATAATTATTTTATTTGATGGAATTTCTATGCAAATTATATTTATTAATTTTGAAAACGAAAACAAATTTCAAAATTGTTTACAACATTGGCTTTTTTACATAACAATATCATAATTTTATTAATATATTGCTGAAATATTACTTTTTAATGCTGATATTACAATTAGTTGATAACTTAGTTTATATCTCTACTAAATTAATGCCAAAATAATCATAAAACCGTTTGCCTACAGTTTTCTTTAAAATTAAACAGATCCGCTACATAACTGTTTAATTTGGTCAAAAGGTTGGACTAAATACACAGAAGTTCTTAGACAGGTTTTATTTGTCATTTTGCGAACACAGTTACAAAACAATTTATCTATGAAATGTATAAATACATCATTAAATTTAACAAATTGGATAACTTTTTTTATAAGTAAGAAGTTGTTTTATTTTTTATTGACTTGCAATCCAATTTAAATTAAGGTTGAATCAATGTACATGTATATCATCATTAGTATTATGCCTTTGTCAAATAATGGAAGGTATTGTCACCGTGTGAAAAATTCTTATTTTGAGTGACATATTGTTTCGTGAATTCAGTGCTAATTAGTTCTAATTAGACCTTCACCGCCGGACATTAAGGTGTCACCTGTTATTGAATTAATTATTAATCATGAGTAATCCTTTTAATGAATTATCTATTATGTCAAGAGTCACTCTGTTTATTATCCTATGTATGCTTTTGCTATAAATAAGTCGTTATCCGCAATGATCATCAGTTGGAGACTGGACCTTGTATTGTCCACGCCGGCTGCATAGATCGTGTAGAAACGACAGGTTTGGATCGTTAATAAATTGTTATTCGATATACCGACTTGTGTATTTCTACGCGGTCACAATTGTTTATTTCTCTGGAACTGTATTTTGGTGGACCTTCGGGAATACGGCACACCTACCCTTCGTTTTTACTTTACGGCCTACAGCGCGCCTCAACCCTTTACCTTGTACCCTTTACGCCAACATTCCCTCACCCCGTCCGTACTGCATACGACGGATGCAGTTCCAGAAGAATCCCTTAGCACCGTTCGAATCTACGCGGTCACACTTCTTCCTATTTTTCTCAAATTCTCTGCGAGGGAAATGTGAATTCTCCCTAAAATTTTGCCTTAGGTTGGTTCCTGAGCACATTTATACATTTAATTTGTTTGAAGAAAAGTTCATTCAATATATCTATTGATTATGTTGATCTAGCTATAAATTTTATTTAAAATAGATGCTTTCATTTATGCTGATATCTTTTACTCAGAATGAAGAAAATTCCACCATTTGTTGGAATTTAAAAGTTAAGACTATCGATTTTATAATCGATTGTGTACTGTCGATTCAATTTGATTATCAATAGTTAAATTTGTCCGATTTTACAACACTACCTCATCATGTTATTTCATCATGATTAAAAAGAGAACTTGATTTTGGGAAAACTTGTGCTCTAAATGAAAGTATAGACAATGCCATTTGCAAAGTCTGTTCAGTTGGTACAAGTAGCATTATGTAGAAAGGCACAACATCTAATATCTAATCATTCATCTAAAATGTGAACACTTATAGGCCTATACTTGTTTATATATAAATTTAAAAGCAGGGTTTACAATTTGAATAAAAGCAAGCATTTCGGACATTAATATGATAATTGATAAATTAATGTATAATAGCAAAAATAATGAATAATTTGTTAAATATATTTGAGCAAGTGTGAGTTATGAATAATGTTGAAGGGTACATCGAAAGCTGGGTTTTTTAAAGATGGTTCAATATATTTATATCGGTCTCAGGAGTCAGGACTGTTGTATATTAAAGAAGTAAATTTTTTTCATTTTAACAGTAGTTAATTGAGATGTTATTTTTTAATGTTAAATGCATAAAATAAAATGTGCATCTAATTCAATGGATACTTATATGTTACATGTTAGTATCAACATCACAGTGCAGGGTTTGACATTAAGTTTTTGAATTACTAGACCAGTCGGGCTACCTCAGCTAAGTCTCACTAGCCCTGACTCTTTTACCACTAGCCCTGACTAATTTTGACAAAATAGACTAAAAGTAATGATAAATACCAAGATTTTTTTCTGTTTAATTGTATTGGTTTATCTTACCAAATAACATTGAATTATCGTAAATTTTGAAGTACTTTTATTTCTGTTTGAATAAAAATAATGATTTCAATTCACAGTCACTTTGTTTTTCCTTAAACGTCAGATAGTTCGGATTCACCGGTCTTTGAACGCTGTTCGAAATCGCAAAACAAAAGTGAACAAAATTTTCATTATTGTTTGCATGTATTAATGATCATGCACGGATACATATATATACACTGTTCATGCCATGAACATATATTATCTCATATTGTCTCGTTTGATATGATGATTCAGGCCTTGCGACTCCACTTGATCATAGACACGGGGACTTAATTTCACGATTAACTTCCGATAAACTGTTTCGAGACTACTAATGTTCGCGACCAAGCCTTATCCAGACCCGTGTTGTTATACATGTAACAACCACATGACAAGGAATGATTCGTGACGGGAAATATTCGCGACTACGAGGCTCCCATGACATCGCGAAAATTTCTCGCACGCGAAAAAATGTTGGTTTACAGTATATTTATCACCAGAAATATAAATCTATCGCTTTTTAAGCAGTTAGCATATACGCTGAACGCTTTATGCCATTTAACCAAAACAAAAACGCAGTTGAATGCTTAGGCACAACGCAACCTTTAATTGAACAAAATATTGAGCGCACTGAAAGCTGGACCAGTTAAAAAAGTGTGTATCACATAACAAACTTTCAAAATTCTTATTTAATCTAATATAGTTATTTTAAAGACCTTATATACATTTACCGAATTTTGATCCAAAGTTGGGAAACAAAACGACATATTCAATGAAAAGAATAAACAGGATCAGTAGTATGAATAAAAAAGTGTTTAGAGAAAAATATTTGTTTATTGTGTCATTAAATGGCATCGTCCTAAAAATGCATGCCAGATAATTCCCACGTAACAATACATCAGAAAAACTCTAATGAATTCGCTATACTCGTGTTAATCATTTTTCTTCCAAAATAATTTTTAAAACAATAATTTATAAAAGGAAATCATCAATTTTGTTTTTTGAAAATAAATGCCTCTTCTACATTTGTTCTTGAATTCATAATGTAACAGTCCATATAGAAAAGTAATATGGTCAGTGCATTGATACACTGCATTGTAAACTGATTATATTTCTGTATTTTGTTAACGGATTAAATTATTTCTTTATTTGTTTTTTTTAAACGTTTGAAACATTGATTGTAACTGTCTAACCGTTTGCGTATTATTGCTTTTTTCACCCTTTTTACCTCAAGGACCTCTGTTTTATTCACGTTCTTTGTTTTTTCGATAACAGGTTCTATGTCTTTGCTAGAGTAGCCTCTCTAAAAAATGACTTTGAAATTTCTGTACAATATTACCAAACACTCCTTAATGATTGGTATTTCTTAGGTGCCCTAAGTATTCATCCTTTATTTCGTGAATTCTTTAAATCCGGAGAGAAAATGGGCTCTATCTCTGTGTTGATATTGAAAATTACTTCTTGGCTTGATGTAAGGTTTCGTATTTTATCTTTTACCTTGTAGAAATAATTTTCCTTTGTTATCCAGAAAGTTGATTGAATTATTTGAAATTTTAAATGGTGACGAATCTTGTTTTCGATATCAATCAAATCTTTGATTTCATTTACGGATCCATCAAAAATCAAAACAATCCTCACGGAACCTACCGTAAAATCATCGTCCTAAGTCAAGCGTTTTTTTATTCGCTTCGTTACTCACAAACCGTTGACCGATTAGGAGAGAAAACTGTGTCAATATCTATCTAATAATCTAAATTAAATAATAATCTGGTACGTTCCTATACCGTATACATCTGGCGAAACCGTTGAACCCACTGCACATCAAATAACTTGCTAATAATATCTTCCATTGAATTCAAGGTAACTATTTTCCCGTATTTGATCAGAAAAATAAGACCCGATACATCGGCATAAGGTATATCGGATATATTATTATCGTCGTTGTGTATGCATCCCTCGCTGCAATAATCCATCAAATTCAATGTTTGTGTACATGCCTGTCTAATAAGTTATGAATATACAACCTTGTGACCTTGTGGTATAGTGAGTTTCTTGATTTTATTTATCTCTTTAATGTAATTTTGTTGTTTGAACTTTTGTACTACAACATGTATCTATACTACTATATTAAAATAATAGACTCGAATTTTTGGGCTTTAATACCGAGAAATCGGAGAAGTACTGTCTTTTGTTTTATATATTTTAAACATCAATGGTACTTGAAGATTACCAATTTGTTTTTATTTTTCCTCAATCAAGCTTCGCTAATTAATAATCAACAAAAAATCCTTTAAAAAATCCGGAAATCACCTGGATTTTTTTTTAATTTTACAATCTTGCGCATGCGCATTACATTCACGCTTAATCACGGGAGGCTCTTTAGTTCATGTTTCCACAATATCACATTTGCATGGATAAACGCAGAAACGACAAGTAATGATCGGCAATAATGATATATTGATAGCTAGAAGCAATCAACATGATCAGTTTGATGTAAAATAATAAAAAAAAAAGTACTGTATTTTTACAAAATATAGAATATTTTGAATCTGTACACCATAATTTCATTATTATAAACCGTCAACAAATTTAATTTTGAAATAAATTTGGGAAAAGCCGTTCGTAAACTCCTTGTCTAATTTTATATTTTTAACGTAATTATTAAATGTTAATGTATCTTCTTCTTCAGAAATACTGAGGGCTCTTTAAAGAGCATTAACACGTATACAAAGAATGAGTTGTATTAAAATAATTTAATGCGACTGAAAAACATTGAATGCCATCATAACTTGCTATTGAGGTCGCATTATAACGTAACCTTGTTTATAAATCAAGCCGTCTTCCTACCTACTATTATGCAACATCAATAGATCGAGGTCAGTTCATGGAGCATCTTCTTATGATTGAGGTCAGTTCATCGAGGTCAGCTGCATTACTGAATGAATCTTTCGATCGAAATTCTTACGCGTGAGACAAAATGTGCATTCTTGAATTAACAGGTCGAACTGTATTTTATGTATGTTTGCATCTCTTAAGGTAAATGAATTGAAATAAAACCGAGTAAAATGTTATATAAATACTAATTAAACCAAACTTCAAGTTTTTATAAGAACTACTTATGCAAGCGGAATGTGTGCGCACGTGGAAGCATTTGCCGGATGCCTCATATGGACACAACAGTGATCGGCCGAAGCCGATCACAATAATAAAACAAGTAATAGCTTTCCAAAAAGCTTGCCTGACTAAACATATTTATTTCATTGCAAGAACTTGGTTCTATGAATTTTAATTTGTCTTTGATTTGTAGTTCGTTCTTCTCGCAGTCTTCCAAATGCGCGTCTGTTTCAAATTATCTTGACTAAGGGGGGTTTTTACTTTAAATGAATTTTACATATTATTTATTTTGAACCTAAAATATTTTGCGTACATGTAATTTCCTCTTAAAACTTTATTTGCCGCCAACAAAATAAAAATATAGCAATTAAAACTTAATTACGAACACAATACAATTGTTAGAATAATGCTTAGTTTCCCATCATGGATTATTCCACTGCAGTGGCGCGTAAAATTATGGACTGCTCTAAGAGTTTGACAATATGGCGCGGAGTAGAATTAATCCTGTGCCTCCTTTTATGCAGATTGGAATTGCCCACCGAGTTGGGTGCATTCATAATACCCGTATCTGTGGAGTCAATAAAACTCTTTTTTGGCATTTGTTTAGTAACAACTTTTACTTGTTATATATTTATTTTACTTTAGTTTAGCAAGAATCAATCGATAACTATGCACTAATTATTTACATTGAGTAAAACACGGAAGTTATAGACTCTACCCGGAAAGTTACACCCCTTTTTACAATTAATGAAATCCCTCAAAGCACAGTAAACGACCATGCCGGGGCCCGCTTCGTTTCTCTAATGAATATTAAGCTAACGTAACAATACTTAGTAAACACTTTAATACAAACTGGCAATTTTGTTTCGAAATAATAACCGAACACAATTATAGTTTACATTCTACCGTGTAATATTATAATCATTAGGTACAACTTGTAAAAAATTGCGATGCCCCCCCCCCCCCCCCCCATTTCACCGTTCAGATGTAGGGGCCTTTCTATTAGATTGCACACGTGTACAGTGAACTTGCTCAATGCTGCTTATTACATCCAATACAACAATTTTGTTTTTCTTTTAAACAAAAAAAAATCAACCGATGCATGTTTAATGTGCCAGCCTTTAATTGCCTCGTTAGGTAATAACTTGTTGTGATGACACCCCCTCCCCTTCAACCGTTCACACAGTGGTATCTATTTTTAAGCATGACAAGGTTAGCTTTTTAAAAAGCTTAGAAAGTCAGCCAGCGGAATTTTACTTTTAGGGCAAAAGTGAATACACAATCTTTTAAAATACTAGGTAAATAGTTTCCAGAACAATATAATCATATGCGGGTGCACATTTAGTTTGCAGCCTTATTTTTATGGCTGAACATGTTGGTGACGAGATAAGCGTGTAGCGTTGTACATGCAATGTATGACTGCACACCTACTTAATACTTATAGTTGTAATTTTGTAGACATAGCTCTCTGATTTTTATGGTTTGGTGGCAAACTACTTTCAATATATTTACTTTTCAATCTCACTAAGATAGTTGGAAAGATATACGCGGACTCCGGACTGTGGCTGCAGACGTTGTTTGACCTAGAAACTCACCGGTTTCATAACGTCTTCGAATATTTCTAACACGAACTGTCTAATTTCTTCCCGGAATTCCAATTTACGCAAGCGCAATTGAAGTTTCATCCTAACTTAATATAGTCAGCCCGAATTTCACACGTGCACAGTGAACCTCTTTTTTGCTTTAAACACTTGCTCACTATGGCTTAATTGTTACATCAATTATAACGTTTTCGTTAATTGCGAATTTGAAGGTCGTCACACCATTAATATGCATTGATAAATCTTTTTTCAATGAAAAATGATATTGCTACCTTCCATTAATGACTGCACTGTTTCGGATGTTGTAACTTTTAAACCTTAGATATGCCTGACGTCATGACGTCAGGCAACAAGTAATAGCTTTCCAAAAAGCTTGCCTGACTAAACATATTTATTTCATTGCACGAACTTGGTTCTATGAGTTTTAATCTGTCTTTGATTTGTAGTTCGTTCTTCTCGCAGTCTTCCAAATGCGCGTCTCTAAAGTTGAACTGTTTCAAATTATCTTGACTAAGGGGGGTTTTTACTTTAAATGAATTTTACATGTTATTTATTTTGAACCTAAAATATTTTGCGTACATGTAATTTTCTCTTAAAACTTTATTATTTGCTGCCAACAAAATAAAAATATAGCAATTAAAACTTAATTACGAACACAATACAATTGTTAGAATAATGCTTAGCTTCCCATCATGGATTATTCCACTATAGTGGCGCGTAACATTATGGACTGCTCCTAAGATTTTGACAATATGGCGCAGAGTAGAATTAATTCTGCGCCTCCTTTTATGCAGATTGAATTGCTTACCGAGTTTACAACATAAATGAACTCTTCCATAGAGGGGGTGCATTCCATAATACCCGTATCTGTGGAGTCAATAAAACTCTTTTTTGGCATTTGTTTTATGACAACTTTTACATGCTATATATTAATTTTACTTTAGTTTAGCAAGAATCAATCGATAACTATGCACTTTTTATTTACATTGAGTAAAACACAGAAGTTACACCCCTTTTACAGTGAATGAAATAGCTCAATGCACAGTTAAAGACCATGCTCGCTTCGTTTCTCTTAAATGAATATTTAAGCTAACGTAAAATTACTTAGTAAATACTTTAAATACGAACTGGCAATTTTGAATAGAAATGATGGTTAACACAATTATAGTTTACATTCTAAATGTGGGGGCCTTTCTATTGGATTGCACACGTGTACAGTGAACTTCCTCAATGCTGCTTTTTACATCCAAAACGACATTTTTGTTTTTCTTTTAAAAAAAATAATATCAACCGATGCTTGTTTAATGTGCCAGCCTTAAATTTAATTGCCTCGTTTTGTAATAACTTGTTGTGATCACACCCCCTCCCCTTCAACCATTCAAACATTTAAGCACGACAAGGTATTGGCTTTTTAAAACGCTAAGAAAGTCAGCCAGCGGAATTTTAATTTTAGGGCAAAAGTGAATACACAATCTTTTAAAATACTAGGTAAATAGTTTCCAGAACAATAATAATACGCGGGTGCACATTTAGTTTGCAGCCTTATTTTTATGGCTGTACATGTAGGTGACGAGATAAGCGTGTAGCGGTGTACATGCAATGTATGACTGCACACCTACTTAGTACCTTAAGTTGTAATTTGTTGACATAGCTCTCTGATTTTCATGGTTTGGTGGCAAACTACTTAATTTCAACATATTTACTTTTCAATCCCACTCAGTGAGTTGGGAAGATATACGCGGACTCTGGACTGTGGCTGCAGACGATTCCCAATGGAAGATGCGCAGTTTGACCTAGAAACTGACCGGTTTCATAACGTCTTCGAATATTTCTAACACGAACTGTCTAATTTCTTCCCAGAACTCCAATTTACGCAAGCGCAATTGAAGTTTCATCCTAACTAAATATAGTCAGCCGGAATTACACACGTGCACAGTGAATTTCCTGTTTGCTTTAAACACTTGCTCACTATTGCTAAATTGTTACATCCATTACAACGTTTTCGTTAATTGCGAATTTGAAGGTCGTCACATTATTTATATGCATTGATAAATCTTTTTTCAATGAAAAATGGTATTGCTAGCTTCCATTGTTGACTGCACTGTTTCGGATGTTGTAACTTTTAAACCTTAGATATGCC
>WFKH01006014.1:37348040-37380268 GCA_016163765.1 Magallana hongkongensis
AAATACAAGCCTGCCTGGAAGCTGACAACTTAAGCAATTTTTTTTTTCGCAAACACTGTCTCTGTTTGGCGAATGAAATTATTAACTTATTTTTAATATCTACATTTTACACTAAGGGAAATTGATTGTACTGTTTGTACGTGTGTGTTTCTATATGTAACGTTAAATTCTATGAAAAGCGAGTGTTTATGAATTGCATGTGCTTGAATGACAATATTATGAAATGTTAATCTACACTCAAAGAATGCACATGTGTTGTTTAAATAATTATTCGCTTGTAAGCCAATTCTGTCCTGATAAATATTTTCTTTAAAAAAAACAAGCAGTCATTTGGATTTCTGGGGGAGGTGGCTCTTTTTTCTTTTTGTTTTTGTTTTTGTTTTTTTAATTATTATTATTTGTTTTGTTTTTTTTTTTAAACTAAATTGTTTTTGGACACTGATATATATTATTTAGGTAAATGTAATTTTTTTAAAATGACTACATTAAAATTACTGGTTTTAGGCCTATTGTGTTAACTACCGACACGTACAATTTTCTCTGGCAAAATGTTGAATGATTAATCCCTACACAAGTCCTTCAAATTCGATCTGTATAAATAAAAGTGAAAAAAAAAATGGTTGTAGAAGGTTAGAATATCCTAACTAATTAAAATGTTCCTAAGTTACCGTCGAGCTACATCTTAAGACGTGTCCTAAGTTGATCTTAGGATGTTCCTTACTTTTTTAAAAGTCATATCTTAGGAACACACTTAGGTCATAACTTAGGAAAGTTTCGTGAACATGCCTGCATGCTAATACATTATTTCTTAAAGTTTAATGATTTATCCCTGCACAAGTCTCTCAAATTCTACCTGTACGAATAAATGTGAAAAATAAGAATGATTTAGTAGGTTAGGATATCCTAACTTAGGATGTTCCTAAGTTACCGTAGAGCTACATCTTTAGGGATGTCCTAAGTTGATCTTAGGATGTTCCTAACCTTTCTGCTATGTCATATATTAGGAACACACTTAGGTCATATCTCAGGAAAGTTTCGGGAGCATGCCTGCCGATGGATAACGTCCTGAAAATAATTTCAAGTCAAATTTATTAAAACATCAAATATATTTGAACCTATTTGAATGATTTGAAATTAAAATTCATATGATATATATATTTTTTACTTCTGAATGTCTAATCAACGGATATGACGATTTCCTTAATCTATCATTTACTGCGTAATTCTCTGTGTATAGTGTCGCGCACCTAGATAGACCCTGGCCACTCCAGGTAATTAACAGGTAACTGTTTGCTTCTGATTGGATAGAGTGTAGCGTTACATATTTATAATTATGTACATATGATTCAACTGCTTATAATTCACATGAATTTTAGCAAATAAACAATACAATACAACACAACACCTGTTTAGATTAGGCTCCGCCTACTATTCCAGTAACCATACGGCCATGAAATGGGTCGTTAAAGTTATATATATCTTGTATGATATCTGAATGATAATACACATGTACTTTGATTATTTACTGGAATTCTAACCAGAGTTCTCATACCGTAATGCGGGTTACATTATTAGATACACATGTATGTTATATAAACGTAATCAAACCTGCATGTGCTGTAATTTTTTCGTTGGAAATTTTCGTTGTAAAAGTATTGTAATTTAACTACATAATTTCCAAACTTAATTTTGCATAAATATTTATATCCGTTTAATATGGATTGTGCAAAAAAAGTAATAAATGAAGGAGTACATGTCTAACAAGCAAATTATAAAATTTTTGTCTTACTGTTGTCTAATACATAAATGTTTCGCTAGAAATACCATTTTATATAAATTTTTATAAAAAATATTGTTTTAATTTAATTTGGTAAATTATGAAGGTTTATTTATAAGCAGAATCATCATAAAAGCACGTCTGGAAGCAAAAGAAAATTCTAAATAATACAGCTCATATTCTTTTATTATTGTAGCGACTTATAATTAAAAACTATACGAGCATAGTCAATGAAAATGAACTGCAATTACGTGCATGAAAACCATCAATGGAATTTTTTTAAATCATTTAACATATTATGAACGTATTTACTTAATAAAAGTTAATTGTGGTTTCATTGTGGTTCATTGTGGTTTCATTGTGGTTAATTGCGGTTCATTGTGGTTCATTGCGGTTCATTGTGGTAAAAAGACGCGCCGTTTAAGGGCGTGTTTTAAATCTTTTTTTTTTAATTCTTCTCTGCTTCCATATACCCCGATAAATTTGAGAAAAACTTAATGCATGATTATGATGTCCAATTTAATGTAAATGTATTTACATGGGCATGACATGCAGATGACTAGTGAAGGGAATTAACTGGCTATGACATGAGGTAATGTAGTTTGATAACACTTATCTATCAACAAATAGAGGCGAACCAGCAATATGGAAAGCAAGGGGTGGGGGGTCCAATAGATGAAAATCAATATGAGTAAAATTCAGTGCTAGTTAACCTTTTATTCGTAAAAACAACGACTTTTTAAAACATTTTCCATGGGTAAAATTCAACAAAAATTTATCTCGTCAATATTTATTTCAAAATCAAAGTGCACATGCATTAAGGCAAGTCCTGCATTCCAATCTCTATTTATCCATTCTCCATCCCTGGGAACTTACTGTGGCCTCTAAATCTTAAATGGATGCGCTTCATAACCCGGCACTATAGTCCGAAATTAATATCTGACGTTTTCCTGGCTTTTTTTTTTTAACGATTTTGATATTTTACTTACCGGGAAAACGACGTTCTGAAAATTGACCCGGGGTCATTTTTCAATGTTGAATCAAGACCTGTTGAAAAATGACCCGCGTCGTGGAATTTTGATCATGAAACCGATTCTAAATTCAACAGCAAATAAGAAAAAACAGTATATTAAATCTGTTTTGTATTTACATCCACCAAGTAAATAACATTAAATTTACAATATTACGATACGCTAACTGTATTATTTTCAGAAAAGTTCTCAAAAACCCTCAGCAATCATCGTTTTTTAAATTCATTTCCCCTAGTATTCGTAATGTTAGTATTTCTGAAATGTTAGATATTCAAGATACATGTATGATGTACATCTACATTTTATGCACACTCATTTCTGAACAATGCTGCATTAGTACCTATATATCTATCTTGAAAACCGATATTTTTCAGTATATTAATTTGCTGTGAAAATGTGCTATTATGTTAATTCAGCATATAACTAAATATGATAAACATGACTGAAACATATATCTTTAATTTTTTTCTGGGCATAAACATTTCTGCTTAATGTAATATATAGCAAGTTAGCAACCCAATTTTTGAACAGAATGACAACAATGTAATTTTGCTTTTTAAGTTTCTAAATAGCTTTGATCACAAAAAATTGTTTTCGCCGTCACTGAAGTGGAAAATTACAATTTTTGATAAAATATTCGTACATCAAAATAGAATTAGATATTGATAGATGATCATGCGATGGGGTCGGGCTAGGTGTTCGGAGTATACGATGGGTACGCCTTCCACTATATTTTTCAAAGTTTTAAATCTACAAGTAGTTAATGAAATTTAAAACTCAAGAATAACAGAGACCAATTGTAATATTTTAAGAACTATGCACGTGCAGGAAGTTGGTTTGTGCTTCAGTCAAAGATAGTTTATCTGGCACGTTTACAAAACATTCTTGTAAAGTCGAATGAATTAAATAAAAATTGTTGACGACGTGTCAGTTAAAAAAATGACAACTGATCAATTATCAAAGAATAATATTTTGACTTCACATAATTAAGCTTTGTCGATTTGCTTGAAAAGTAACGTTAACGGCCAGTAATTGTTGGATATATTATCAGAAATTATGACAAGTTTATACCAAATAAAGGGGCAACCATTATATCCCGATATAATTAAGGGAAGAGTGATTGGTGTTAGTTTTTGAAAATAGAGACATTGGTTTGTTGTTGTTTTTTTGTGTGTTTTTTTTTATTTTTTGTTCTAGTGCACTTGAAAACAAATAACCTATATGTTCTTTAAGCTACTAAAAATATTAATTCTGACAGTAAAGACATCAAATAATCTGTCCTAGGTCACCTTAAAATATTCTGCCCCAGAAAGAAACAGAAATCAATTCAGTCAGTATGAAAGAATTAAAATTTTAAAGCTGGAACTTTCAAATATATACATTTAAACTGTGCGTGTAGAGCAAGTTCCAGTTCAAAGACAGTTCAAAACTCTGTAGTTGGAGTCAACAGGGTCACTTTTCAATTTTCAACGTGTTGAGGTCATCAGAGTTTAGAAAAATCTCTTCCAAGCTGTTGAAAAATGACACCGGGTATAAATTTTACGACTTTTGATCTCAATTTTCAACGTTGAAAAAATACCCCAGGATCAATTTTCAACGTTAAAAAATGACCCCGGGTCAATTTTCAACCTGGGTCAATATTCTTTATTACACCTGCACTAGTGCAGATGCAAGATCGTTTTAAAAAAAAATAAAAAAAAAAAAACTGTACATTTTCATTATGGTTTACATGTCAATCCATTTTACGGTATTTTTGTAACACAATTTCCGAGAGATGAGGTAAAAATCGACCGAGGTGTGCAAAATGTAAAATCCATTAATGTCGGGATCGTTGTTCCATTTATACAGCTCAGTACGTGGCTGTTGTGACAGAGTTGTCGAAAAATTAACCATTCGCATTTCAGTGATTTTCTATTTGTTGACGTCATAAAAATATGTTATAATGTAAACCTGTAACGGACTAATAGCTTCTTAAACGAGTAAGCATAAATAGATATTTTATTTATTACTTACTTAAAGATTATGATTATAAAAAAAACATTGTACATATTGTAAACATATGTATAGTATTGTCAGTGAAAATAGTTGATGCAAAACAAAATGAAATGTATTTAATCATTCTAAGAGGGAAGACCTTCATGTAATATTGTATCAGCGGTTAATTTACAACTGTCAATATGATGGAAGAATCGTCAGACGAATCTGCAGAGATAATATCTAATGAGGAGGCAGAGTTGGCAAAGAAAATGCAGGAAAGTGCAGAAATCACTAAAACTCCAGCAGGTATTATTTAAACAATCTCTCTCTCTCTCTCTCTCTCTCTCTCTCTCTCTCTCATTGTATGCTCTGTAACCATTTAATACTTGTTATTAATATCTTATCATAAGACATGATCCACATAATGATGTTATAGAATGTGTATTTGTTCATAAAACAATATTTACATCTACCAAATATTTTCTCTTTTTCTTAAGAAAACCGATTCTGAATCATTGAGCTCTGTATAGAAACTGACTGGCCTGAAATCCCTATGATCCAGATCTAACCAGTTCATTATTTGCTTGAAACCTTCAGCAACCTAAAATTTTAAAACTACTATAGTTCTGACATTTCTAAATAACAGACATTATTGTAAACACATAAAAAAAAATCCATTTTAATAGGTGCACCTGCAGGCCCAAAGTTCACTCCAAGTGTGGCTGCACCAGCTCCATTACCAGATTTCATGAGTAGCCCAGGGGCATCACCAGCTGTACCAACTCTACAGGTAGCCTATGTGCACAAACTATAACTTATTATACCCCAGCAAATGAAGTTTAGAGGGTATTCCAGAATCACCTTGTCTGTCTGTCCATCTGTCTGTCTGTTGATGCAATTTTGCCCCCCTATAGACTTTTTTACTACTGCATGGAATAGTATGAAAATTTGTACACAAGTTCAACATCATATGAAGATGCTCACCTGGTTTTTTTTTTTTATTAAGATTGGGCAAGATTTATTGATTTTATGACAATTTTCATTTCTTATCCTTTTGTTTAAAAGTAAGTGAGGTAATCCTTACAAATTTTATTAATTAATTAATAGCAAACACTCTAATATATATTTATAATAATACATCCAGATGAAGATTTTTGTCCTTATTTCATATATAAAAATATGTCTTATAAGTATTCTATCAACTAACAATGCAAAATGTTTGTCTGTCAATGATAAATTTTTAGGAGCTAATTAAGAATATCAAAGACAAGTGTGGCTGAATTCATTTTTCCCTAAGGGGCCATTTTCTGAGCCATGGTTTAGATGGAGCATATGTTTAGGAAAAATTGATAATTTGTAAAATGGGCAGTGGTTTGTGGGTTATTTTAAAACGGTTTCATAGAAACCAAAAGTTTCTATCATTATAAGGAAATAAATTATCATTATCATTATAAATGAATTATTTTGCATAATGATACAGAGTTGTACTTAGAAGTGAATAAACTGATAAAGTGACCCTATAGGGCATTTATGCAAATAAAATTCAAAATCATTGATATGATTGTAGTGTTTTTGACAATTTTAGAATTATTTGTAAAATTAAATTCTCCTTTTTACATTTAGATAATGGAAGTATCGTATGCAATTATGATAATGTTTTGCGAGATTTATCCAAGTTAACAAAATGCAAGCTCATCAAAGAAAATCAAAGTCCAATGGGATCAATTTTCTGAGATATGGAGTTGCATTGTACCATAGGAGAATTAGGAAAATTTTAAAATGACTATTTGCATCTGTCAAAATTCAAATTATAATATATTTTATCCACTGAAGAGCTTTGCATGGCTAATTTCTTTTACAAAGTGAGGGGTTTTTTTTCTCTGAAAAATATCAGATACAGAAATTTGTATATGTATTACATAAAATATTATATATATAATAAATTTACAGTGTAGTTCCGACATTTTTTATTTTTTTATTTTTTAACTAAAAAAAATTGTTACATACCAGTATTCAATTATATATTTTAGTTACTTTAATCAAATTCAAATTTGTCCCATTTGACATTAGGACAGTTTTAGTTAGGATTATTTTTGCAGAGTCTTCTATGTACCAATACCTTATATGTATCAACTTAACATTATGCTGTAGACAGTTGGTAACAAACATAAGTGTTTTGTTTTTTCGAGCACCCAGACATTTAGCATATTAATAAATGGAGGAAAGCAAAAAAAAAGCTTTATGGCTGCCATGTTGCCGTCTAGTTGCTGACTATATAGAAATATAGATGAAAATCATATGATATGTTTAATCCAATGGATTGTGTTGCTGTAAATCAACTTTTATTCACAACAACTTTATTTCGCAATATACCAGAGATAAACTGGTTCGCGGCAACTAATTTTTGCAATCAAGCCTTATCTACTCTCACCCGTGCTGTTTATATAGTGGAATAATTGTTAAATCTACCCCATAGTGTAGAAATGAATGAGTAGTTTTTGAGATGATTTTCAACATTAAAACTAAAGGTACACTAATTTTTATCATTGAGTTAATTATTCTCTATTGTTGCAGAAATCAAGAGAATCGTCCCCAGCAGTATCTTCCCCACAGCAAAAGTAAGTTATCATAGTTATCAGTTATCTACTTATCTCCCACAACTTTCTTTTGCTTTGTTTAATTTTTTGAAATTTATTTATCACGTATTTAAAACTATTGAATAATTTACAATACATTTAAAGAATTTACGATAACAATTACCGGTAAATTATAAAACATTTTCAGTACCGGTATGTTTTATGCCCTAAAACTCACTGTGTTTGGGTTCTTCCTTTTCCCCCAAAATCATTGTTTCTGGAATTTTTTTTCAGGGAAGTGACAGTCCCATCTCCACCCCCCAGTCTTCAGACTCCCAGTTCAGTGGCCAAAAGTGGCATATCTCCGCCAGGTTAGTTAAGCATAACTAGGGGTTTATTTCACCAGAATTGATACTACCTTAAGATTTGTTACATTTTCCATGTGTTGCATTAATTTACATTTTAAGAACAACATACAACTGGAATTTATTACAGTGACAACACAAATTATCGTAAAATGGAGAAAAGCATAATTATTGCAGCCAATATACCGGTACTAGTACCTCATGTATTTTAGGAAATATTATCGGCAAAACACACATTTCTACGTAACCTTTTTATGTGACAGCTGTAGGATTTTTTTTTTATATTTTAATAGAGTGCTTTTAGAGTGTTGATAAAAATGTCATAAAAAATGGAAATTAAGTGTCCCTTTACATGTACATGAAACATACCAATATACCAGTATTTATTTTCCTTTGCAAAGCATGATTTGCTACTACAAATGAGTTAACTGCTTGAAATTTAAAGTTTGATTAAAGAAATTAAATGGCTATTAACAGCTCCAATAGAAACACCACAAGAAGCAAGCTCACAGATCCCCATCCCAGCAGATATGGTTCCTGAATCACCCAAAAGTCCAAGTGACCAGGGAGGGGGGTTGTTTTCATGGATTGGGGGAAGCAACCTTGTTCACAAAGTGGTGGAAAAAACCAAGGTATGTGTTTTTATACATGTACATTCTTAGCTCTTGTTGTCATATTTACATGTAATAATACAATGTAAATTAATACATCTTAAATAATGAGAGGAAGGATTTTATAGATATTAAATAAAGGTTTTGATGTGTTTTTCAGAGCTCCATGGAAAGCATGATCACAACACTGGACCCAGGGATGAGAGAAGTAATCAGTAAGTGCATGGGCACTAAAGCTTTGTGTTTTACAGTAGATTTAAACGATTATTTTTTTTAAGCCTCAGTTAGAACAAATAACACAATAAATTATTCCTTACATCGTAACTATGTAGATTGATATTGATAATATCAGTCTTAAAAGAAATTTTAAAGTGTGCATTCCAGAACATACATGTCTTCCATTTATAGGAACTGGGGGAGATATCTACATTGTTGTGACATCAGAAAAAGAAAATAAAGTGAGGGCCGTGAGAGAGGCATTTCAAACGGTGTTTGGCAAAGCCATTGTTAGAGGAATGGTGTGTACATAAAGTTGCAATGATAATTTGTTTTGTAATGACATTGTGCACATTTTAATAAAAACTTAATAGTACATTTATACTACAGCACTTTGAAAAAAAAATACCTAAACCTTCAGATATGAAATATTTTTTCCTTAATCCACAACCAAAAATTGAAAATTATCATAATGATTGTTGTAGTAATGTTAATGGCATTTGTTTTAGGATAGTAAAGCAACCACGGCAGTACAGCCTGTTGGTTACACATGTGGTTTAAAAGGAGCAGAGGAGCGGATCCAGAATCTTCGTGAAAAGGGGGAGTTACCAGACGGACAACCTGTGGTGTCAGTGGAAGGGTTCATAGTAGAGTTACTACCAGACAGGTCAGTGGGGGAGGAGTTGGGGTGTCTGAAGCTGACCAATAAATTTATGCATAGTGAAACTAAGTAATTTTACTGAATTTATTATCTTTGGGGAGTAGGTCTCTTTGTTAAATTATTTGCTTTAAAGGTATACTTTAAAATCATTTGAAAAGAAAGTTATTTTACTTCACAGGTGGTATGAAATGAGCTTTTTGATTCTACAAGACCCCACCAACAGAATAGAACTGCAAACATTTTCGCAACCAACCCCTATACCTGCAGAGTTCATCCTACAGGCACAGGACAAGACTCCATCTGACTATCCACTGCGGTGGGCGGGTCTGGCCGTTTCTATTGGTCAGATTGTGGAAGAGGCCATGCCTCACATTGGTCGATCAGATTGGCAGGGGGCACTGACAGGTGTTAATCGACGTGAATCTCTGACAATGGCTGCAAAAACTCTCGCTTACATGTACAAACAGAGGCTTCCACCTACTGTTGTGTAATAGTGAACCTCGATCTCGTTATTTTTTTTTTTATTTCATTGTAATTTGATTATCCCCCCTCCCCCACCCTTTATGGAGCTGGCACACACTCAATGTTATATTATGCACACAAAACTGACATTAGAATACGCAGATACAAAATTTTACAGTCAGAACATATGCTTATTAATCTTTCACTCTTTAGATGCTTTTTACATTAAATAGTGTTTCTGTAAAATACCAGCCAGGTTTATTATTTTTTTCATTTGTCTTTGGTTTTCCCTGAATAACATTTCCTTCACCCTTCATTTTATATTACATGTAATATGTGACCCATTCTGTTTGAAAGTTTTGAGAAAATGAAATTATTTTCTTTCATTGGCACAAGGAAATGGTGGATAAAGAGTCATCAATGAATTCATTAATATATAATTTTTGTTAATAATTAAAAATAATTATGCACTAAAAGGTGTTCAATTCATGAACTGTGGGGTTTGGTTACATATGTTCCTTATTTAATGTAATACTAATGTTTAGGGTTGCATGAAAGGGAAATTTTGGTTAGTGCGAGTTTTGGGCATTTATGGGTTAATAATGTACTTTATTAATGTATTTTTAATTGTACATGCAATTAGTTCACAAATGCATAATGAAGATCACTAGAAATAGTGAATAAATTTTTATTACGAAATGAATGATGTTTTGTTATTTATTTATGAGTACATATATTTTAAAGATACTTTGTTTATTTCTCATTTTGAAAAGAATTTTTTCATCCAAAGATACACAAATACATTAAAGGACAATTCATACAAATAAGCAAATATTTAATTTTTAGGAATCTCGGGGGGGAGAAAATGTTTCAAACATGAAATTTCCTTTAATTTTTTCCAGTGAAAGGTCAACTCATGAGTAAACTACCCGGTATGTGCCAAATATAAAGTAAATTGACCGGATAGTTTATCTGTTTACTGCACTCAAATTTTGGTCAAAAGTCCGAATTATCCCCGACATTTGATATAGGATTATATAGAAAAAGGGGGTTAAAATTTTTAAATTAACTGGAATATGTAAAAAACTACAAACATACGTTTTTTTTTAATTTTCAGCAATGGAAGGTCAACGCATAGGTAAACTTTTTACCAAATTAAAACGAAATTGACCAGATAAATTTTATGCTATCTGCCCTCATAGTTTGGTCCTATAAATGTGTCTTGCAAGACATTTTACATATAGAATAAAAGAATCTTTGCAGTCAAATTTAATTCTATTTGTAATAAATTTTAAAAAATACCTTTCTACTTGCACAGAACATGAACAGATCACACATATTTTTTATTTTGCATTATTTTGCAAATTATATTTTCAATTTTTTAAAATTTTTGATGCTGCAATAAATAATGCATGACATTTATTTTTTGTCAATTGACGTCATCGTAAGATGTTGACTCCGACGTAAATAACGCCAATTTTGAAGAAGCTGCTAAATGAATAAAATACTTCTGAACATTATTCTAAGGATTCATTAAACTAAAGGAAAAATTTAACTAAAAATATTTTTTATGAAAGTAATTTTTTTTATAAATAAATACATTACATGATAACCTTAATATTTGACTATTTTACTCTACATTTGCGTTTTACGACAGTAATGCGCAATACCCTGCGCAGAGGGCACAAAATTTTAAACCCGCTACTGACCTGAATGAGAAAAAAAGAAACTCTTTTTGACATGAATGATTTTTATTTCATCTTCACATATGTAAATGATATACATGTATAATATGCATACAAAATATAAAGATGCTGTCAAAATGACTTTATTCTTAAGATTTCTCCTTTATTACTGCCAGAATATGAGCATGTTATATCATTATAACATAGTTAATTCACTCCAAGATCTGTTCACCATTGAGTACATGACTCTACAAGTCACAACACAGAGAAACAAAGCGTCTATTCCTTTTCATTGTTTTTGATTTCAGAACCCATACTTGGCTTGAGTCTGTTTTCTTGACATTCTGTTGTTTGACCATTCATTCTTTAGTTCTATCTCACGTTCCTTTGCCTGAAAAAGAAAATTGAATTCTTATTTGAATAAACATTACATGGGATTTTTAAATATTTTAATCACAGTTAATTTTTAAATATTTTAATCACAGTTAATTAATCTAACTGAATATGCAAGCAGATTTGATTTTAATACATGCAGCAAGATCTTTTATTTTTCACAGTCTAACACCCTAGATTATAATTTATTAATTTTCAAGCACTAACAAATTTTTTTAAGAAGTCCTTATTGATAATTGCTAAATAAAACCAGTGAAAACAATAACCAAAATAGAGTGTGCTAGATTTTGTAAACTCTAAATCATGAGTTGAAAAAAGGGATTATCTTTCTTCAGACCATGTATTTTAATTTATTGTAAGTTCAAAAGTCGAATGAAATCTGACAGAAGTCCCCCACCTGATGAGCTAGGTAAGTGATTTGATGCTTTCTCTTCTGTTGAGAGGATGGACCATCTCCCTTCTTGTGAGACATTCTGTCAGGCTGCTCCTCTGTCATCGATTTGTGTACGTCCACAGTACTAATGAAGTCATCAGCATTCACATCCACAATATTGATAGATTCCTTTCCCCTATGTTTCTTGCCCTGCATCCTTAGAAACTGGAAACAAAAGGAAGGATGCAAGAAAATGAGCATCTACATAAACATGACTGTGTACTTCAATTACAAAATGATTATGTAATAATCATGTGTTATATTTATGCTTTTCAAGGAACCCATAAGCAAAATTTTTAATTACACGTGCAGATCCAGAAAATTTTCCCAGGAGGTGGGTCCAAGGAATTTTGGGGCTTGCCAGGGAAGTCAGATGTCTATTTTTGGTAACTTTACTATGCTTGAATCTTCCAGGGGTCTTCAACCCCTCCCCCCAATCTGCATGTTACCTTTTTTTTCACTTTAACTATATTTTATTTCAAATCAAAGGCATATAAATGCTAATTTAAAATACATGTACATGTATTCAAATTTTCCCCCAACAGATAAACGCTCGAGCAACAACAAAATCAGTGATTGTCAGTGTTGTTAGCGTCCTCTCACCTCGTCACTCTGTAACAGTTGCTGGAACTCTTCCTCGCCTGTGGGCACGGTCGGAACACTCTGTCTCTGTAACAAACCAAGTCAGACAGGTTATACAATGTTAGTCAGTGTTACAAAACACCTTTAAACCACATACCGATATATTAATTAATTTCTTACTCAAAATCAAAATGCTGAAATGCTTTTTTTTTTAAATTACAATTGCTTTTTGACAAATTTGTAAAAATTTCATTTTGTTGTTGTTATGAATTTAAATATAGGTGGGGCTTTAACTTGAAACACATCATTGACATATCATAGTTTAGTGGGTCTGTGATGCATCACATATACATGCACATAATATAGGGGAAGTTTTAGTGATTTACATGTACATGTAGCTACTGTTACAGTCTAAAGAATTCAGATAAATTTACCAAGCTCTTCAGTCCTTAGGTTGAACTTCTTTTAAAAGACAATTTATTTATGATATTTCCAGAAAATTTTACATTCAGCTTTTATAAAATTGCTTTCTTTTTTGTGCAAATCATCACATGTATTATAATTCCATGTATGAGTGCATTCAAGTACTCCAAAACTGAAAAGAAATCTTTAATTAATAAATCACTAAAACTTACATCTCAAACACTTAATTAAAGAATGCAATCAGTTTACAATGTATACAATGAAGGAAATGACAGAGTTACACAAGTACAGTACTGACCTCAGTCTCATCAGAACCTTGTTCAATCTTTTCTGCTGCCATAGAAGTTTCCATAGGAATAGGTCCTGCCATGTGAGGCTGATAGACATCTTGTGTAGAGGAATAAGAGGCCCGGAACTGTAACGCTCCACTCTGTGGGTCAACATTTCTCCCCAGAACTGATCCCCCCGCCAAGTCCTGAGACACATTCACTGATGGCCTCACACCCCCTGAAACCAAATGTTCACTTGCCACCATGGGGGGAGGAAGTGACAGTTTCTTTGATGAAAGTCCAGACACTGAAGGGGTATCATTATCTCCAATAGAAAAGAAATTTAAGGGTTGATCTTCCCCATCACTATCACTGTCTTCTTGACCAGGCTTTGCGGGGCCCACAATCTCCTTTTTGGCAGGCCGGTTGGATGGTTTGGGGGTTGGGGCTGCTGGCTGCTTCTTGGTCAGTGTGTGAGGAATTAAAGCCCTGTTTGTTTCTTTAATGCTGGCATGCTGAGGAGGGGGCAGTAAGGCAAACAGGCCACTTTTCCCCTGAAACAAGTATAGTCTTGCTGTGACAGTTATAACTGCATTTCAAAAATCATGTCCTATAATTAAATAATGTCCTATTAAATAATACCACATTTATGAATTGGATAGTGAAATTTACTCAGTGATAATAGCAACACAACTTCATAATTGACTCTGGTAGGCCCTAATGCGTGGTATGTACTACATGTATTACATAAAAATACACTAAAGAAAATAATTAATTAAATGTACGGGTACTTTTAAAAAAAAAATTCTGATGCATAATCCTAAATTATACCTTTTTACTATTACTTGTTTTTGCACGTTTACTCGGGGGTCCATCTTCCTCATCTGAATCCTACAAAATGACAAAAAACATAGATTTGAATTTTTCCCTCTTGAAAAACAATTTTTAAAAATTCAAATTTTGATGTTTTTTGATTAAAATACATAGTTTAGTAATTTTTTTAAAATTTATTTCATGTTTCATAAATTAACTAATTTTTGAGTACATAACATTTTACGTGTTTTAATTCAATGAATATTCAATATTAAATGCACCAATTTAACTGCTTAATTGACAGAGGCATTCCACTGCATACATGAATCAGTATAGTTCAAGTAGCAAGAGTGATAAATTGAACAGTGAACATATATTGTTTGGCTTGCATGTTCCCAATACTAAGAATGTTTTATCTATGACTTAATTACTATGCCTACATGTCCTATGCAGATATGAAATTAATTGAAGAACTTCAACATCATCTGACAATTTCTTTGTATTGATAATGAAAATGTCTTTCAAAGGTTTCTTTGCGCTAAAACAAATTACATGTATACACGTGTAGATCTGATCTACCATTGCTCTGACTGATAGAATGGCATACTGGGTTCAGTGCTGGGATAGTTATCCTGACTGGTTGTTTAGGCTTCTTCGGGGGAGGTTTAGGGGCATCAGCCAGCTCAGCTGCTTTAGGTTTGACCTCCTCCTCTAGCACATCTGTTTCTGAAATCCCTTTTCCAATGTCTGTGTGCTTTGGTTCAGGCAAGGCTAAAATGTAGAAGTTTAGGAATATATCTTTAAAATATGTATAATTAATTTATGTTTTACGAGAAGTGCTCAGCTTTAAGATTTTAGAAGAAGTTTATTATTTTGAATCAAGACTGTAAACGGCATCATTAATATTTGACATCAACTGGCACATCAAATATAAAAATTATTAAAAGAAACAGGAAAACGACAGATATTTATGGCACGGCAAATTCACAAAATTGAGCTAAACAAAGTTTCACATTTGATAAATTAGGTTTATCGACTGTTAAATATAGTTTACGAACCGCAAACTATAGTTAACGATTCGTTAACTATAGTTTTCATCTGAAAACTATATTTAACAGTTGTAAACTATAGTAAACGAATGATAATCTAAGTTTATCTGTCTGCAAATACCGTTAACAATAAATTTTGATGATAAATATAGATTCACATCTGTAAACTATAATTTACATTCGTTAACTATAGTTTAGAGTTGTTAATCAAAGTTTCACAATCGTGAAACTATATTTATCAGATAAATTATGTTTTGCAATCGCAAATGGTTGTTTTCAGTGTTAATTATAGTTTTACACTTCTGAAACATAGATGATCGAGTTAACTATGGTTTACAGATGTGAAATATAGATTAACAGGTGAAATATAGTTTCACAGATGATAACTATAGTTTACGGATGTTAAACTATAGTTTATTGTTAACTATAGTTTACAAACCGTAAACTATATGTTAACTATAGTTAACGATTCGTTAACTATAATTAACGATCCGTTAACAATAATTTTCATCTGCAAAACCATAGTTAACGGTTGTAAACTATAGTTTACGAATGATAATCTAAGTTTATCTGTCTGCAAATAACGTTAACGATAGATTTTGCTGATAAATATAGATTCACGTCTGTAAACTATAATTTACATTCGTTAACTATAGTTTAGAGTTGTCAATCATAGTTTCACAATCATGAAACTATACGAGGGTTGTTAGAAAAGTTCGCGGACAAGTTCGATTGTGAGCAGATTATTCACATGATACCAGCGAAACTTTTCAGATTTAATCTTGACGTATTTTCTAAGAAATATGAAAAGATTTGTTTGTTTTATATGCACCATAAAAAAAATATACAGCTTAATTATTTTGATTAGATGATTCACGGAGCATGTCCGATTTGGACGAACAACACTTGAAAAATGAGTCAAAAACGTTGACGTCAATGGATATCTTGGAGCACCGGGCCTTCATTTAATTGTGTGTGCACGTAGGAAAATCTCTGATGGAGACCAAAAGGTTCTTAGATGCTGCTATTTTTTAGGACAAAGGTTTACAATTAGAATCACGGAGGTTTAAAGATGGAAGAACTGATCTTTTTAGCTCTTACAGCACCCCAACCCCCCATACAGCCCGGATCTTGCACCTATAAATTTCGGTTCTTTTTCCTTATCTATAGTCGAAACTGCGTGGACAGAGATTTTTGGACCTAAATGATCTACGGTATGCCACAAAAGACATAATACAAAAACTTGACAAATAATGGTATGAGCGTGCATTTTATAAATCGGTTAGATGACTTGAAAAGTCTGTGGAACTGAAAGGTGTTTACTTTGAAAAAGATTAACATGTTTGACTTTCAGTTGTTTGACGTCACCTGACGTCGTGGAAATATGAAATGGTGTTCCGTAAATCTAATTCATGCAAAGTAAAAATCGCTGTTTCTTTTGAAAAAAACTTTCAAATTCATAAGATTTTTGGCATACTTATTTTCAATTGGTAGTCATTTAATAAAAAATATGCCATCCTACAAAGTACACAGTAATTTTGCCGTAAATCACTTTGTCCACGAACTTTTCTAACAACCCTCGTATTTATCAGATAAACTATGTTTTGCAATCGCAAATGGTTGTTTTCAGTGTTAATTATAGTTTAACACTTCTGAAACATAGTTTATCGCGTTAACTATGGTTTATAGATGTAAAATATAGATTATCGTCGTTAACTATAGTTTCCTGTCCGTAAACTATAGTTTACAACCCTTAAACCTAGTTTATCAACTGTGCAACTATGATTAGCTCATTTTTGTGAATTTGGCATGCCATAGATATTTCAGACTACACCAGCTGGTGCTGCTGTTATAAACACCTGCCCCTTTGCCCCCAATATGAAATTTATTACTCATGCAGTCATATGATTATAACAACTTTAACATCACATGAAATTATAATTATTTTATTTTATACCATTTTTAATAATGCTTACATGTGTTATAGGAAAGGAGGAATGAGCATATAAATACAATGGAAATGTATGGCTTGACCTGGAATCGAACCCAGGACCCCTGCAACTCTAGTCAGGAGCTCTACCAATGAGCTACCCAGGCCAATATCCACGGTCCATAGATCCCAAACTACTAACCTACACCCATCTTCTTCTATCTTCTATTACACATGTAAGTTAACACATATAAGCTTTGCTGGAACTGTTAATGTTCGAATGAAAGTTGAAACATTCTCAAACAAGAGAATGTGATCAACTTATCATTAATTATCTCTCTATTTAATACAATTATTTTGCATTCAAATGCTTTTTCTACCATCAGTTGATAGAAAATCTGCCTTCATATTTACCCCTTAATTTGTCATTGAGAGCACTGTCTTCCAAATTATCCCCACTTCTGGCTTCATTGTCTGAATCTGAGTCAGATATTGTTCCATTCTCTATATTTTGAGTGCCCTTTGAAGGTACGATGTGATGTTTTGTGAAACTTAATTCATCTTGGATATCTTTTGTTTCCTCAGCGTCACTGTCTTCACTGTCATCACTGGCACAGTAAGCAACAAGAGACATATTATAACAAAATCGAGTAAAATTTTTTTACGTCTCAAAACCGAAATTGAAAATACTCATCAATGATTTTCAGAACGTCGATCCCGATGGGTTTTTTTCGGTGGAGGTGGAGGGGGTAGATCTACATGGCCAACGCAAATAAAGAGCTTTTTATATATCGATAAAATGTTTTTATGGAATTCAATATACGACAGCCAACTGTCAGCTGCTGACTGCATATTACCGAAAATGTTGCACTATATACACATTTGTATAAGCTGACTGGCATCGAATATTTAGTCATTTAATTAATTGACGCACAACACTATGATGCTTTTTAAAAGAGGCACTGTGGCTGGAAAAAATGAAGAAAAAAATAATTCACTAAGGTATATACAAAGATGCATTAACCGGCTCATAAGACCAAAAATACGAAATAACTTCACAACAGTTTAATACGTCGGAAATATAAAACAAATACAGATCGAGTTTTATTCATCAAAAAATAAGAACTGTAGGGTCCCAGAATATGGGCATTGTTGGCCATGAAGTCGCACTTGATGACGGGGCAAAATAGCTTAATCTAAATATTAAATTCATTGCCTAGAGGGACTATTCTGATTTTACTTGAAAAAAGGCAAAATGTGAAAGTAGATCTGCCGCACGTACAGCAATCCATGCAACAGAGTTTTAGTACAGGTACATAAATCTAGCTATGTGAATATCAATGCAAAATACGTGTTTCCAATTAAAAGTTTATTCATTAAGCTAATATCAATAGATTAATTTGAAATTTTTGGCGCAAGATTATCAGTAAGAGGGCTCGATGGTCGTGGCAATGTTTAGACTAAATTAATATTTTAATCTCTTAAAGAAGAAGAGCTCCATATAATGATATAAGCAAATTTTTTAATACTAAATTTTAGTTTATGGCCAAAAAAATCCTATGTCAAAGTTTACGGCAGACTGATCAGGTTAAACACATTTAGTCTTTTCACGGCGCATGAACATAAAACACTGTGCCGGATAATTATGCCAGTGCCAAGGTGGCATTTTTGCACATGTCTAAACTGCATATATCGAACAATTCAAATATGCCATAAGACAGACCATTGCTTAAAGAGTTTACAACCACCTTTGTTATGATTGTACATGTAACTCACCTGTCTGGTGAGATATTTACCTTTCAAAACTAAATTCCTACAGGAAAATAATTTTTTGATAAAATCCGATAGGAAATTTTAATTTCCTATAGGAAAACTACCTGTTTGAGTCAAATTCCTACAGGATAAAGCTTTCTCCTATAGGAAATATAACTCCCATAGGATTTTTAGAAAATCTTATAGGATTGTCAGTATTTCCTGTATAGGAGAACCGTTTTTCCTATGGAAATTATCATTTTCCTATGGGATATTAAATTTTAAAGGTATCTCATCTGCCAGGTAAAATACACTAAAAACAAAAGTGGTTATATACCCTCTAGACAATAGTCTATCATTTGGTATATACATATGGATTTTTCCGAAACTGCATCTTAAGAGGGTGCAAAAATGCCACCTTGGCACTGGCATATAATTATCAGGCACAGTGTTATAAATATAAACGTCATCGCGCGTTTTGAATATATTTATTATTGAAAGAATACATGAAATGTTCAAACTTACATAACCAATTTGATATGTACTTATAAAAAAATAATTTGATAAAAAAAAGAAGAAGATAACGCTAACGCACGGTATTCAATTTGTTTTCACAGCCTTGGTGTGTTGTTGGACCGACGACATTCAAAAATAAGCATTCAATACTTAAACATCCGAAAGGATGCAACTTATGAAGACATGTTGAAAATTGCAAAGAATTTATAAGGCATGGACGACGACTCTAGTTGTTATTTTGGGGTGTACGACGGAATTTCACTCGTGAAAATAATTATACAGTGATCGATGCTTTAGTTTCAATTTGCTAACAGATCTAAATGACACTTATACAATTCCTCGGATCTACATAATAAAGATCCAGGAGTCAATCTATATCAGGTTTGTTGGCTAAATCAGTGACATTTGATTATTCAAACAATGGACTCGGTTATTTTTTTACTGTTCTCTCTCTCTCTCTCTCTCTCCGCTGTTTTTAACGTAGTTTTTTTTATCTAGTGGAGACGACCCTAAAAGCACAAGCGATGAAAAAAGCCAATGAAGATAGTGATTAGATAAAATTAATAATAGGTTCCATTAGACAACATTGAATTTAAATCATTTTATTTGTAAACTTAACTACAAAATATAAAAGAAAATTGTGAACGATGCATTGTAATATCATGTTTTATTACAGAATATTCCGTTGCGAGATTTAAATTGAAATTGAGGGCCTTATTACAAATCAGATAGGCTAGCTGGAACAAAAAAAAACTACCAAGTTCTAGATCCCTACACCTCTGTCAAACCCTCAACGACGTGGGTGTTATTTGTGTAAGGTTATGGCCACATGAATTTTCCTTAGAATAGGAATCCAGAAGAAAGCCTTAGCCCTAACTAGGAAAAGAATTTAAACTTCAAGTGACTGGGCGATTTGGCCAACACACATTACTAATTTATGAAATTAGGATGAAAATTATAAGAATCGTTGTGAAGAACTAATAGAGACCTCAGGTGAATCTTGTCTTGTGTCAGAGGGTGGGTTCGGTTATAAACTGAGCTCATCTCCTGGCACAGAGGTTAAAGAGGTACTAGTTAGTGAGGGAGATAAACATTGCTAGTTTGGTAGTCTCCATACATATTCAATAAAAAAAACTGTTGGCTGTTGTGGACACAGCTGCATAAGTGACTGTCTCGAGCCTGTCACTAGCTAGAGAAATGGGACTTTGGGACTTGCTATCAATGACACAAAGTTTATATAGCTAAGTACCGAACGAAAGAGTAGCTGGGTATACAATAAGAATGTCCCCATCTGCATTGGCAAAACCTATTTAACAGACTTGTGTGCTGCAGATATAACTGAAATATAACTGACAACATTCTACTAGGGCTAGACGTTTTGTTAAAACACAAGTGTTGTGGATCTCAAGGACAACGTACTGCAAGTTGGCAGTTGCATCATTACAGGGATCATGAAGATGACTAAAGATGGCAACGATAGACATAAGGAAAATTTTTTGCACAAAAAAGGACAGTCGTCCGTCCAAACACAGTCACCTGTACACCTGTCACCTTCAATTACTGTTGTACGTACTGGATGGGCCCATTATAAACAATAGAAGACATGTAGTCATTGAACCTTTACATACATATAGGAAATTTGTCATGGCAGTAACCATTGTTTATGTGAGTAATGTAGCTCTGGGTAACATAATGAATCCCACGATCGGCACTATGGTTATTGAGGGTGGGAAGCATATCGGCAACGCCATAGACTTCGACGAGGAATTTGAGGATGTAGAAAACGTTGATGTCAAAAATTCTCAGATGGCACTCCGTTTTGGTTTGAGAAAGAAGAAGAGGCGCATTAACTAAAGATGCTGGATGAACTTCAGAGTGGTAATATGCACCAGTGTTAGTAAGAAAGAAGGATGGATCTGTTAGGTGGTGTATTGACTAAACCAAAAGACTGTTAAGCCATGGACTCCTTTCCACTTCCGAACATAGAAGATTCTCTATCTACACTATCTGGCTCGATATACTTCAGCACATTTAGACATTGACTCTGGGTACTACCAAGTGTAAATCGACCCAACAGACAGGAATAAGACAGCATTTATAACCAAATTAGACCTATTTGAGCATGTTCGAATGGGATTTGGCCTCTGTAACGCACCTGTCTAGTTTTAAAGGGTCATATAGTTGGTGTTACAAGGGTTGACCTGGAAGGACGTTATTGTTTACTTAGACGATGTTAACGTTTTGAGGGTGTCATTCGAAGATCACGAATAACCTGGGTGAAGTTATAGGGCGTTTCAAGAAGTACAACCTGAAAACCAAGCCTAGGAAATGATTCTTGTTCCAGACAGAAAAAATGTGAGTTCATTGATAAGAAAATTAGTCGCAAAGGCGTCAGCATTTCCCAAGCTAAGCCATATGCTAACTGGATCAAAAGCCAAGCTTTTTCAGTGGACAACTAAACATCAAATAGTATTTCAGCGCCTAAAGAAAGCCTTGTCATCAGCACCATGCCTAGCGCATCTTACCCATACTGATGAGTTTATCTTGGACAATGATGCGTCTTACTCTATCATAGGGGTAGGGCTTTTACATTTGCAAAACGGGACAGAACGCATGATAGCTTATGCAAGTCATGTGCTGCTACCAGCATAGCGTAAATATTGCACAACCTGCAAGGAGTTGTTGGCAGTTGTAAAATTTTGCCGCCATTTTCGTCATTACCTTTTGAGACGCGGATCACAACAGTAAGGTGTGTCTGTTTAGATTTCGACATGTCGAGGGGCAGCTATCCCGATGGATCGAGAACTGTCACAGTTTGACATACATATCGTTCATCGTTAAAAGCATCAAACATTCTAATGCTGACGGTCTGTCTCGTATATGAAACCATGCGACTGTTACCATGCAGGTGCCAAGCTAGAGTCGCTCCCTTGTGGAGGATGTAGCTTTTGCTCCAGAGACTGTCAACAATGGGACAGGTTTTCCGAGGATGTTGACGACGTAGTCCCTTTAGCCCTTATAACTACAAACCCCGAGTTTTCTGACAATGTTGAAACCATGCTCGCTGTTGATGCCAAGACTGAGGATATCAAAATTAATTGGGGGAAACAAGATCTAAAGAGGATATATCCAGGCTTCAGCATGAAGATGGGGATTTTTCAGTGCTGTTCCAATGGATAGAGAGTTCCTCAAAACAGCATGACCTACTCCAGAGCAGCCCGGCCTTGCGATCTTACTGTTTTTGCAGAAAGCATTTGGGTGTAAAAGATGGTGTTATTTTCTATGCATGGCTCTTTGATTCCCCAAAAAGACTTTGCCTATTAGTGCCCAAGCTCAAGCAAGAGAAGGTGCTGTACAGTTGTCATGACATGAAGTCATACGCGCACCTTGGACAGGACAAAACAGTACAGCGAGCCAAGCAATACTCCATGTGGCATAGAATGTCCCAGAATTGCCGATAATATGTTTAATCATGTTCAGTGTGCAACAAGAATAAAACGTTGTCTGTCAAGCCAAAGGCCCCGCTACAACGCCACCATGCAGGTTTTCCTATGGAATGTGATTTCTTGGGCCCGTTTACTCCCAGTGAACGTGGAAATGTATATGTTCTTGTCATGATAGACCAGTTTATAAAGTGGATAGAGTGTGCGGCATTACTAAACCAGACTGCATAAGTAATAACCAAAGAATTTCTGATGCTCTTCATTGTGACATTTGGATGCCCTATTTATGTCTATACGGACCATAAAAATTGGTTTGTATGGACATAGATAGGGCATATGTCCATACGGACCAATTTTGATGGAGATTTGTTCAAGGCCTTGTGTAGTGCCCTTCAGATCATCACCTGCTCATTGGGTTTATGTCTCTCAGCTTATTTGTTCTGCAAGAGCATGCTCTACATACGAACAATTTCTTAAACGAGGCAAACTACTAACAAACAAGTTGTCGAAACAAGAATATCAAGAACCTCGACTAAAATCATCTTTACGCAAGTTCTATGGTCGATACAATGAACTTGTCTATGGAGGGTAATCGTGTTTAAAAATCCAGTAAACTTGTAAATTCGAATATGCAATCGTGTTGTTGTGTGAGCCTGAGTATGACTGTGTGTAATTCTGATCGTGTTACCTATAAAAACACTCTAAAGTTGACTCCGCAGACCTTCAATGTAATTCTTCCCACAGATGCACATTTGCAACTTTAAAATGCTGTTAGTTATTTACATGTACCCTGTCACTATATACACATTTTCCATCGGTAGTCTCTGCATTTATATAAACGTTTTCTGAAATATCACATTTGACAAGTTACAAATTGACAAATGTAAAGTCTACAAGTTTGTCGAATTTTGACATGACCATATATGGAAACAGTGACGTCACAGATAGCTGCAGGAAAGGCCTGCCATAGCCGCCGGAATGGGCACAGAATGAACAAAAAAATATTACATATCATCATATTATTTCTGGATAACATTTTTTAGGAAGTACGATTTTTCGAACAATACATTTTAGGCTCGGTGTCCATTATGTCAAGAGAATCCAGAAAAGATGCGAGTGAAGAATTCAATCGGCATCAGATGTCTTAGATCTGGAAAATTTTAAATATATGCTCTGTTTAAATGTATACACGCATTTCTATTGTCTTAAAGTACATGTAACAAATCGTTTAAGTATACTTAGAGTTCGACTGAATAAAGAAAATATCACCAAAAGCATCCTTATCGCTACCACAATGTTGAGACTAGACCCCCCACCCACGAAGAAGAAAAAATTCCCGAGGGGGGTGGGGGGGTGGTGGTCGGCCTGCTGATTAATTACAAAACTGAGTTATCGATAAGAAAAACTAACACTACTGTTTTAAAATTTTGATTTAGATGAGACATGAGTAGCGGCAACCCCTCTCCTTTAAATGAAAAAAAAAACCCAAGCATAAGTTTAACTGTCGTAAATTAAAATGTGTATAAATTACAACAAAATATTTCATTTCGTCGGTAATATATAGAAAAAGAAGGCAAAAATTCATTGGCAAAAATGTTTTGATATCAAGCAATTATTACGGGATATAAGTATGGCGTCGTCCTGAATGTCGATTCAATCCAGACACACTCAGTGAAGTTGGTTAATCAAAATTTTCCTGAAAGCTTTGATTACAGCTTTACAGCCACTTGTGAACATGTACTGATTACCATAAAGTAGCTTCTTAGTTTTGTAAAATAACTGTCATTACAGTATATATTTATAGTATTTTAAAATTAAAACTCTACCAATTCATATAGAATCAAATCTGTTTAACCCACCCGTTCGTTAATTTCAGAAATTCGATTTTCGAAGAAAAAATATAAACATACTAGTATCCCTTATTTATTTCTTCAGAACCTTTCAATTTTTGACAACATTTTGTATTTTAATTAATTATTATAAAACTTCTTTCATAACAGTTTCAGATTGTTTTATTTTTTATCATGCACTTGCACAATAGTCATTTTGATATTTGAAAAAAAAAATAGATATATACATTTTCCCGCGAAAAATTACCAATTTTTTTTTGCAAGTCGTTTAATTCTAAAGAAATGAGGAATATAAAATTCACTCTCAAACTTCTTAGCATTTAGGTAAGCAATGAAGCTAAATGGCTTCACGGCGGTCTCCAAACCCCATGCCGCACAAAAGATATTCACCCCCCTAGGAAATATCTTGATCCGTCTCATTTCTAGAAAAGAGTACGTATTCAACTTTATAGTTTTCAGTTTAAATTACATGTCAAATTATTTTAGCGATATTAGAATAGATTTTAGACATTTCTTTTTTCTTTTTTTTTTTAGTAAAAGTTAACCCTTATCGTATATTACATGTACCAATGTCTTTGGGAATTATATTACTGAAACCAGCGCATTCGTCACACCGGCACCGATTTTTACAAACATTCACCTCTTCTTGTTTGGTCCAGTTTCAATCATACCTTAAAATCTATATAAAAAAAAATTAAAAAATAATATTTTTGATCCAATGAAAATAGTATCGTTCATTAGAACATTTAACTGAATTATTTGTTTATTTTAGTCCATTCCGGCGACTACGGCATGCCTTTTCCCGCAGCGAGCATTTGCCATATAAGGTCATGTCAACATTCGACAAACTTGTAGACTTTACATTTGTCGATTTGTAAGATGTCAACTGTGCTATATCCGAGGGTGAAGATACAAATGCAGAACCTATGGATTTAAAATGTGGAAAGTTGAAGATTAAATTAACTAACAAAAACAATTAAGCAGCAAAATGTGCATCATACGAAGGAACTGAGTCAAATCTTAAAGTGTTTATGCTCGAGTTTTTATAGGTTACACGATCAGAATCACATACATTCATACTCAGACTTACACACCAACATGATTGCATATTTGAATTTACAAGTTTACATGTCTGGATTTTTGAACACGATTACCCTCCATACTTGTCAACAAGTACAATGTTTCATAAAGAGACACGCTGACTGACGTTTTTTAATACTTGTTGGACCATTATTTATACACCGGACTGAGTACGGTTTCTTCCATTTTTCATGACCTTGACAATGAGCACACGGCGGGTGCGACCGGTCGGCAGGAGATGCTTACTCTTCCTAGGAACCTAATCCCATCTCTGTCTTTGTAAAGGTCCGTGTTTCTCTGCTTTGAATTTGTGTTTTGCTTTGTGGATTTTTGAGATGGTTGACAGTTTGTTATTGTCATTTTTCATATCAAAGACCAAAACTACACCATATCACCCATCTTCAAATGGGCAAATTGAACGCTATACTAGAGTGCTTCTACAGATGATTCGCTGGTTTTTAAAAGAAAAGGTACGACATTGGGATGCTGACCTGCCGCCATTAGAATTTCCTCTCTATACTACAGAAATCGTTTCACAGGATGTACACCGAGCAGGCTTATGCTAGGACGTGAAGTTATATTGTCAGTTATTGTGACCGGAATGGGTAACATTAATCTGACTGATTATGAGCCAGATGAATGGGTGAAACATCTGGATAAGGTAATGGCTGACGCCCACTCGTTTGCAAGGAAACAACTAGGCAGTGAACAGAGAAGACAGAAATATCTCCATGATCTGAAGCTAAATGAGAAGGCATATTCGGAAAGTGACATATCATATGCAAAATGAAGCAACAACAATAGGACAAAGTCGCAAGTTTCACTAACGTATCGTAAATCGTAAACGTGAACGTAGCACCTTAAGGCGTTTCACTAAGAGTTGCAAGTTGCGAGTTACGATAGATGTTGCTCTTAAGTCTACGAGCAGTCCGAGACACTCTTAAAACGATTGACGTGCACGTAAAAAAATAAAATGGCTGCCGTTTTGCTATTAGCAGACGATGCTCGGAGAATTTTTTGTCGACAGAGGATTTTCCGGGATCGGATAAAACCTCTCGATTTTTAAATGATACAGAGGTTATTGAGAGGTATCGCTTACCTAGAGTCTTTTTGTATAGACCCATCGATTTGGTGAATGAAGACGTAGAAAGGCTGACAAGACGAAGCCACCCCTTGCCAACTTGAACACAGAGTCCACTGCCATAAAACATTCTTAAACATTCTTAAATCTGAGAATGTTCTCAAGTCTGAGAATATTCTCAATTCTCAGACGCAGCCGCCGCCATAAAAAAGTCGAGCAAAATAAAAACTCAAAAATTCTGTTTATTCTCAACTATTTGAGTCTACAAAAAAGTAGACTTAAGAATAGTCTCAAGCAAACAAAAAGGTTGCCGCTCACAGAAGATTGCAACGAAATCGCAGACGACGTAATGTTTAAGTTCGTCCGAGGGTTTTCAGAGATAGGAGTAATTCCTTGGAGTCGCTCGAGGAGTTCGAAATATACCAGCGTTATAGATTCCATCCCGACATCATTAACTTCCTTGTAAATGGAGATTTACTGTTTCTCCATTTTATTGCAACTGGGGTCCACCTTCGCCTGATTGGAGACAGTCTCGGGATTTTCGAAACATCAGTTGGAAGATCCGTCAAACCTGTTGCTGCCGCCATCATTGCTGTTTTCGCTAGCGCACACATCGTCTTCCCTGTCGGAGCAATGGCAACAAACGTGAAGGAGGGTTTCAGAAGAGTTGCTGGTGCATACACACACATTGCAAACACTAATATCTTACTTTTTCAAATAAAATTTCTTGAAAAGGATGACAGACCACCCCTTACCAACTTCAACAAAGGTATTGAAATATTGTATAGCACGAGTCTGACATTCTTTTATTTCACAATGCAATCTTTGACGAGACAGTTCGATTTAATTTAACATGAAATATATTTTCATGTGAAAAAACATACTATATGTATCTGTTTTACATTTGATATAAGAACATGTGAAAATTGTTCAGCAAAAGACCAATGAACTTGAATATGATTAAATTTGCTCTATATACAGTAATTAAAAAGGAGGGATTCAGTAGGCCTAGATACGATTTCGCCAACGAAAACATGTACTTTTTCAAACAATAAAACATTTCAATATCATGCCAGAGTTCGTTTATATATCTAGTATAATGTAAAGAACACAATAACTTGCTTTAAAAAGTATATTTAAAACGACAGCGATAACTCAACATCTTCAGGCGTTTAAAGAGGCATATGGAAAATCAATGAGAATACAATAGGAAGTTACATATATCCAAGTATATTTGAACCACTTAAAACCAAAAAAACAAAGTCGACATTTAACAGGAAGTCGACGTGTTTATTGCAGATGCTTGAAATTTTAACACACTCTTTGTTTACGCATGCTCTAGCGTTGGATGTATTTTTGTACCAATCGGACGTCAACTTCCTGTTAAATGAGTACTTTATTTATTTTTTGCCAAAATTTTCAAACAAATTTCGTCAAAGATTTCTTAGCAACTATTTATCGCAAATGCTAGAAATTTTAACACACTATTTGTTTAGGCATGCCATATTGTGGGATATATTTTTGTATCAATCGGAAGTCAACTTCCTGTTAAATAATGACTTTGTTTATTTTTAGCCAAAATTTTTCAAACAAATTTTCGTCAAAGATTTCTCAGCAGCTATTTATCGTAGATGCTTGAAATTTTTACACAGTGTTTGTTAAGGCATGCCATATTGTGGGATATATTTTTGTACCAATAGGACGTCAACTTTCTGTTAAATGAGTACTTTGTTTATTTTAGCCAAAATTTTCCTCAAAGATTTCTCAGCAGCTATTTATCGCAGATGCTTGAAATTTTAACACACTATTTGTTTAGGCATGCCATATTGTGGGATATATTTCTGTACCAATCGGATGCCAGCTTTCTGTTAAATGTCGACTTATTTTGCATATTCACATCAGAGCGGGGGTATCACTAGTGAGCATTGGCTCACAGATATCTTGTTTAATTCATATTTACTAGTTTAGTACTAGTTATTTCGATTTATAGAGAGTTGGGGAATATTTTCGCTGAATACTAGTAGTTGTAACTAGTAGCGGAGATAGTTATTCGTATTTTGTCGAGAGCCTTTAAGTTTAATTTTGTCGAGAGCCTTTAAGTTTAATTTTGGTCGGGGGATTTTACGTATAGGATATATTTACTGGATATAAGTACCAGTTAATTTCGTGTCGGTAATTGTACCGATTTTGCCATCGTCCCAAGGGTTGATACTTGTCTGATTTTCTTTTTGAACGGCGTTGTTATTTGTGTCATGTTATTTATGGTTGAATAAATTATAAACTTCACATCGTTTTGTTCTCAACACAAGGCAAGCGTTCCGAGCGTTATAATTTTGGCATCCACGGCGGGCTCCGTTTAAAGTTTACGGGTCCTGTGATCGAATCATAACAGTGCTCCGTCTTGGTGTTTGAGAAACATTAATTTATTAATTTGTTCAAACATAAAACAAAGAAATTTAAAATCATCAATATGGCTGGTCGGAAGAGTAAACGAAACCGACGTGCTCTACATGTGTCCAGATCTGCGTCCCGAATTTCTCGTTCACCCGTAGATTCTGCAACAGAAATAGATACTGTATGTAAAACTATCGATCAAGAGAGCCAAGGATACAATTTGGAAACATCATTCAACGTCAGAAATTAGCACCTACGTGTATACCTGATACTGTGGTTTCATCAATATTCGTTGAATACCAATTTTCGTGGATTTCGTTCTTAAGTTTATCCATGAAATTAAATGTTCATTGACGTGCAATTTCTACTAACATTTTGTATTGAATAGGGTCACTGGCCACGAATTAACATATCCTTGAAACTGCGATTTTCACTTTATCCACGAAAATTGATACCTTTGAATATTAATGAAACCACAGTAACTCAAATGCAAGTAATGTACTTGTGAGTAAATCTGCCTATGCTACGGGCGATGGGTCAATTTCATGTACAAATGCCGTCTCAAGTACAGTCTCAGTGGCTGTGAGCACAGTTAATCAGCCAGATACCGAAGCCTGCATAATTACGTCAGAGCGTGATAACATGAGCGTACGTAGACCAGCTCATCACACAACGGTTTTACCTGTGAGCGCAGACACTATTCCACTTACAGTGAGTTCATGTACAGGTCGTCCTGAGATAGTATTTACAGACATGAGAGTCATGCAGGCTTGATCATACCCAGCAATAAACTCTTCTCCATATATGACACCTGCACTTCCTCCTGTGATGCAGACAACTGGTCATATGCTTAGGTTACCTACCAATACGTACACTTCAGGTCTAGCTCGGAGTTCAACTTTTGTGCCTGCCTCCTTAAACCAAGCCCTGTGGTCTGACCAAAGCTTCACCCCCATTAGTTATAATTCTGCTTCTCACCTGAGTACAGTTACCAGCAGTGCTGCTACCACAACGTGGTCGCAAATCAGATGTCGAAATAACCATTTACTTGTGGGCTCATTTACAGGTTCAGTGCCTGCTAGTTCATGTGCAGGTTATGCGGGTAATTCAGCTTGTGCTTCAATGACAGAGTTTGCACAACGTCCCGACCATGTTGGTTTTCATACAACCCCTCTTGCAGGTTCTGAACCTGTGATGCCAAGCCAGGACTATACGAGACAAATACCAGTACCATTATAACTACTTCCGGATCCATTGGAGTGACAGATCATACTGCGTTGAAGGCACTCACAGATATAGTACGGCAATTACAAACCACTGTGGAGCGACTGGGAGAAAACGACAAAAGTTCAGAGTCAAGCAAGCTTTGACACCGCCCCCTTACTCCTGAGTGTTAGTAGCGACAGTGACACGTCGAAACCTGAGCTCCTACGGAGGCGTCCTAGCAATCGCACCCAAGTTAAAATACCCCCTTACACTGGAAAAGAGGACTGGACTGTCTGATTTTGCAGATTTGAAGAAGTTGGAGATAGATACAAATGGTCCACTGATGAGAAGCTAGATCAACTGCTCCCTCGGTTACATGATGATGCAGCAGACTTTGTATTTGGTCAGCTTTCCAAGGATACAAGAAACAGCTACAAGAAACTAACCAAAGAACTTACCAATCGATTTTGTGATGTTGAAACAAGACGAACCTACCTTGCTAAATTCAACAAACGAGTTCAAAAGTCTGGTGAGCGGGTGGAGAATTTTGCTGCAGACTTGAAAAGGCTGTATACAAGGGCACATCCAGGGAGGGACTCCAAGACTCGATATGAGGATCTTCTCAGAAAATTTTTAGATGGTTTAGCAGATGGAGATGCTCAGTTTCACGTTGAGAACGTCAAAGATCCTCGTGACATTCACGAAGCTGTGTTACAAGTAACAAATTATGAAGAGGCTGGTCGACACCCATCTCCAAAGAGATGTGCTAGAGAGACAAAATCTAGAGCTGATACTGATACAGACTCAGAATACCAAAAGGCAACTCAGAAATCAAAAGCAAAGCCGAAAGTTAGAAATACCACTCTTCACAAGGGAGATAACTTTCACAGATCCAACGACACTATACAGGCCTTACAGCGACAAATGGGGGAGATTCAGAAATGTCTAGATGCCCTAGTCAAAAACAAGGATTATAACAGTCAACAGGCCATGCCAAGTAGCTCTACCCTTTCGACTGGTGCGACCCACAAATCAATCCACAGTACCAAATGGCCTAATGCAGCGTAATTGTTACTACTGTAAAGGTGGAGACCACTTTATAAGGGAGTGCCCCCTTAGGATTCAGGAGCTGCAAAAATCAACTACTAAGCCTTTAAACCGAAATTAGCAGTCTCTGAGGGTCAAGAGCCGGTTATCCAGAAAACTGACCGACAGACGAACAGTTAAGACCCAACAACAAATCATCAAGAATGTTCTTATTTTGTTTTAAATCGTTTACCACATGCTGATGGAGTATATATTGAAGGAAAAATAAACGGGGTGGATGTTAACATAACAACTGATACTGGTGCATCTCACACTATCCTGTCCAATAATGTGTATAAAAACCTGGCTGAGACCAACAGACCTAAACTTAAAGGAAAGTCAAGTTTACAAGGAGCTGGTGGATCCTCAATTTATGTCCATGGGAAAGGAGTGTTTGATCTACAGCTTGGTACTTTGTCTTTGGAGAAAGAATTTGTAGCAGCTGATATCCAGGATGAAATGTTACTTGGTGTTGACATTTTACAGAACCTAGGCGAAGAAAAAACTGATATATTACTCAGTAAAGGGGTGATACGCTTTCAAGGTCATGAAATTCCGTGCATACAG
>WFKH01006014.1:37380368-37390381 GCA_016163765.1 Magallana hongkongensis
GTCTGAGAATATTCTCAATTCTCAGACGCAGCCGCCGCCATAAAAAAAGTCGAGCAAAATAAAAACTCAAAAATTCTGTTTATTCTCAACTATTTGAGTCTACAAAAAAGTAGACTTAAGAATAGTCTCAAGCAAACAAAAAGGTTGCCGCTCACAGAAGATTGCAAGAAATCGCAGACGACGTAATGTTTAAGTTCGTCCGAGGGTTTTTAGAGATAGGAGTAATTCCTTAAAGTCGCTCGAGGAGTTCGAAATATACCAGCGTTATAGATTCCATCCCGACATCATTAACTTCCTTGTAAATGGAGTTTACGATCAGCTCGTCACAGTCACCAAGAGGAACAGTCTTAACTTCTGCAAGTGTTACTGTTTCTCCGTTTTATTGCAACTGGGGCCCACCTTCGCCTGATTGGAGACAGTCTCGGGATTTTCGAAACATCAGTTGGAAGATCCGTCAAACCTGTTGCTGCCGCCATCATTGCTGTTTTCGCTAGCGCACACATCGTCTTCCCTGTCGGAGCAATGGCAACAAAAGTGAAGGAGGGTTTCAGAAGAGTTGCTGGTGCATACACACACATTGCAAACACTAATATCTTACTTTTTCAAATAAAATTTCTTGAAAAGGATGACAGACCACCCCTTACCAACTTCTACAAAGGTATTGAAATATTGTATAGCACGAGTCTGACATTCTTTTATTTCACAATGCAATCTTTGACGAGACAGTTCGATTTAATTTAACATGAAATATATTTTCATGTGAAAAAACATACTATATGTATCTGTTTTACATTTGATATAAGAACATGTGAAAATTGTTCAGCAAAAGACCAATGAACTTGAATATGATTAAATTTGCTCTATATACAGTAATTAAGAAGGAGGGATTCAGTAGGCCTAGATACGATTTCGCCAACGATATACATGTACTTTTTCAAACAATAAAACATTTCAATATCATGCCAAAGTTCGTTTATATATCTAGTATAATGTAAAGAACACAATAACTTGCTTTAAAAAAGTATATTTAAAACGACAGCTATAACTCAACATCTTCAGGCGTTTAAAGAGGCATATGGAAAATCAATGAGAATACAATAGGAAGTTACATATATCCAAGTATATTTGAACCACTTAAAACCATAAACCCATAAAAATTCATGTAAACTATGTTATAAAGGAATTGTAGTACATGTACACAATAACATTGAATTCATTCATTTTAGTTTAACGTGGTCATTGTACTGAAAAACAAGATTCCTGTGAGCCAATGCTCACTAGTGATACCCCCGCTCTGATGTGAATATGCAAAATAAGCAAAGCCGACAATTAACAGGAAGTTGACGTCCGATTGGTACAAAAATATATCCCACGATATGGCATGCCTAAACAAAGAGTGTGTTAAAATTTCAAGCATCTGCGATAAATAGTTGCTGAGAAATCTTTGACGAAAATTTGTTTAAAAATTTTGGCCAAAAATAAACAAAGTCGTCATTTAACAGTAAATTGACGTCTGATTGGTACAAAAATATATCCCACGATATGGCATCCCTAAACAAAGAGTGTGTTAAAATTTCAGCATCTGCGATAAATAGTTGCTGAGAAATCTTTGACGAAAATTTGTTTGAAAATGTAAGCTAAAAATAAACAAACCGTCATTTAACAGGAAGTTGACGTCTGATTGGTATAAAAATATATCCCACGATATGGCATGCCTAAACAAAGAGTGTGTTAAGATTTCAAGCATCTGCGATAAATAGTTGCTGAGAAAAATGCGACAGAAATTTTTGTTACGGACGGACAGACAGACAGACACACAAGGGTAAAACAGTATACCCCCTTCTCCTTCGGAGTGGGCCCGGGGGTATAAAAATACCGGGCGTATTTCAATATATGACACTCATGGTCATAATTGTGAATATTTGCTTTCAGTGGATTTCATGTATGAATAGAAATACAAGGAAACCGAGGTCTTAACAATCTTTCAACACCCTACCCCTATCTGCATCTACATGTATTGCAATTCATCATCCTCATCATCAATATCTTTCTTAATATTATTAACATTAAATGAATACTGAGTGAATCTTTTTAATCTCAAGGTTTATCAACGACGTTTGCAACTGGCCTAACAAGGTATGGAATTAAATTTGAACAAATCAAAATTAATAAAAACATAAATTTTATCAATTTGCACGTATATGTCATGTTGTAAATTTTACGGGTGGCAGTAAATACAAAATTAGTTGACATTTTGTAAATTTTGTTTTTACTGCCACACGGTAAATTCAAATTTTACAATATTTTGCCCATGGTGAAGGCTTGGGGAGAAAAAACACAACTCGTTGGATAAAAATCATATACCATCGCAAAACATGAGAGATCCTATATTTCCACAGAGTTGACGGTTGGCTTCTTGGAAGCTCAGCATATGCATTAAAAAGTTACATGATGACCCCAATATCTAACCCAAACAGCCAGGCAGAGAAAAATTATAACCCCGCCCACAGCAAAACGAGAGTTTTTGTTAAACGAGCTCTTGGTGTTTGCAAATCCATATTTAGATAATGGTTATTCATGAACAACGATGACCTAACTAACGAGCACTGTTTACACGATGTGATTTTTCAGATCTGACTCGCCACATCTTACAAATCAGACCGTGCAAATAGGAAAATCATAGGACAGATATGATGTCAGATGGAATAGAGGCATGCTCTATTGTATCTGACAAGTCAGATGGCTTTGACCAATCATTCACAATGTCAGAAAGGTTGATCTAATTACAGTACAATTAAATTGTGAACTTTTCCCCGAACTTGAATCTGCTGTATATTTGAGTTGGAAGTGTTAAAACTACATAAGGACTAGTGCATCTTACAAAACTGAGGTCAAACATGCAAGAAAACAGAAAAAGATATATGAAAAAATTGCAACAGAATAATCTATGGATAATAGCATTGTACAAAAATTGTATATTTTAAAATACTAAGGAGCAGTAAGTTATAGCCATCTTCTAATGTTATATTGTAAACAAAAAAAATTTGGAGGGAAATATTAATGAACTACATGTCTGACAAATCATACCATGTAAATGCAACACTGAAATCAGATGTGAAATCATATATGAAGTCAGATCTTCAAAATCACCTCATGTAAATCGTGTCGTCTGTCAAAAGGTTTTTTTTGCATCTGCTTCGTGTAGAAAATACGTCCGTTTTCTGTAGAGTTCCACTAAGTTGAACGTAACTCGCAAATCGTAAGTGCTACGTTTGTGAAAGGTTTAGTGAAACGCTCGTATTCGCGCATGTCCGGAACTCGTACGTTTACGATCTACGAATTGTTAGTGAAACGGTCGCATGGAGCATATTTGTTCTTCAAATATCTTTTTTTTTATTTCACAGGCAACAGAGTACATCTACAAATAACTTTGGAAAGGAACTTCATATGTGTCTGGATGTACCTTTGAGGAGCCTTATGATATAGACAAATACCAGCACCAATTATGTAATATTATTGACTTGAGCAACTGGTTTGGTACTGGTATTGGTACAAATCATTTTGCCCCTCCGACCTTGACCTTCCAGTTAGATCTACTTTTAAAAAACTTTTGAGTTGGACATAATTTCTGAATGATGAGAGCTAGGGCTGTCATTTACAAACTTGTACAACTTGTGATAGTCAAGACTTTTTACGGGTAAAATTTTTGACTGTCTGACCCTAATCTTGGAGTTTGACATACTTTAGAAAAACTTTAACTCAGGGCATACTTATTGAACACATTTTTACCTAGATTTTGATATTTAATTTACCTGAGAAAAGTTAAGCTTAGTGTATAATTTGTGAATGGTGAGTGATAGGGCTTTCATATGTATTCCGTTGTTTTATTGTATATATTTGTAGTTGGTACAGGAGTAATCTATTTGTCATACCATCTCATCTAGTTTAGCAAAGCGTAAAACGTATTATTGTATTGTAACATTGTAATGCTCTTATTCCGTTTTTAATTCAGTATGAATGTTTTCTCTGTCTTAGTGGTTTGCCCGTGTATCGGTATGATTCCGGTGACATAACATTTGACTTTTGTATTATGCATTTTAGTATTTAAATATTGTCATATTAATAATTAATTTTTAGTATTGGTACCCTTACCAGTCCGGTGTCATCTCCAATTAAAAATAGTTGGTAACAACTGGAAGCGGTCGTCCCGTAGTTCTTCTTTATTTTCCCACATATGTTTTGGTTGTTTACGTTGCGGCCATTTTGCTCTTTCTTGGAATTACCCATAGTTCCGCATTCTATTTTCATAACAAAGTACCTTTTGGCAGAGAAACTTGATTTACTTGTTTATATCGATTATTAAATACTTGTAAATTATTGTTTTTGTGCTTGATAATTAAATTTGAATTGTTTTACTAGTTAACTGTATTGTAATATTTTCGCGTTGATTGATACGAGATCGAGATTCTTTTACGGGATTGGGATTATTTTATGATTGGATAATCTTTTTAACGGGATGAGATTAACGTATCTAATTGGTTATAATTTATATCTTCTGCTTTTGGCACTCTATAAATACTCGGACGCTGAGAAACGGGTGCTCTCTCCTTTTTGTTTTGTTCCAAGGAAGCACACGAAGATTTTGCAGCAGATTTTCAGGTGTGTACTGTTTCAGTATCTAAGTGACTGAAGTACATTTATAGTAATAGGGTTTAATTAATTATTATTACTAGTTATAGGGCTAGTTATACTCCCGCTCCGAAGGAGAGGGGGTATACTGTTTTACCCTTGTGTGTCTGTCTGTTAGTCTGTCCGTCCGTAACAAAAATTTCTGTCGCATTTATCTCAGCAACTATTTATCGCAGATGCTTGAAATTTTTACACAGTGTTTGTTAAGGCATGTCATATCGTGGGATATATTTTTGTACAAATCGGACGTCAACTTCCTGTTAAATGACGACTTTGCTTATTTTTTAACCAAAATTTTCAAACAAATTTTCGTCTCAGAGTTCTCAGCAACTATTTATCGCAGATGCTTGAAATTTTTACACAGTATTTGTAAAGGCATGCCATATCGTGGGATATATTTTTGTACCAATCGGACGTCAACTTCCTGTTAAAAGACGACTTTGTTTATTTTTAGCCAAAATTTTCAAACAAAGTTTTGTCAAAGAATTCTCAGCAACTGTTTATCGCAGATGCTTGAAATTTTTACACAGTATTTGTATACGCATGCTATATCGTTGGATGTATTTTTGTACCAATCGGACGTCAACTTCCTGTTAAATGAGTACTTTATTTTTAGCCAAAATTTTCAAACAAATTTCCGTCAAAGATTTCTTAGCAACTATTTATCGCAAATGCTTGAAATTTTAACACACTATTTGTTTAGGCATGCCATATTGTGGGATATATTTTTGTATCAATCGGAAGTCAACTTCCTGTTAAATAATGACTTTGTTTATTTTTAGCCAAAATTTTTAAACAAATTTTCGTCAAAGATTTCTCAGCAGCTATTTATCGCAGATGCTTGAAATTTTTACACAGTGTTTGTTAAGGCATGCCATATCGTGGGATATATTTTTGTACCAATAGGTCGTCAACTTTCTGTTAAATGAGTACTTTGTTTATTTTAGCCAAAATTTTTAAACAAATTTTCGTCAAAGATTTCTCAGCAGCTATTTATCGCAGATGCTTGAAATTTTAACACACTATTTGTTTAGGCATGCCATATTGTGGGATATATTTCTGTACCAATCGGATGCCAGCTTTCTGTTAAATGTCGACTTATTTTGCATATTCACATCAGAGCGGGGATATCACTAGTGAGCATTGGCTCACAGATATCTTGTTTAATTCATATTTACTAGTTTAGTACTAGTTATTTCGATTTATAGAGAGTTAGGTAATATTTTCGCTGTATACTAGTAGTTGTAACTAGTAGCGGAGATATTTATTCGTATTTTGTCGAGAGCCTTTAAGTTTTATTTTGGTCGGGGGATTTTACGTATATGATATATTTACTGGATATAAGTACCAGTTAATTTCGTGTCGGTAATTGTACCGATTTTGCCATCGTCCCAAGGGTTGATACTTGTCTGATTTTCTTTTTGAACGGCGTTATTTGTGTCATGTTATTTATGGTTGAATAAATTATAAACTTCACATCGTTTTGTTCTCAACACAAGGCAAGCGTTCCGAGCGTTATAATTTTGGCATCCACGGCGGGCTCCGTTTAAAGTTTACGGGTCCTGTGATCGAATCATAACAGTGCTCTGTCTTGGTGTTTGAGAAACAATAATTTATTAATTTGTTCAAACATAAAACAAAGAAATTTAAAATCATCAATATGGCTGGTCGGAAGAGTAAACGAAACCGACGTGCTCTACATGTGTCCAGATCTGCGTCCCGAATTTCTCGTTCACCCGCAGATTCTGCAACAGAAATAGATACTGTATGTAAAACTATCGATCAAGAGAGCCAAGGATACAATTTGGAAACATCATTCAACGTCAGAAATTAGCACCTACGTGTATACCTGATACTGTGGTTTCATCAATATTCGTTGAATACCAATTTTCGTGGATTTCGTTCTTAAGTTTATCCATGAAATTAAATGTTCATTGACGTGCAATTTCTACTAACAGTTTGTATTGAATAGGGTCACTGGCCACGAATTAACATATCCTTGAAACTGCGATTTTCACTTTATCCACGAAAATTGATACCTTTGAATATTAATGAAACCACAGTAACTCAAATGCAAGTCATGTACTTGTGAGTAAATCTGCCTATGCTACGGGCGATGGGTCAATTTCATGTACAAATGCCGTCTCAAGTACAGTCTCAGTGGCTGTGAGCACAGTTAATCAGCCAGATACCGAAGCCTGCATAATTACGTCAGAGCGTGATAACATGAGCGTACGTAGACCAGCTCATCACACAACGGTTTTACCTGTGAGCGCAGACACTTCCACTTACAGTGAGTTCATGTACAGGTCGTCCTGAGATAGTATTTACAGACATGAGAGTCATGCAGGCTGGATCATACCCAGCAATAAACTCTTCTCCATATATGACACCTGCACTTCCTCCTGTGATGCAGACAACTGGTCATATGCTTAGGTTACCTACCAATACGTACACTTCAGGTCTAGCTCGGAGTTCAACTTTTGTGCCTGCCTCCTTAAACCAAGCCCTGTGGTCTGACCAAAGCTTCACCCCCATTAGTTATAATTCTGCTTCTCACCTGAGTACAGTCACCAGCAGTGCTGCTACCACAACGTGGTCGCATATCAGATGTCGAAATAACCACTTACCTGTGGGCTCATTTACAGGTTCAGTGCCTGCTAGTTCATGTGCAGGTTATGCGGGTAATTCAGCTTGTGCTTCAATGACAGAGTTTGCACAACGTCCCGACCATGTTGGTTTTCATACAACCCCTCTTGCAGGTTCTGGACCTGTGATGGCAAGCCAGGACTATACGAGACAAATACTAGTACCATTATAACTACTTCCGGATCCATTGGAGTGACAGATCATACTGCGTTGAAGGCACTCACAGATATAGTACGGCAATTACAAACCACTGTGGAGCGACTGGGAGAAAACGACAAAAGTTCAAAGAGTCAAGCAAGCTTTGACACCGCCCCCTTACTCCTGAGTGTTAGTAGCGACAGTGACACGTCGAAACCTGAGCTCCTACGGAGGCGTCCTAGCAATCGCACCCAAGTTAAAATACCCCCTTACACTGGAAAAGAGGACTGGACTGTCTGATTTTGCAGATTTGAAGAAGTTGGAGATAGATACAAATGGTCCACTGATGAGAAGCTAGATCAACTGCTCCCTCGGTTACATGATGATGCAGCAGACTTTGTATTTGGTCAGCTTTCCAAGGATACAAGAAACAGCTACAAGAAACTAACCAAAGAACTTACCAATCGATTTCGTGATGTTGAAACAAGACGAACCTACCTTGCTAAATTCAACAAACGAGTTCAAAAGTCTGGTGAGCGGGTGGAGGATTTTGCTGCAGACTTGAAAAGGCTGTATACAAGGGCACATCCAGAGAGGGACTCCAAGACTCGATATGAGGATCTTCTCAGAAAATTTTTAGATGGTTTAGCAGATGGAGATGCTCAGTTTCACGTTGAGAACGTCAAAGAACCTCGTGACATTCACGGAGCTGTGTTACAAGTAACACATTATGAAGAGGCTGGTCGACACCCATCTCCAAAGAGATGTGCTAGAGAGACAAAATCTAGAGCTGATACTGATACAGACTCAGAATACCAAATGGCAACTCAGAAATCAAAAGCAAAGCCGAAAGTTAGAAATACCACTCTTCACAAGGGAGATAACTTTCACAGATCCAACGACACTATACAGGCCTTACAGCGACAAATGGGGGAGATTCAGAAATGTCTAGATGCCCTAGTCAAAAACAAGGATTATAACAGTCAACAGGCCATGCCAAGTAGCTCTACCCTTTCGACTGGTGCGACCCACAAATCAATCCACAGTACCAAAAGGCCTAATGCAGCGTAATTGTTACTACTGTAAAGGTGGAGACCACTTTATAAGGGAGTGCCCCCTTAGGATTCAAGAGCTGCAAAAATCAACTACTAAGCCTTTAAACCGAAATTAGCAGTCTCTGAGGGTCAAGAGCCGGTTATCCAGAAAACTGACCGACAGACGAACAGTTAAGACCCAACAACAAATCATCAAGAATGTTCTTATTTTGTTTCAAATCGTTTACCACATGCTGATGGAGTATATATTGAAGGAAAAATAAACGGGCTGGATGTTAACATAACAACTGATACTGGTGCATCTCACACTATCCTGTCCAATAATGTGTATAAAAACCTGGCTGAGACAAACAGACCTAAACGTAAAGGAAAGTCAAGTTTACAAGGAGCTGGTGGATCCTCAATTCATGTCCATGGGAAAGGAGTGTTTGATCTACAGCTTGGTAGTTTGTCTTTGGAGAAAGAATTTGTAGCAGCTGACATCCAGGATGAAATGTTACTTGGTGTTGACATTTTACAGAACCTAGGCGAAGAAAAAACTGATATATTACTCAGTAAAGGGGTGATACGCTTTCAAGGTCATGAAATTCCGTGCATACAGAGGGGTATGCAAGCAGGTATTGCTCTCAGGTGTGTGGAGAGGTCTGAGATACCAGGCAACACGGAAGTAATCATACCTATATTTATAGAGAGGGCACATGAGGAGGATATATGTGACGATCTTCTGTTTGAGCCTAGTGAAGATTTAATGGAAAGAACATCGTTATTGATGGCACCGTCTATTGTGAATGCCAGAGGGAAGATGACTGTTCCCCTTCGCATCCTCAATCCGTTTGACGAGACCAAGGTACTTCATCCAGATACAGTTGTGGGTACTGTGGATGAGTTCATGGGTGTTTTGCGCCGGGTTGAGCAGGTCGACAATCTGACGGAGACACGGAGGTGTTCCAGTAAGTTACCTGGTGATAGAGATTCCAGGTCAGATGTTCCAAAACATTTGATGTCGCTTTATGAGGCTTCCTCACAGTTACTGAGTGAGACTGAAAAGGAAACCTTCACATGATTTTTATGACAATATCAAGGACGAATGGGATTTGGGTCAAACAGATTCAATGGAGCATGAAATAGACACTGAGGATAGTAAGCCAGTAAAACAGCCACCACGCAAAGTTCCAATAGCCTTAGCAGATGAAGAAAGAGATGCTATACTCAACCTTAGAGAGAGGGGCACTATTCAGTATTCTACCTCCCCGTGGGCTTCACCTCTGGTTCTGGCAAGGAAAAAGAATGGAAAGATAAAAGTATGTGTGGATTATCGCAGAGTTAACAACTTGACAAAGACGCTTTTCCACTTCCCAGAATTCTCTGGCTGGAGCTACAATGTTTTCAACATTAGACCTAACGGCTGGATATCACCAAATCCGCGTTAAGGCTTAAGACATACCAAAGACTGCATTTGTGACTAAATATGGTCATTTTGAA
>WFKH01006014.1:37406540-37416741 GCA_016163765.1 Magallana hongkongensis
GTTACATAGGGCTCCGGAAAGATGATTTTGTGAATCACCTGTGAATTAATTTATTAAACATGGCGTCTTTGTTCATTTTCAATGTATTAAACGATAGATAGAAAGAAAGAGCTAAACGAGTTTTTCGAGATAGGAAAACCCCTCTAGATTCCTGAACGATAGAGAGATAATCGAGAGGTACCGACTTCCAAGAGGGTACCTCAACGAAGTTGTTGATTTGTTAAAAGACAATATCGAAAGGCCTACCAACAGAAGCAAAGCCATCCCTGCTGTGATCCAAGTTGGTATCATTATCATTTTAATATCACACCGCACATCTTTAGCCGGTGAAGGTGAAAAAAAAAATCCCTAACGTTCCCGGTTTTTACAGTAAATATCAATTCAATAGTCGGATGCGAGCATTTAAAACCCAATGAAACTTGTATTATTAAAAATTTTGACGATTTTTTTTTTTTAATGAACTCATAGTTCATATTCTTACCAACATGAATATAAAGCGTGTTCACTTTTTACTGAACACTATGTCATGGGTCTGATTGTCAAGTAATATTATATAACGTTACGATTAATGTTGGACTATAAAAAAAAATCTGAACATTTTTATTACGTAAATTCAGAACATGTTTAGATTCTCCGTTTACATCCCACTTAAAAGTAGGTCTATTTTATTCAATCAGTTTATTTCATACAGTGAGGTTGCCTTTAACGAATCACTAAGTAAATTCGCGTTGATAGTGCGTATCCAAGCCCGAGTTAAATTCATAATACAACATTGTTTTATTGTACCATGCTTGACTTATAACATCATATATTTCTTTCTCGACAATCACTGATTAAATAAAAAGTATCGCTGTACTTTGATGAACGATGTTTTCTCCTTTAGCGGATCATGTTCTCCATTACCGAATCACGTGACATACAGCTGATTATTTTTGGTTAGGAACAGTGTCGACATATTTTTTGTTTGTTTTAATATGATTTAAAGCATAAACAAGAAAAATATACAGGCTTATCATTTTTATTTTGAGTGAAGTGTTCATTTTATTGAACCCGACAATTGATGAAAAAATAACCCAATGAATTCAATGGTAAAAACATATATCATGTTTACATGAGTTGTAAACTGTATTAAAAATCAATTAAATTAGTCATTACAAGTCATCAATATTGTTAATTTTATGAGAAACACGAACATTTTTTCACGCAATTACAAAGAAAGATACATGTAAATGGATACAAAAAAAAAAAAAAAAGACAGACGAGGGTTTTCCAAAAATTGCATCTACAAGTGACGTTATTCAGTTAATATAAGACACAAAAAGATGTGTCACAACGGGTTAAAGTTATTTTCATTGAAATTATGTGTCGATATTAACTACATACTGTATGTATGAGATTAAGTTCTTAAAACATAATGTTCTACATCATAGATTTGACATGCGGCGCAATGACAATATCAAAAAATTAAAATCAGCATATAGAAAAGAATATCGCGAGGAAAATATCTCTTCGAATAAAAAATTTAAAAAAAAAAAGAAAAAAAGTATTTAAATTTATGCATTGCTTTTTGTATCCAATAAAAAAAATTTGCAATGACGCATATTATAAAGATTTTTTTTAGCACAATGTACGTGAGAAAAGTTGAAGTTTGAATTTGAATTTGAATTTGTAAATGGCGACTTCAGCGTTTGAGGCGGCGCAACGGTAACTAATAAAAAAAATGTAAAGATCTAGAAACAGATCCTAAAGCGATTTTAAAGTAAATAAAATAAACAAAATCTCTTAGAAATGCAATTAATGATTATATAGTTAAGCAAAAAAAAACAAAACCAGACCAGTATTGACATCCAGCGAAAAAAGAAACCCCCACCGATAGAAATGGAAGGAAAATGCTGAACGACACATTGCGGGAAGACAGACGTTTTGAATCGGCGATCGTTTGTACTTATGAAATATTCTAAAAATTTAAAAAAAAAAACCCAAGAAATGTATAGTGAATGTGCAAGCTTGGTATGTCCAAGGAAAATAATATTTTCCATGGCATGTACATGTATGGAATCGGCGATTGTTTGTACTTATGAAATATTTTTAAAAAATAATTTAAAAATGTACAGTGAATCTTCAAGCTGGGTACGTGTTCAAGAAAAACAATATTTTTGGAAAATAAACTTACTAAATGTCATCGAATACGATGTGAAGGTTTTAGCAACGACTTAAAGACGCCGATCGCGCATTACGCCGCCTGACAAAATTTGTCGTGACATTATTCATTTTCTCAAGAAATGAATAAAGCACAAATTTAAATTTTTAGCCATTGTTTACAAAGCATACGCATAGAAGTGCAATGAAATTGCAGTCAACAGATATGCTATTTTGGGACAACCCACGTACTAGGGGTAACTAACTTTGTTTATAATTTAATCATGATTTGTACAGTGGTAGCACCCTCTTCTTATTTTAAAAAATATTTCAGTTCGTGTAACAAATTAAAAGAAAGAAAAAAAAGGAATTATTTTAAGTTAACACTGTAAGGTCTACATTGAGTACTAAATATCAGCATTACAGGGAATTGGGGAAACCAAAATATGGTTTAAATCTTAATCGAATGGGAAAATGTTCAAGAAAATGGGAATGAAGTGTATTTTTAACATTTATTACTGTTGTGTGTGGGGGTTTTTATAGTAACAGGTGTGCAAATAATCGCAGGCAAATGAATAAATTTTGACATGCTCCCTACATCTCAGTGATTCGTTATTGGAACCCTTACTATAGTCTGTCCCAAGTTATTGCTTCCATCTCTTTTTGATGATTTTTAATACAAATACACATACCTGTTGAAATCGATAAAAGGGAAAATATCCAAGATATCTTCATTGACAAATTATCATTTTTCACTCATAAAAGTTCACAGGAACGAAAACAAATTTCTTACGGAGATTTATAATGGGAAATGTTTACATCTTTTCTCCATTCGGAAGTTCTCGGGACACCTCGCACAATTTTTCAACGTTATCATCCGGGCTTAATAATGGCTGATGCAATGCTAAATCTCCGTAGACTTTCTATTTTGAGATGTGTATTGAAACCTGAAGCGGTAGAGGGGGCGTTTCAAAACAGATAATCTGGACATTTTCATATTAGTGGATGAGCATAGTTTAAGCACAAAGGTATTTATGATTATCGAAATACCAAGCAAAAAGTGGTGGAAGCAAAAATTCGGGACAGAGTATACCCACAACTTTATAGCTAATATAATTATTCTCTGATTAAGAAATTGTTTGACGCTTTCAGTGCTTGTAGACAGATGATTTTATTAAACATCTGTACCAAAAATGCTTACATACAATGTACTGTTCACATCAGAGCTCAATCCAAAAGTGAAAGTAGTCAGCTGCACGCACGCTTTTAGTCTGCGTCTTCAAAAAGCTTGTTCATGTTAGTTTAAAATTAACGACATAAAACAAGATAAATTTTAATAATTTCATAATGAATAATTAAAACAAGAATAACTCTACATGACAGGATAGCTTAAGCTAAGTATTGGACCTTGATCAGAAAAATACAAAATTGTTTATCTGAAAGTGATTCGTTCATTGGGACGATTCGTTAAAGGCAACCTCACTGTACGATTTCAGATCGTCATCAGATGACGACAATAGATACGTCACGAATTTAATATTTCCCCTTCTTAACGTTACACAGATTAACTTGTACATTACGCCTTTTGACTGTCTGGATAAACTTTAACGATCAAATACTATTGACAATTTTGATTTTCAAACTGCATATAACGCAACTCTTTAGCCTTTACAGATATGAAAGAAAACTTGGAAACCGCACGAACCAAGACGCGATGACGCGCAGACAATATATTTCCGAAATGGCCAGAAAAGAAAATTGGCGACAAGAAGAAATCTCTGCCCTCGTTGAAGGTGTTAGTCATCGTCTTAATGTAATAAAAGGGGGGAAATTCGCCTTTTATTACATCAGTTAAAAGCACGAGCATGGGAGAAAGTGTTGGAAAGGTATATCATATTTTTCGCAAATTATATATTTAACGTTATGTTAAATAGATACCATAGTGGACCTTATTCCTGTATAAATAGAAAAAAACCTTATATTTTTCCATGTAAAGTTAACAAGAGGACAATAGGCCTTAACGGTCACCCCTGAGTAGCATATAACCCATACTCAAACTTGTCGAGGAGTCTCATATATGCCGGCATTTAATTAAGTTTCATTCTGGAGTAGAAAATTATAAATTTGTAATGACGATCGTCTTTCCTCCTGAAATCTTTCAAAAAGGACTATGAAACCTATAATTTTAGCGAAAAACTTAACGATCTGGTCTACAAAATCATGAATTCTACTTTTTAAACATTATATGTATTAACACTACACATCCATTTTGGCCCTGCCCTAAAGCAATACTCCAGGGGACATAACATTTAAAGTTTTAGTAGAGGACTTCCTGGTAAACATTATGAAGTCAGTTTTTCTTACAGATGTGTGAGAATAGAGAATATTTTAAACATGCATTTACACAATATGGCCATATACCCCCCCCCCCCCAATACCCCCTAGGTCCTGATTCCATGATCCAGGGGGCATGGATTTCACAATGTAGGTAGAGGGCTTCATGAACATCATAACCATGTATTTAGTTTTTAACAAATATCTATGGGAGTAGAGAAGAAGATTTTCTAAGATTTAATACATTTTCACTATATGGCCATATTGGCCCCACCCTAGAGCCTGAACCTCTGACCCAGAGGTCATGACTATTTCACAATATTAATAGACGGCTTCATGGACATCATAACCATGTATTTAGTTTTTAACAAATATACACTCAACAAAACTTGTAAGTGTTCACCCAGTATAATGTATTTCATATATGAAATAAGCACAATTATTTGTCTTGCCGTCAGGGTGACTGATTTCCACTTAACTTTCACATTTTTAAGAACGATGCATTAACACTGACCTCAGGGTGCAACCCGAGATGTTGACCTTTGCAAAATATCACCAACACTTCCGGTTTTGGTTGAATCTGCTCAGAGCTTTAGGGTTGTTTTAAGTTGCCGATGAAAATGATATTACGCTAACGAAATAGACAAATTATATCACAATAACGTTTTCTTCGGATTGCTTAATATTTAAAATAATGTCGAGATCATAACGAACAGCAAATTTTAAGTGAGTACGATCTGTTGTGGAAATATTGCAGGCACCAATATTCCAATGGCTTTGGTTGTGTTTGCAGAGGTTTTTTTGGCCATTTTAAGTGGTTTTCTTCTTAAACTAACACCAAATACTAAAATTAATCACAAAATAATGACAATCATATTAAGCATGCGCAGAAAAATACCAATTTTATGTTTTGACGTCACGGGTAATGATTTCAATCCATGTTGTTTTATTTTATCTGTGCTATTGATGAGAAGACATATCATTTACGAAACGTTGAAAATTTCACATTATTTTATTTCGTAATTTCAAAATTATTCTATTTATTAGGGTGAACACTAAAACTTTTTGTTGAGTGTATATGGGAGTAAAGAAGATTTTCTAAGACTTACTACATTTTCAAATATGGCCATATTGGCCCCACCTAGAGCCAGAAACCCTGACCCAGGGGTCATGATTCACAATTTTAGTAGAGGGATTACCATGCATTTAGTTTTTAACAAATATATATGGGAGTAGAAAAGAAGATTTTCTAAGATTAAATACATTTTTACTATATGGCCATATTGGCCCGCCCTTGCTAGAGCCTGAACCACTGACCTAGGGGTCGTGAATTTCACAATTTTAGTAGATGGCTTCATGGAGATGATAACCATGTATTTAGTTTTTAACAAATATATATGGGAGTAGAGAAGATTTTCTAAGATTTAATACATTTTCACTATATGGCCATATTGGCCCCGCCCTAGAGCCAGAACCCCGGACCCAGGGGCAATGAATTTCACAATTTTGGTAGAGGGCTTTATGGACATCATAACTATGCAATCATTTTTATCCTCACATGTGTGGGAGTAGAGAAGATTTCTTTTAAATTTGGCTTTTTTCTTTCTTATTTGGCCCCACCTGTGGCGCCCCGGGGGTGGTAGATCCATGAATTTCACAATTTAGATTCCTCTTACCATAGAGATGCTTCACACTAAAATTGGTAAATTTTGGCCTTGTAGTTTTTAAGAAGAAGTTAAAAATGTAAATTGTTAACGCACGACGACGGATAAAAACAGATAGCGATACATGTAGGTCATCTCAGGTGACCCCCCCAAAAAACAATATATACATGTATTTGTGATCAAGGCGTATACTCTGTCCCGAGTTTTTGCTTCCACCACCTTTTGCTTGATATTTCGATAATCATAAAATACCTTTGTATTCAAATTACGTTCATCCACTATACTCTGTCCCGAGTTTTTGCTTCCACCGCTTTTTGCTTGATATTTCGATAATCATAAATACATTTGTGCTCAAACTATGTTCATCCACTAATATGAAAAATGTCCAGATTATCTGTTTTAAAACGCCCCCTCAACCGCTTCAGGTTTCAATACACATTCCAATATAGATTTTCCATTGCATCAGCCATTAATAAGCCCGGATGATACCGTTGAAAAATTGCGCGAGGTGTCCCGGGCGAGTTCCAAATGGAGAAAAGATGTAACATTGTCCATTATAAATCTCCGTAAGAAATTTGTTTTCGTTCCAGTGAACTTTTATGAGTGAAAAATGATAATTTTTCAATGAAGATATCTTGGATATATTCCCTTTTATTGATTTCAACTGTATTTTTTTCACAGGTATGCGTATTTTTATTAAAAATCATCAAAAAGTGATGGAAGCAATAACTTGGGACAGACTATAAATACATATCCACAAGCACCTTTTTTATTACGAAGTAATCAGGAAGTGACGTTATCAATGTGGAGTAAATATTCAAAGATGTCTATATCATCAACGCCTCTATCATCAGTATTCTTTAAAATACAGGACAATATAAAGACATCTTGGATAATTTACATTATTATGAGAAATATCAAATGTTCTATTACCCTTCAAAACCTATACAAAGGGATGGAGTTTGTGTTTAGCCAACGATTTAATATCAACATGCTCTTTATCGTGACAACGCCTACATTATTTCCCACGGAGATCGCCAGTAATATTTATAACGGAGTTGTACTATGATATATTTTGATAAATTTTACCAATATTATTTTCACAAAGAATTTCAAATGAATCTAACGATGAGCATACTCTGACAACATTTTAATGATTTTACAATATAAGCCCCTAAAGCTCCTGTCCCGATTCCTTGAATGGGCATGAACCTCGACCTCATGTGTATAATTAGTTCACAGATAATCTTGGGAAATCGGATTAGCTGACCACTTTAATTACTATTTCTCATCAATTTTTATGAATGAAACATAGCGGCTGATAGGTTTCCTTAACCTTTCATTTCTATCTTGAATACCATTCGTTCTTCGTACTAGTATTTTTTTAAAGAATATCCACTCCACAAACAACATGCTTCTATTAAAACAGTTGGCTTCTTAAATAAAGTAAAAATAAGAGTATTTTGTTAACAATGTAATCATGGAAAGGTGGAGGTCAGATGTCCCATTCTACGGCAATATGTCTTAAATCTATGATTCCCATTCTAGGGTAGGCGCTGGCACGATAAATTACCCCTCCGTAGAATGGGTCAAAAGAGTCTGGGTTTTTTCATATGGCCTTTGAACAATCCCACTTTTTCCTGAGTCTTTACATTCATCAAACAATGGTAGGACTGTTTTATTTGAATGTGTCACAGGGGCAGATGAACAGAAGCTGTGATCTCGTGAGATTTACATGTAATGCGGAAACCGTTTCCGACTACGTTATATTTTCGTGAGTTAGTTTTACTTATAAATATATATAAATTAACGAGTGAAAAAGCACAATATTATGAATGAATATAAATTAAAAAAATTAATTAATTGCAGAATAAAAGAAATTGTTACCATTTATTAATAGCTCGGAAACCAATGTAAACAATAAATTCGAACTACACATACAAACAATAAGTTTTTAAAATCATCGTTCATTCATTGAGAAATGATTCAAACATACGTAATTCATAATTCAATTTTATATTTTTAACTTGAGTCAATCAGAGGAATAAATGGTGTAAAATAAAAGTTGAAAATGTTCAGGATATCTAGGTCAGTGCATGCATGTTTATCATCAGCTGATGGTCAGCATGGTTTTGCAATTTTGTCTGTTAACAAATATTTTCTGCTTGCATAATAAGTCTGCTTAATGTTTTAGCACTTACTGATATATAATCTAAAACAAATATGATTTATTTAAGCTTACATGAAATATCTACTATAATATTATTATATAGATACCGCCGTGTTTCACATTGTGTTTCAGTCAATAGTTTTTACAAATTTCTTTCTATAAATGCGATGTCAGATTACGACAAATACTTGGATATATTTTTTAACCTTGTTATATCGTCATGTAAAATTTATTTTTACTCCAAGTCAAACTATTAACGCACAAATTAAAATAATATGCTCATGAAAGTGATTCATTTGAACATAACTCTCCATTGTATACATGTAATAATCCATATTTAAAGTATTCGGTACATTGTGTGGTACTTTCGTAGGTACAGGGTGTTTTACAACCTTTAATTTATAGAGGAAACACTAAACTTAACTCAATATTTCCGAAAATAATATTCAAAGAAGCACAAAATCATATCAGCTGATCGTAAAGGGACGCAACTCGTTGTCTAGTGTGTTGACTCCATAACTGCTTTCTCAGACGTCCGCTCTTTGGCTATATAAACGTGACACTCGGGCAGTGTATTCATTTAGAGAAGCTGCCACTATGCGAGCACTTGTTCTTGGGCATAGCTTTATTAGGCGCTGAGAGACTGGATGAGGGTGAACGGCAGAGTGATGAGGCATGGCAACCTGGATGTCCATCTGCATGGTGTTGGAGGCAGAACTGTCCCACAGGTGTACCACCTTGACATGCAGTTGGTAGAGAGGATCAGTCCTGGCGTTATTTTGCTTCAGCTAGTGGGAAATGACATCAACGACACAACCTCCGCCACTGATGTTCTGATGAAGCTGAAGAGGCTGATTACCGTGCTGAGGGAGAAACACCCGGATTCCACCATCATTGTGGACTCCATCTTCTGTCGAAGGTGACCCAGGGGTCTTTCTTCGCGGTCTTGTGACCGTAAGAAGAAACGGGTCAATAAATTTCTTCTTAAAAAATTTGGTGCTTTCGAGCAGGGGAAGAAAGTCTTTTTCTTTATCCACAAATTCTTTAAGGAGACACACTTTGACAGGGATTGAGTTCACCTCAATGATGATGGAAACAGGTGTTTCTATCACAGCATTTTGCAGCCATTCGGCTGGTCCTGTGATGCACAGCTGCCTCCTTCCTGTTCAGATTGGTACAGATAGGTTTCCTGTTAGCTGACCTTTGCTGTTGACCCTACCATCCAGTCAAAACGGCCTTTTTCAAGGCCACCGAATAAGTAGAAAAGATGCCTCTATTACAATGCAGAACTTATCACATGTAAAAATTATAATTATATATATATATATATATATATATATATATATATATATATATATATAAATGATTTGCAGCTGTTGGTTCAGGATGACAAAGATGCACTTCATTATACCCCCGTTCCGAGGGAGAAGGAGGTATACTGTTTTACCCTTGTGTGTCTGTCTGTCCTTCTGTCTGTCTGTCTGTAACAAAAATTTCTGTCGCATTTATCTCAGCAACTATTTATCGCAGATGCTTGAAGTTTTAACACACTATTTGTTCAGGCATGCCATATCGTGGAATGTATTTTTGTACCAATCGGACGTCAACTTCCTGTTAAATGATGACTTTGCCTTTTTTTAATCAAAATTTTCAAACAAATTTCCGTCAAAGATTTCTCAGCAACTATTGATTGCAGATGCTTGGAATTTTAACACACTATTTGTTAAGGCATGCCATATTGTGGGATATATTTTTGTACCAATCGGACGTCAACTTCCTGTTAAATGATGACTGTTTATTTTAAGCAAAAATTTTCAAACAAATTTCTGTCAAAGATTTCTCAGCAACTATTTATCGCAAATGCTTGAAATTTTTACACAGTGTTTGTTAAGGC
>WFKH01006014.1:37485305-37517337 GCA_016163765.1 Magallana hongkongensis
GGGGAACATGATTTGAACAAACTTGAATCTACACTACCTGAGGATGCTTCCACACAAGTTTCAGCTTTTCTGGCCAAATGGTTTTTGAGAAGTAGATTTTTGAAAAATTCCAACAAATTTTCAATGATTTTTTATTATCTCCCCTTGAAAGAGGGCGTGGCCCTTCATTTTAACAAACTTATATCCCCTTTACCTAAGGATGCTTTGTGCCAAGTTTGGTTGAAATTGGCCCAGTGGTTCTTGAGAAGAAGTCGAAAATGTAAAAAGTTTACGGACGGACAGACAGACAGACTGACGCTGGACAAAAAGTGATCAGAAAAGCTCACTTGAGCTTTCAGCTCAGGTGAGCTAAAAAGTCTATAGGGGGTACAAAATTGTGTCTACAGACAGATGGACAAGGTGATTCCAATATACCCCCCTAAACTTCGTTTGTGGGGGTATAATAAGTAATAGTATGTGCACATAGGCTACCTGTAGGGTTGGTAGGGCTGGTGATGCCCCTGGGCTACTCATGAAATCTGGTAATGGAGCTGGTGCAGCCACGCTTGGAGTGAACTTTGTCCCTGCAGGTGCACCTATTAAAATCAAATTTTTTTTCTGAATTTGCAGTAAATGTCTGTTTTTTTTTTAAATGTTAGAATATTACAGAAGTTTTAAAGTTTTAGGTTGCTGAAGGTTTTAACCAATCAATGAACTGGTTAGAACTGGATCATAGAGATTTCAGCCCTGTTAGTTTCTATACAGCTATGAATCACAATCGGTTTTCTTAAGAAATAGAGAAAAAAGAGAGATTGTTTAAATAATACCTGCTGGATTTTTAGTGATTTCTGCACTTTCCTGCATTTTCTTTGCAAACTCTGCCTCCTCATTTGATATTATCTCTGCAGATTCGTCTGATGATTCTTCCATCATATTAACAGTTTTATATTAACCGCTGATACAATATTACATGAAGGTCTTCCCTCTAAGAATGATAAAAGACATTTCATTTTGTATTGCATCAACTATTTTCACTGACGATACCTGAATACTATACATATGTTTACAACATGTACAATGTTTACATCGAATCATATCTTTAAGTAAGTAATAAATAAGACATCTTTTTTATGCTTACTCGTTTAAGAAGCAAGAAGCTATCAGTCCGTTACAGGTTTACATAATAACATATTTTTATGTCGTCAACAATGCAAATGGTTATTTTCGACAACTCTGATTCACGACAGCCACGTACTGAGCTGTATAATTGGAACAACGATCCCGACGTTAATACATTTTGCATTCGGTCGATTCTTATCTCATCTCTCGGAAATTGTGTTACAAAAATACCGTAAAAGGGGTTTACATGTACACCATATTGAAAATGTACAATTTTTTATTTTTTTTTGAAACGATCTTGCATCTGCACTACTGCCGGTGTAACAAAGAATATTGAGACCAAAAGTCGTGAAATTTATACCCAGGTCATTTTTCAACAGCTTGGAAAAGATTTTTCTAAACTCTGATGATATCAACGCTTTGAAAATTGACCCTGTTAAAAATTGACTCCAACTACAGAGTTTTGAACTGTCTTTGAACTGGAACTGGCTCTACGCAGTTTAAATGCATATACTTGAAAGTTTCAAATTTTATATAATTCTTTAGGCCCTCATCATACTGTCCGAATTGATTTCAGTTTCTTTGTGGGACAGAATTTTAAGGTGACCTACGACAGATGATTTTGTGTCAGAATTAGTATTTTTGGTAGCTAAAAGAAAATATGTTATTTGTTTTCAAGTGTACTAGAACAAAAAACAAACTAATGTCTCTTTTTTCAAAAACTAACACCAATCACTCTTCCCTTTATCGGGATATAATGGTTGTCCACTTTATTGGTATAAACTTGTCATAATCGCTGATAAATATATCCAAATCGACAAAGCTTAATTCTGTGAAGTCAAAATATTATTCATTAATAAATGAACAGTTGTCATATTTTTATCTGACACGTCGTCAACAGTTTTTATTTGATTTTTTCGACTTTACAATAATGTTTTGTAAACTTGCCAGATAACCAGCACAAACCAACTTTCTGCATGTGCATAGTTCTTAAAATATTACAATTGATCTCTGTTATTCTTGAGTTTTCAGTTTCATTAACTACTTGTAGATTTGAAACTTTGAAAAATATATCGGAAGGCGTACCACCTACTCCGACCCCATCGCATGATCATCTATCAATATCTAATTCCATTTTGATGTTCTAATATTTCATTAAAAAATTATAATTTTACAATTTTACAATTATGGTTAATAAACTTCTGTTATCAAATTTTTGTGATCAAAGCTATTTAGAGACTTATAAAGCAAAATTACATTGTTGCCATCCTGTTCAAAAATTGGGTTGCTAACTTGCTATATATTACAATAAGCAGAATTGTTTATGCCCAGAAAAATTAACGATATATATATATATATGTTTCAGTCATGTTTATCGAGCTGAATTAACCTAATAGCAAATTTTCACAGCAAGATAATATACTGAAAAATATCGGTTTTCAAGATAGATATAGGTACTATTACAGCATTGTTCAGGAATGAGTGTGCATCAAAATGTAGATGTACATCATGTCTCGAATATCTAACATTTCAGAAATACTAACATTACGAATACTAGGGGAAATGAATTTAAAAAACGATGATTGCTGAGTTATTTTTCTCTTAAGAGAAATTCCCTGGAAATAATACATTTAGCGTATCGTAATATTGTAAATTTAATGTTATTTACTTGGTGGATGTAAATACAAAATCTAAATAATCACAGTTTTAATATACTGAGTGGGTGCAAGAAAAAAATCACAATATATCCAGAGACATATATAACGTTAGTATATACGTCCCTGATATATCATACTGTAAATTTCGTTTTAACACCCACCCAGAATTTACAATGAACAATATCATAATTTCAATTTTTGGGGTGAGTGTAAAATTAAAATTAAAATGTTTTACAGATTTGAATAGTTTATCGCCTAACCGTACATACCAATGTTCCTATCAAAAACATAATTTTTGAAATTTATATCGCACAAAAAAAAACAACCCCAAAAAACCCCCCAGCAATAATACGCAAAAAGTTCACTATGAATACAATAGTTATTAGATATTTGAATGGTTGATATTGTTAGTTCGAAAAATAATCATTGAAATGTTTCATTCTTTTCGTGCGACTGTTAAAATATCTTTACTTGTTAATATAAAAAGTAAATATGAAAAAAAACCCTGTAAATATTTGATTAAATATTTACAGGGTTTTTGTCTATGATAACACTACGAATCGATTTTGTAATGTACGGTCTTATAAATCCAAAATGACGGCGCAAGCGGGGTTGGCATAATAAAAAAAAATAATAAAAATCACATTAATATGTCAATATTCTAATATTTCATCGTACAATTGCTTAATTTTTTTTTTAAATATAAGTAATAAGGAACCATTCTTTGAATATTATGAGGTGATATTTTAGGTCGGCGCGTGATCAAATCTATCATAGAGCCCTTCGGGCATTATTGGATTTGACCACGCCCAAACAAAATTGTTACCTCATAATACTCAAAGAATGATTCCTTATTTCTTAAATAAATCCAAGTTATAAAATATCAATTCGTTAATTTGTTCTTATTTGCTGTTGAATTTAGAATCTGTTTCATGATCAAAATTCCACGATGCGGGTCAATTTTCAACAGACCAGGGTCTTGATTCAATACATTTTGGTCTCAATATTCAACGTTGAAAAATGACACCCGGGTCAATTTTCAACCCGGGTCAAAATTCTGCGTTTTACCGGTAGTCCGAAATATCTACGTTTTCCTGGCCTTTTTTTTTTTTTTAACGATTTTGATATTTTACTTGCCAGGAAAACGTCGTTTTCCTGGTAAGTAAAATATCAAAATCATTACAAAATCAAAGTACTGAAAGTACTGAAAAGCGCTAAGCTGTCCCTACATGAGCAAAAAATAGTTGCATTGTACATGTGTCATTATGAATGAATTGAAAAGTTTACATACGTCATATTACTCATATATATAGCCAAGATTTTGCATTTTTGTATAAATTGAACTACAAACAATATCCAGGACTGCGTTCAATAACCGAGATGCGTGCGTAGCCGCTAGGTTATAGATATCTACGTTATGTCTATTGAATGATAAGCTAGCCTATTTTACCGACATCACAGCCCGTGTACTTATGTATGAAACCCCATTGCAACATGCTGTTTACAAAACTACGTATGCTCTTTGACCTTTTAAATGCACGGACAAATATTCTTTTATTTTATATCTTTGATGTTTAAGAAAAAATTATTGTGATAATTTTTGTGCTGCTGCAAATAATTAGAAATATTTTGCCTTTACACCGATACCGCATCCAAGTATTTCTCTGCATTCTATTATTAGACATCGAGTCATCAGATTGTTTTAGATGATTATAGGTGGCACTTATTCGGAAGTGGCATCCCCAAAAAGCAATGCCAATAAGCGCTTTGCGTACTGCGTACGCTTAGCGCTTAAAAAAACCCAGGAAAACGTAGATATTTCGGACTATAGTGCCGGGTGGTGTAGCGCACCCAATCAAGAGGCCACATCAAGTTCCTGGGGGCGGACAATGGGTAAATAGAGATTCGCAGGACTTGCCTTAATGCATGTGCACTCTGATGTTGAAATATATATTGTAGAGATAAATTTTTGTTGAGTTTTACACACGGAAAATGTTTAAAAAGTCTTTGTTTTTACGAATAAAAGGTTAACTAACACTGAATTTTACTCATGGATTTTCATCTCTTGTCCCCCCCCCCCCCCCCATTTCACATTGCTGGATCCGCCTCTGATATTTGTTGAAAAGTGCTATCAAACTACAACTACCAGTAAAAACAATGACCTCATGTCACAGCCCGTTTTAGCAGATTTTCGGGTTACTGCCTTCACTAAACATTTGCATGTCATGCCCATGTAAATACATTTACATTGAATTGGACATCATAATCATGCATTAAGTTTTTCTCAAATACAAATATATACATGTACATTACATGCTTTTTTTAATCTAATCTAATTTTTAGAATGGAAGAATCTTATATGAAAAAAAAAACGCACCAAAATTACATGTAATGCAAGATTTTGTGCGATTATGACGTAAAATTTAATTATTTTTTCTATATAGCGATGATCAGCCTATTAATTCAGAGTGTTTGAATTAAGTACAAGTGTTTCCGTTTTATCGAACTGGAGAGAAATTAAATCATAATAATTTGGGGATGGGATCGGGGTGGGGGTATGGGGTATGGGGTTGTAAAGTAAATCACGGGATGTCAAGATCTCTGATATAAGAGTAGCACATTAATGGATTCTTCTGAAAAGAAGCTGTGCTGAAAGTACATGGTTACTAAAATTTTGTTCAATATTATTATTTTTTTTTTGGGGGGGGGGGGGGGGGCTCAGAAATTCAGAATCTATGTATTATTTATTGCATACCTAAGATTTTTTACCCAACGACTACATTTATTTGGATAGCTAATGTCGAGTTTGCCATTGAACCTTTAATCATGTTGTACAAATTCAACCAGGGACTTATGTACTAGTATATAAATCTCTAATTATACCACATGTAGCAATTTCTCAATATCTGTTGAAATACCTGGCAGGCAATATCGAAGTTAAAATTATAATTTTACGATAGTTACCATTTTATCACAGAATTTCAACAAATTAAAGTTTCACTTTGATCACAAATATAAATTTTTAACAAAAAAGAGAGGAATAAATCTAAGAAGTTCAGCAATTAAGGGGTCCGAAGCGGATTCGTTTCAGCCACTTGTACTCGACGTCAAACATTTCTTAATTATACAGGAAGATAATTTCTCGCATCATGATTATAGTACAGGAAGTTACAGGTACATGTAAATACCTATAAAAAAATGTACATGTAGCATCATCCCTGCAGGATCTGTATCGGCCCAAAAATCCGATACGGAAATTGTCAAAAATTAACATATATATGCAAAATCCTGTATTTTGTTTTAGTATTTTCTAATAAAGTTATACGTATGCACTACATCATCAGAAAGAAGTCGATGGCCTATATTTCGCTGCATAGCATATTTACCTCTGGCATTTATGTGATGTTGACATGGATTGAAACTTACTAATTAATTTTCCGTATGTAAATGCAATTACGTAAATTGAATAAAATAATAAATTATAGTACATAACCAGAAAAAAACAAAGAAGGCAGACAAAAATTATTTTATTTTTAGATAATTCGGCCATTATACAATGTTCATATAAATATGATGTCCACTTTTAGCCTTAGCCAAGGACCTGAAATGAAATTCAGACACATGTATTGGTATATTCATTCAAAGCTCATAAAATAAAACAGAAATCAACAGTTATAATGTTGTTTTGGTCTTACAATGTTTTTGCAAATATTGCACTTTGGACACACTTGACAGATGTTCATTTCCTGCAACAATCCCGTCATGTAGCTTGCAATCCCGTAGTTCCCTTTTAAAAAGCAAAAATGCAAACGTCTGACAGCTTATGTAAAATTAATGGTACTAATCTAAACAAACTTAACTGAGTTGTGTGTTGTTGTTTAAACATTTGCTGATTAAAGATTAATGCTTAGTGATTCGATCGAGAAAAACATTGCCGTGTATGTAAATTCATGTTTTGACCTCTTTGTTTCGATGACCTGCGATAAAATTGAGCGACAGCGAACGACAGAACGACGCTCAATCGAATTGTAGAGCTACGCGATTAATCAAATGAATCTTGATAACTGGCAATCTTTCTTTTATTATATAGAAGAGGAAATACCTGAATACTTGGAGAATGTAAACAATGTACATGTAATCAGTGAATTACCTGGCTCGTAATAGTCGTACACAATGATGGGTACTCCCTGTGACTCCGTGACCTTGTCCACACGGTTACCTGTCACGTCAAAGCACACCCAGTTCCTCCTCAGCTAATGTGTTACAGAAATAGAGTAGAATATATTATAGAACTTAAAAACATAGTTACGATACCCATCCGCGGATCCCGGGGTGGGGTGGGGTGAAAGAAAAATCCAGTGGTGGCGGATGCCAATTTTGATTTTTTTTGTAATACCGGTATTACTATGTGAATTTCAAAATAAGTTTCTATTAATCCACATTTAGATTTTACATCCCGCACATGTATATCTATACCATATATTGGACTATTTTTGTCAGGCTTGTGACGTTTTCATTCCAGAAAAAGGACCAAACTTATATGTTTTTGTTTTTGTTTTTTTTTGTTTTTTTTTTTTTTTACAAAACTGCATGTACACAATAATTCATTAACCAAAAACATTTATTTCCTTTCCTATATATGAAAATACGATATTCACATACAAACATTTGAATTATGTTTTAATCAATCCATTTTCTTGAAACATCAGGGCATCTAATGTCTTTCTAAGAAAATATTAATCATTTCAACAATTTAAACTATATTCTGTTGCTATAAAATGTAATCAAAAGATGATTAAACGTACGTTTTTAAAATAAAGCACCACTGTGTCTGAAGATGTTTCTTTGTGATCAAGTCCAATTGCGTTGGTTTTCGATAGGTCAGCTTTAAATCCACACGGAAGCCCTACTTCAGCAACCACCATCCCATTGTCTTTGTCATCTTTTCTCCTGATTGAAAAAAACCTTTTAATGACTCATAAATTAAATTAGCTTTTACGTAAAATCCACTGCTCCAAAAAGGTAAACTGATGTGCAGTGTATTGGTCTTGTACAAGAGATTCATTTTACCGCCATTGTAGCTTCCATACTCGGAAAAATGTTAATGAGTATACATGCATAAAACTAAGATAATAAGAATGTAATTCAAATGTTTTCAATAGTTTCACCTACAAAATATTGTTTATGCATGCAAATGTTAAGGTTGTTTAATTTGTAAATGAAAATGACTTTCTGTTTTTTTTCCTACATATGAATATGAGGGAACTGCGCACACTTATTCTAAATCCAAACCAACATTTTGCAAAAGTAAGTCTAAAAATAACCCGTCAATCAAAAATTTATTACATAAAGACAAGCTTCAATTGACTGATTACTTTAATTTACAACTAATTTTTTTTTTTTTAAAGAAGGTACATGAATCAATTTTTCCATTGAAATAAGGGACATATTTTGCAAAACCATCGAACTAAAAGTAACTTACGACACAAATCTGTCTTTAAAAAGCAAAGACCTGACTGGATGCATTTCAAATCTATTGGTTTATTTTTGCCAAAATTAAAATCTAAGGAATTTACATTAAAGCTAGGAGAACCAATTCAAATTTGAAATATCAAGTATATGTCTATTAGATAGACATAGACAATTTTGTCCAATTAACATCATGTTTTTTTTTTGTAAATATATTTCATAAAAGACCCTTGGAAAAAATTATTGTTTTAAACTTTAAACGTATATAGTAAAGAGTATGAAAAAGGGTGGAAATCCCAATATATACACGTAGATTGCTTACCGTAAACGATTTAATTTACCTTTTTAGTTTCGATGAGGGAAAAACTACTTAAATGTTTGTCAGTTTTTCGGAAAAGGATGGTTAGAAAAATGATGTTGCTATCAAGCAATGCAATAGACTACAACATATGGGATTGTTCCTGGATATCTTTTTGATCTCAAAAAGGGCCATATTGCTGCCGCTATGCTTAACTACGAATTATCTTTTTTTTAATCACAAATGAAATGATTATACCTTATACAAACATTAACTGTGATTGTGTCTAATGTTTGTTTGGAAGAAGATAGTGTTGTGTTGATTTCAAATGTTGAGTCCCCACTCTTCATTACATTGTATTTCACACTGGTCTATATAGCATATAAACATTTTAATATAATGTTGTAATACATAATTTACAGTCATTTTGAGCTGTTTTAATGAATTATAACGTTAAACTAAATCTAAAATGTAATTCAAATAATATTTCATAACAAAAAAAAATTGTACCAGGAAAGATACTATTGTCTGTTCCAAGTTATTTATGAAGAACATTTTCTTGAATTAATAATTCGGTCTTCAAACGAAGTTCATTCAATAGTAAAAAATCTCAAGAGTTCTCCTTTAAAAATACACTTTCGAGATTGGCAGGTATCAACACACAGCTAAACGTTAAAAAAAAGTTGACAGGTATTTTGCATAGCTAAAATATGAAAATGCCCGGATAATAGCTTTAAAGAAATGGACGAGATATTCCGAGGGATTTCCAAACAGAAAATGATGACAGACTTTCCCCATTAAAAATCTACGTAACAAATCTATTTTTCTAACTGTTAATTGGGTGAAAAGAGATGCCCTGATTGTCAATGAAAAAAAGTCATGGATTCTTTCCCTTTCATCGATTTCAATTGAACTTTGTGACTAATATGTGAACATTTGTTAAAAATCGCCAAAAATGAGGAAAACATGCAGTAAATTGGGACAGACTATACAGTCATGTACCTACATCTACTAGGACGAATCCTTGCCCTTGTGCAGAAATCTCAACACTTGTTGTACGTTTGTCCAACTAGAATAAATTTAATCACATTTTAAGATTGTAAACTCAAAATATATGATCCCAATACGAAAGTTTAAAATATTCATGAATATAAAAAATATTATAACAATTAGTCAGTTCCATTTTGTCATGAATTCATACAGTTTTTTTGAAAGTTCTTACCTCAACCCTTTGTACAAGTAGCTTATTCTTTGAATTCACGTGCACCGTTTTCTCTGTAAAGTTTGTTTTCAACTTAACTTCAACATCTAGGCCCGATTGTTGGAGCAAGCCAGAGAATCTGGAGAGCGCATGGAGAGAGACAACGGTATCCTGCATATTTAAATTTTTACATATATTTATTTTTTGATTGACATGGATTTCTCGCCAGCAGTGGAAGAAAAAAGCTGGGGGATTCTACTCAGTAGAAAGATTATAAACAAACTAACTTGTATAAATGCATCATTCTACTAATCTCTTAACCAATGGAAATTCTATGTTTTTCTCTCATTTCATAGGGTTAACTTTTATAAAAAATATTATGTCAATGTTGAATATCAATTGTGTAGTCAGCCTCCAATATTATGTTCTCATTTCTTCGCTGTAAAAGTATAAAAATAAAAAAAAGGATCTAAAACATAAAACATTTTTGCAGCACACATCATATCACAATGACAATGAAATATAAGGATATTTATAGAATTGGATAACAGAATAAAGTGGATAGACATAAAAATATGACATTTTACAAATTTGCATGTTTTAAAGTTGATAAAAATTTGGTACTACTTTCAAATGCAAAGAAATATTGATGTGTGAAAATTAATAATCTTACTTGTGTTGACGAGAAACCTCCTTCGGGATTTCGCTGGGAGACGAGCCAGTTAACTATTTTCATTCCCTGTGACAAATCATTCTTTTCCGCAAGATACAGTAATGCATACGCAGACGTTTCTATATCAACCGGTCTTGCTCTAGGGTTCGGAGACTGCCAACGAAGTTTTTGTTCGTACATCCGATTATCATTATTTTGCCAAAACAAGTATTGGGCTAAAACATACGTAAATTATTTCGTTTTAATATACATATTTATTCCATTTGGAAACATTAAATAATTCTTGCTTTAAAAATTGTTAAAGTAAAATATAACGATATACCATTTGAAGTTGCCTGTGCTTTTAAGTCAGCATATACAAGTCTAGCTTTTTCCGAGTAACCCGCTTTTTGCAATACATAACTGGTTAGAGCCAATCCATGTTTGCTTCCGTGCAAATCGTTTATACTGCTTTGTCTTGTGATGAACTGCACAGCTTTGTTTTTAGCAATAGCTATGTTTGTCTGTTTTAAAGGATAGAAATAGCCTTAATAGGGATCAAAGTAATTTAAACCTACAAATGACCAATATAAACGGATAATTACTCTACCTTCAATTCCGGAAAATCTTTGAATTCCAATAACGTCAAGAGAACATACGCTGTCTCGGTAACACGAGATGCCCTAACACCGCCCTATAAATGAATAATAAAATTCAATGATAGGTACATATTTGACTTGCAGTACATGTTGAGCTTATATTCGCAAAAGTTAATCGTGGTATATCTTACGTATGAAAAACCTTAATGTAAACAAACGTATACATGTACCTGCATTTGGTAGTGAATAACACGCCCATTTTCAGAAAATGAGCCTTCTGTATTTTGTTGTCGCAATAACCATTTTAAGCCAGCTGCAAAAATTCCGTTTTCAACAGGTACAAACTGATCGGCTTGGTGGAAGCACATGAGAACGAATGAAGTCAACCTAAAATACGAAAATCTTAGCCTTATTGTTTGACTAAGTACCGAATGATTATTGTTTATTATTTTTTTTTTTAATTTCTTTTCTTACTTTCAAAAGCTGAACCAAAGACGGGTAATACGCTTATAGAATTATATATAAATCAAAACGTTAAATGGGGGTTTCTACACCGTTTTTTCCGTTGTTCGCACCTTGTAGGGTTGTAAGTTTGAAAGATTTTTATACAGTAATAGTAAAACTCGGTTATAGGAAAGTTCTAATGAATTTACTTTTTATCCGTTACAGTTATATCCGTAAAAAGAATTTGTATATGAAAGCTTGAATGAACTTTGTTTAGTGTTTCTTTAGGAGAATAAATTGATTGTACTATTCCGCCAAATATATGTCAACATCACACACAGAACAAAGTCAAATCAGTCGGGAAAACATTTGACATCGGCAATTTGTCGGTGTTTTTATGAAATAGATGTCGGTCAATCAGATTGTGAAACATCATTGTCGAAGGCAAGGAAATATTACAATTACTCTGCAAATGTAAAAAAAAAACTATCCACAAGTGCAAGGCAATTTCTATTATTAAATTGTTTAAACTTCCATTAATAAAAAAAAAAAATAATAGAGTAATTGATAACGCATCTTTTTCCATACATTTATTTCTTAGAAAAAAGGATATAATAATATATCGCGTATGATAATAACATATCAGTGCTATCACACAAAATTTCATATGTAGAAAAGAATTTACAACATCTCAGGATAAAATAATATTACATTGTGTAAGTATGTATCAGAAAAGTAATGAAAATATCCTTTCTTGTACTGATAAATAACATAGAGGTTTGAAGAATCTAACGGGTTTTTTCCCTTAAGATTAGAATGAATATACTCTAAAATGACATGTTATATTAAAAAAAACTTACCCTGTACTTCCATGTCCGTCTCTGTTTCCCCACACACTGAAGGAACCATCTTGTCTGCGCCAGCGGAGCTCACTGTCAATACCTTGAAAGTCAAAGCACCTTGTTTTACCAGAAATGAAGAGTTTTCCGAAAGTTCACGCCCTTACTACAAAACACAGAGACTACTACCTCGACTTCTCATGTAATGAAATCTACATTATTTTATTGAACTTTTTTCTATTTGTGTAAAAAAAAAAATCAGAGTTATGAATTCAAATAAACAGGATGACATGGGGAGATATCGTTCAACTGAGCAGCAAATAACACTAACAAATGTCACCTTTGCAATTAATGTAAACGTTTTACATTTGGCTGTTTATTGTATATAGCGGTTTAGGCGGAATGTTATTTCCACTTAATCAAGTACATAGTGAATGTATACATCTATGTCGTTAAATAAGTACATTCAGAAAAGCGCTAAATTAAATCCACGCTAACCTATTGAAAAATTTGGTACATGCTAATTTAATACGTTTACAGCACCTTGAAACATCATCGTCCGTGGTGCATCGTGGTGTTTCAATGTCTGTGCATACTACTTTATTAAATTAGTAGAGAGTCAATTGATTCATTTTTTTTGGAGAAGGAAACTGCAGAATGTAACCTTCACCTTTAGAATCACCACTGAATAAAGAATTCAATCTTGCACATAAAAAGTGATATGGTCTCAATATGATATCAATATGTTAAAACTGTTTAAACTTTCCTTTGCAAATTATTACCTTCATATTGCTGAGAATATTGATGCGACATTGATACTCTATTTCACCTCAGGGCTCTTTATGCCCAGTTTGCTCTTGAGAAAACACAATTGTCCAAGACAACAATACAAACGATTACAATGAACGTTTGATCAGAAATAAAATGAGGGGAAAAAAACACGAACTCTTCCCATTAAAGTTATGCCCGAATAACTTAACCAACTATTATTTTTCACCACTAAATCAAATACAAATGTCAGTTAGAACTTAAAACGACAACAATATACAAGTTTTGAGTTCAACGTCAAACTTATTGCTACCTATTAATACGTTTTTAAGCGTTCTATTGGGAAAAAAGGAAATATGACGTATAAACTGCTACTTAGCATATTCATCAGAGCTTCATACACTGAAAGGAATCCATCTATTTAAAAGCTTACCGATATTAATATTTGTGATTGCTTTTCTTCTCAAGTCCGACGACAACTGATGTGTACTTTTGAGATATTGTACAACATAGATATTTGGTGCGAGATACATCATTGTCTGTTCTCCACACCCGCAGGGAGAACGTATCAAGTGACCAAGTCCATTAATACTAGGCGCTATAATATCTCCTAGATAAAAAAAAGTAATCGGACATATCACACACATTGGAGAAAAAAGATGAAAAAATCCACATATATAGCTTTTACCTTGAAAACATAAAATGCGATTTACTGAAAGATTAGAATAAATTACAAAAAGCCCCGAAATCCTTGTTATTCAAAATGTTTCCAAATAAAACGTAATGCTTACACATGGAATTCAGTATTTAAATGATATAACACAAGCGGGACATTGCCTCTTGATTTCAGTAGCCCTTTTCACGAAAAGATCTATCATGACTTTGTGTAATACTTAAACTTAAGAGTCCATTGCAATAAAACAAATACGTGCTTATCACGAACGTATTTCTCGTATTCTAACAGATTGCAATTAAGATATTTCTTACGAAAATCCCTGCAACGATCTTTACACTTTTTTATCTTTTAATATACAACGTAAGATAAATAAAACTATTGAATTCTAACAGATAAGTCTAAAAAGGTTAACATAAAACATGGTGCAGACCTACTGTAATAAATATGATGCAGAATAATTTAAAATATAACTTACTATATACTAGTATCTATTTTAGAATATATATTATCAGAAGTTTCCATGGTAAGAATACTATAGAATTACTAGGTATCATTTCTTAAAAAATTCTTAACTAATCGTCTAAACATTTAAACGTCGATCCTCTAGTGACTTTCTTTCATGATAACAATCATTGCCACTTGTCAATGGAATTTAAAAATTTAACCCATTCGATATAAATCTGAATGAATATTTTGATAAATTAAGATATCGATAGTTTTGCTGAACAAACACTCGGTCTGATTTCTTCATCAGCAAGATATGATCAGCATTATAGTAATGAGAGGAAATATCCTTTTAGCTATTATAAGACCTATTTTTAGAATTTAAAAAATAAAACGTCATTGATCACAAAATTTTGTGTGATGATATTCCAAACAATGACATTAAACAAAAGTGAAGAATTTAAAAATTAAATTCATGTAGTGTACAAACTACAATGTTTGCAATCATAAATATTATTATGAGTTAAACACGTTATATTTTTATCAAAAAGCACCATTTTGCAGATTTTTTCTCGTTTTTGCTGGAAGTAAAAATTAAAAATAAACATTATATTTTATAATGAAATACCAGTATACATTCATTAAGATTTTTTGTACAATATATGGATTAAGGCTTGTCTTAATTTTTTTTTTTTTTTTTTTTTTTTTTTACACTTTTTCTTAATTTGAAAATGTGTTACCTGTGATAGCAATAAACAAAATTTTGGAATCAGGCAAAGCTAAATGCGGTAGTGAAATATTAATGGTTTCTCTGTTCCATGATGATCCACCATTTAATGAAAATATTTTTGGAACATTGTAATCTTGTGGTACACCCGGAGCCTGAAAAGTATATAAAGTTAGTTCTTCAACATTATTCATCTAATTAGCGTGATAAATTGATTGATTTTCATAGTGTAATAGTGACTCTTTCATGCTAAAGCAACTACTACTAAAATCAAAGAAAAACTAGACGTGCCTGCTATAAAATCAATGTTATGAAAATCATACAATATTTGCTCTAAATATTCACAAAACGAACACAAGAAGATATAAAATTACACAAATATTTTTGACAAATGGGTTGAAAAAGTGGTTGTGAATACTCTAAACTATGACATCTATTTCTAAACTTTAAAGAAACCACCAACCTCTGTAAACCGGTCATTTTATCTGTAAAGGTTCACTGTATATGCATACAGAAGTGAATATAAAGTTAGAAATTAGATTACTGAATACCAAGACCAATATAATTGAGAACTTTTTTCTTGTAAACTACCTTAACAAACAATGGCATCTCTACGCTGTCCAAATATCTGTATCCAGTGAATATATCGTAAGCAGCAACTGTTATGTTGTAGAATCCAAACTTTTCGGAATTTATATTGATTGCATGCATTATGAGAGTGGAGTTATGCCCACCGATCTTTAAAAATAATAATAAATAACATACAGTAAAATATTAAAACAATAACCAAAAATGTAGTACTCTTTTAATACATTGCACAGAAATCTTATTAGGTCATTAGCAAGGATGATAAAGAGACCACAAATGCAAAGAAATCGTGTACACTGGTAAAAATTTAGAATTAAGATAGGAAATTTAAAATAGTTTCTTTAAAAAACAATTGCTTTTTTAAAGGTTTTTTTTTTTTTACAAACTTTGCATGATAATTGCACCTGCTTGTTAACTAGTCTTTAGATCATTTATGTACTAAAAAAGGACATCTAAAATATTTCATATCGATCATAAAGTTATATGCATGTTATATTCTTAAGAATCTTGTTAGAATGTAATGACGTCAATATTGTATTTTTAAAAAACTTATTTTTAATGCTAGTTCAAGTAAAATACAATTCTATAGCATAGCAACTGTAATGTAGATGAGCCACAGGACAAAGATTTATGCTACGCAACGTCATTAAATTTTCATTTAACCATTTATTACAATCATCGCTGAATCAGAGGTAGCTAACGCAGTCAAAAACGTTTATTTTCTTATGTAAAAAATAACAGTATGCAAATTTTGAACAGTGTCTCTTACCGTAACAAATTCACCGCCAAAATGCTCTTGGAACCAGACGTAAAGGAGAACCTAAATACAATTTTTATATATATATATATATATATATATATATATATATATATATATATATCATATTGCCAAAATAAATATACGAAATTGTAATAAATGAAATGAGCAAAGGCAAACTAAAGGCCTATTGGGCATGTAAACCTTTATAGAATTTTCTTTGGGTTAAGGTGGAATATGACACCTGCCGATATTTATGTTGATAAAAGTACATTCTAATCATAATACTTTCACCGGTTTAGAATTTTCAAATTTTACAATATTTAACCAAAAATATGTTTTACCATTTTTCTACAGATAAAAAATATAAAAGCACCTGATTAATTCGAACTCAGGACTTAAAGATCTGTGGTTAAAGCTCTAACCCACTGCACTACGTTGTTAGGTAATTAGTATGTAAAAAAAATTAAAATTATGCTTGATTTTATTGTTTTATTTCGACAGAAAGTACGTCATAATATGTCCAATACCACATTAAAAGACCTTTCCACTACAATCCAATGTAATTGTTGATGTGTCTTAAGAAAATAATTATAAAAATATCAACATAGGTAGACATACACCTCACAAACAGAACGTGAAGTTAAGCTTTAACTGATGTCAAACTAGTTCTTTGCAGAATGTATTTTGAGTTGTGTCCTTTTGCAATGTGAACCTTAAAGGCAAAGAATGAAAACAATCAATACCCTCGTTCTTTATGTTTTGCAAAAAGTTCTCATTTGCTTCATACTTTCTCAAATATTTGTTTAATCAAAAACATGATGGACACGGATTTTTTTTTTTTTCAAAAAGTCATAAATCCGAATACCACCATGGCTCTCCCCAAGTGTGGTGATCAAGGAATATAGCTTTTTCGAAAATTTAGAATTAGACTATACGAGTATATCTAAAAGAGAGAGAGAGAGAGAGAGAGAGAGAGAGAGAGAGAGAGAGAGAGAGATGTTACCGTTTTTGAATCTTTGTTATAATTAAACAGAGAAATTTGTATGACAGCACTGTTTCCAGCAATGACATTGGAAGGAGTCTTCAGTTTGATGAAAAACGGCTGGATCACTTGAATCTATATGCAAATTAGATTGCGTGTAAATTTGTGTTACCAACTGGAACACATTAAATTATTTCCACTAAAATTCAATAATTGATTTACCATAAGTGGAAAACTGTTTTGCAGAAGACCAAATCCTCTGTCTTCGTGCACACAAAAAGCAGTTGTTACCCATGTCGTCAGAGCATCAGGAATATATTTATCAAAGGTTATCAATTTTCGTCCTCTAATATAAAAATATAAAATGTTTTTAATCAAATGATTAAATAATTTTTTTTTGAACTTTTACTTAAGTTTTAAATATTTTGAATAAAAATCTTCAAAAATTTAAATTGTTATCTGTTTGATAATGCTGACTTAAGTTTTTATGTTATAAAAATATTCTTATAAATAGTTCATGTTACTAAACCTCATATTTATTTCTTCCCAAATCCATGTACGTGGGAAATTGCGTCTCACAGGATTATTCTTTCTTAGACTTGATAAAGTTGGACCTGGGAATTTTGGGTTGATGTTTTGTGTTTTCTTTGGAGGTTGTTTATCCGGTTGAGATGATGGACTTGGTTTCTGTTTATCCGGTTTAGGTGTTGGAACTGGCAACTGGTTACCCGGTCGAAATATTGGAAATGGCCTTTGTTGATTGTTTGAAAATTGTAAAGGAAAACTGGCACTTGAAGCGCTCAAAAAACTGAGAGTGAATGAGTTTTTTTCACAAAGTTTTCCCCTGAACCAAGTGTTACACTTGCATTCGTAAGTACTAGGGGATTTTACAAAACACATTCCACCATTAACACACGGCGATTTAGCGCATGGATCTATAGTGAGAACAAAGTTCTAATTATCAATCAAGAAATAAATTTCAAAATAATTGCTTCAATGCGCAAACAAAAACTTTTGCACAGTTCCTGCTTTTAAATTTTTTGTGGAAACAGTTTCTGAAACGTTTGTTCATATTGTTGTGATCAAATACATTACAATCAAATGTACATAAAAAGTCATTAATTAAAAACAAAATTAAAGTCCTATAATTGACGTAAAACAAAGCCTTTCCATTAACTAAAGGGAAATATTTGAAACAAACTACATATGATTAATTCGTTCTTTAAATTCAAGAAAACAATAAAGCTTTATCTCGGGAACAGAAAATTTTAACAAATAATTTGATAAACAAACGATTAACTTTATTAAAAAAGCAACGTTTAATAATTAGATAGCGTGAAACAATTAACTATAAACATGTGATATTAATGCCATTTACATCTTTAATTTAAGAACGATTCTGGGAAATATGCAATCCCATTACAAACAAGAGGTCCATGGGCCACATTGCTCACCTGAGGAACAACAGACATGATAAAGTCAGCTTTATGGGGTCATATACAAAATATCTGAATGTAGAAAAATAGATCCGATATAAAAAGATTTTTAAAATTTTCTCCAGATAGTGTTATGCTAAACATTCAGCTCCTTTTGTAACTGGATGATTTCATAGTCATAATATATATTGAGCATTGCAGTTCTCAAGAAGATCAAGATCAACAAGATAAATATAAATATAAACCTACATCAAACTTTGAACCCCTTGTGCGGCCCCTGAATGAATTTTTCAGGGGCCACAGTTTAACAATTGAGAATCAACAAATGTCAAGATGCTATGTAATACCATATATTATGATATTTGAGTTTTTTGGAAAAATCAAATTTATTTCCTATGTAAAAATTCAACCCCCACCCCCACCCCCACCACTAACCGCTTCATTGTGGCCTCATTCTAATCCCGGGGATCATGATTTGAACAAACTTGAATCTACACTACCTGAGAATGATTCCACACAAGTTACAGCTTGTCTAGCCAATTGCTTTTTGAAAAGAAGATTTTTAAAAAAATTTCTCCATGTATTCTTATGTAAAAATTTGACCCTCCCCCTAATGTTGCTCCACCCTACCCCCGAGGATCATGATTTGAACAAACTTGAATCTACAATACATGAGGATGCTTCCACACAAGGTACAGCTTTAAAAAAAAGATTTTTTCTCTATATATTCCTATGTAAAAATTGACCCCAACCCCATTGTTGCCTATCCCTACCCCCAGGGATTATGATTTAAACAAACTTGAATCTACAAAACCTGAGAATGCTTTCACAAAAGTTAGAGCTTTTTTGGCTTATTGGTTTTTGAGAAGAAGATTTTTAAAGATTTTTCTCAATATATTCCCATGTAAAATTTTTACCCCCCATTTTGGCCCAACCCTACTCCCGGGATCATAATTTTCACTACCTGAGAATGCTTTCACACAAGTTACAGCTTTTTTGGCCAATTGGTTTTTCAGCAGAAGGTTTTTGAAAAATAACAACAAATTTTCATTAATTCTTAATTATCTCACCTTGAAAGGAGACGTAGCCCTTCATTTTAACAAACTTGAATCCCCTTTACTCAATAATGCTTTGTGCCAAGTTTGATTGAAATTGGCCCAGTGGTTCTGGAGGAGAAGTCGAAAATGTGAAAAGTTTACAGACGGACGGACAGACGGACAGACGGACGGACGACAGACAAAATGTGATCAGAAAAGCTCACTTGAGCTTTCAGGTGAGCTAAAAATTAAATAATTTTGATGTTTATATATATATTTTAAAAGTATTCTCTATAACCTGAATACTAGTAACATTCTCTTCCAAAAAATTGCATGCATAAACCTTTAAACTTTATGTTAAATTTATAATAAGTTTTTAGCTACTAATAAAATTAATGTAGGTGTATATCGTAATCACTTTTTTTCTAATTAAATTGAGTATTTGGCCTTTATCATACATAGTTTCATCAAATCTGAATACAATATGATTTTAAAAAAAACCCATAAATTTGAAATTATACACGTAAATGATTTTTCTTGTTGTCGGCAACAGTAAGTGCCAATCAATAGACAGCATGTACTCTGATATTAAGGGCGTATTGTCATCGGCAGATAGTATGTATAAACTATTTTAACTGTACATAAATAACCCTTATTCATTTCTTTAACAATACCTGCGCCCGGAATTTTAATACCGGTATATATCAATGTTTATTTCATTTAATAAATACGAATCCAGCAAAAGAGATGTTTTGCAAAAACATTGTTAACGCAAAGTAACTGTTCGATATTATATTAAAGGACGACGGACCTAATTCGCTTTGCGCAGATATATTGCGCACTTAGAAAAGTGATTGTAACGAACATCGAATTCTCAATATTACGTCACATTCACTAAAACTCAATGAAAAATCGCTTATGACGCAATACATAGCTGTTCTACGTCATCAAAACACACTTTATATAGTGCATGTAGTGGCTGACCTTGCCATATTTTAATAGCTAAAATACACTTTTTAACATTATTTAACATGCTCAACTTTCTTTAGAGGATGTCAAAATTATGTAGTGAGTTTTATATTTGCTCAAGTTATATAATTTATAACCATCTACATAGATTAGTTAACTGAGTTTGAGCCCGTAACAAATCATTTACATACCGATACGCTCCAATGATGGTATTGAAAATAGAGTGAAACCATCTCTGTGCTTTTAAAAGTTTTGAAGTAGTTTATCATAAAAAAGTTTAGCACACTCTTATAGTTGTTTTTGTTTCATAATTCAACCTCGAAAAGATGTACATAACGTTTTTCTTGGATTTCATAAAAAATTGAAGAAAAAACCCGACACACCGCACTTTGGCATGTGCCCCAGTAAAAAGGAAGTCAATAAAACATATAAAATTTTCATGAAAATTACTATTGTAAAAGTGAATTGGGTCCGTCGTCCTTAAACAATACCTAATCAAAGCCAAACATTAGATTAGACGAAGTTACATCTATGCTATTTTATCATTTGAATTTCTTATCACAATAATTATAATTTTCGTTTGTAGATATTCTTACCTGTGCATATATATAATTTTCGTCTGTAGATATTCTTACCTGTGCATATAGTAGGATAGCTTGGTTCATACGAACGCTTTCCCCCTTTTAATTCAACATTTATGTACTGAAATAAGTAATAAAAATACAAAAGGTTAACTTTTTACCGTAATCTGGATAGTATCGTTTACAAAACTTTTGAATAGACCTAATGACTTCATATGTTTCTATATTAACATGTTACCTATTTATTCCTAAATTCACAAATTTTCCCAAACCTTTGGGCTCTACTTTGGTTGGAGGGTCACAATTTTGACTCTATTGACTGAATAATAACATCACAATTTTATGTAATGTTTTTTTAGAAAAATTTTGAAAGATTCACATAATATATGCCCACCTAGAACACTAATCTTAAATGTAAGACGCTGGTGGAGTTGGGGTCACGGTTTGAATAACTAAATCCGGATACTTTAAAAAATATATCATATACATGTACTGAGGCATAGTACATCATGAGAATATGAGTTTTAGATATATTCCCTATACATTTCTATGTTGTACCCCTTCCTGGAGCTTTAGTATTGCCTGGGCCAAGAAACGGATCGAACTATTGAATAGGATCTAGACTATATCAAACTACTTGCATATTAATACCACAAACTGTGACGTTGTTTTTGAGAATAATTTCTTGTTTACGACACAAAGCACCGGTTTTTAGAGGGGATACTTTAGGCCAATATTTTGACAAGAAAAAAAAACCGCTTAAAATCCGGAGAAGGGGGGGGGGCTCATTTTTTTATTTTTTGCTTTTTAAAGAACGATTAGGGACCAGCTTGCTTTGAATTTTATTTAATTTTCTATATGTTAACAAAAGAAAAAAAACTGGTTAATAAAAATAAGAAAGTGGGGGAGAGCTCCCTGCCCCCCCCCCCCCCCCCCCCCCCCCCCCGTTATAATAAGCCTCTCTTAAAAATGCTAGGGGCATGTCCACTGCCCTTTACCCCCGTGAGAAGTTTGTCGAAACTTGGAATGGGTTTTAGGAAAGAAGTCAAAAATGTAAAATGTTGACAGATGAGCTGACAAACGGACGGACTAGACGATGGACATCATATGATCAGAAAAGCTCACTTGACCCTTACAGGAAGCAAATAAGAATAGGAATAAAATAGAAGTATACCTTGTCCATAGTGTCTGTTAGCGCCGAATAAACCTGAAATGTGTAAAAATCAGTATGTTGCTTTATTTGAAATGTCAATAAAAAAAAAATTCATTGTTCCTAGAAATATCATAAATCCGAAAAATTGGGGTTTTTATGAGTAACCGGTCGCTCGGGTACTTGTCGAAAGGTCCAATGATTAAATTAATGTACTCAGTGCTCGCGCGATCGGAAATATGTAAGCCGTGCAATATTTCCAATTTCACGTCGGTATTTGATTTGTTTTGCCCATTTTTTCGTACCGTTTACTTAACTATCTGGAATTTTTCCGCAAATTGATATAAAAGATATTTTGGATATGCATATTGTTTTTACTATTCTGCAAGAAACGGGAAAATACGATTTCCGCAAATATCTAACCGAAATTACATAGAAATACTAATTACTGTTTTAAATTTTCATTACGACATATAATTCGTTCGTGACTACACTTAATTACTTTTTATTTACTAGGATTCTATAGTCTGTCTGTCCTAAGTTATTGTTGTGGTCACTTTTTGACGATTTTTAATAAAAATAAAGATACCTTTCAATATAGTACAATAAATATTGATGAAAGGGAAAAAACCTAAGATTTCTTCATTGACACGTCATCTGTATTTACCCGGAGAAACTTAAAGGAACAAAACCAATTTTTTTACTAAGATTTATAATGGTTGTAAATATACACTGTATAATGTTCCCCAGTTAGGCTGATATAAATGTCTGTCACAACAATGAGCGAAAATCTTTCTAACAATAATATTCTTTTAACAATCTTGATAAATTGTTTTGGATTTCAATAATATTTTTATCCAATTCTTGGATGTTAAATCAATAGAAAGTACGTAATCCGAACCTTTAATTATCATTTACTATTACTATGTAAGTATACTTTGCACAGCAATGAAAAGAATGCTACATTTTTACTTTTCACACAAAACAAATCATAATCAATATAGATAACAAAATAAAATGGTAAACTTACATTATCGATGTTCAAGTCGAATCCGAATTGGGATCGGTAAATTCCTTCATCAACTGTCAAGAGGTACACCATGGAATTCTCAGTCGAATTAATTGTAAACTGCACGTTTTCCCCAGGCTTATAAGAACTATTTTTATTTGTTGACATGTTTATCTTTTAAAGAAATAAAAAATGGAGTAAAAGTATTAGATAGTTGTCGCCAGTTCTTTTAATATTTGTATATGAATGTTTGAAGGGGATCTATAACTTTACGTAACTTACAAAGTTGTTTGTTGGGTTTCCTGTGACTGGTATGAATATTGAATCCTCACTTAAGAGACCATTACTGGTTGAATGGTAAAAAAGAAGTTGAAATCCAGGATAGAAATTTGGCTCAATATTTATCGAACACATGAAATTGAAATGTGTTCCCTGTCCACATTGTCCATGCTTGACTTCGGTTCCTCTTGATAGAATCTATAAAAAACGATAGATAAACAAGTTCGTGCATAATTTTATGATGTAAAATCATTATTGTTTGACATGGATATAGCTTGAATATCGTTTGTGAAAATTCTAAGATGAGATAATATAAATAACACAGGATTTTTAAAAGGGATTGTCTCTATGTTATATGATAAAATATAATTTAGAAGTAATTTGTTTTTTCTTTTTTGACTAAAGTTTACATTTTTATGTATCTAAATCAGTGTTGTCAAAAATAAATTTGCATTCATTTGAATTTAGAACAGGATTCTGCTCTTGCCCCCCCCCCCCCCCAATCCTTTGAACTGTTTTGGATTCCACATAACTCATTTTTGCGAATTTATTTGGAATTGGCTCAGTAATTCTACAAAAAAGTCAAAAGTGTGAAAAATTAACAGACGGATGGACATTTGACATAAAATGATCAGAAAAAAACCTCACCTTAGTTAAAGCTTGTATACCAATCAATATTACCATCAACTTCAAGTTGATGTTAAAGTGCTAAAACTGTTTTCAAATAATATAAGCACTTTGTATCAAACTCTCAATGGTATAAATCTGGTAAAGTTACTTACTATATACCAGACATGAGCTGTAACGTTTACAGTGGTGACAATTTCGAAAGTTGAACTTTCTCCAACCTTAAATATAAAAAAGCGGAAAAGATCTTCTGTTGTTAGCCTACTATATCCGTGGATATATAAATTTACTAATTATTTCATCGTTAGTTGTAATGCAGTTCTTTAAAGTGAATTAAGACTTTACCACACTATAAGGTTTTTTAGGGAGCACGACAAGTCCCCTGTGTCTTTGCGAGACATGCAATGTTTCCAATGCCTTGTCAGCCCCTTGATAAGTCTAAAACAAAAATTATAAAATCATGGAACACTTCCGATAAAATGATAACTTACTATCACACAAAATTAAAAGCATTTCAAAATTATTTACATACTTATTCATTGTCAAAAGCACATCTCCATAGAAAGCAAATGTCTTAACGTTGATTACTAAGTAAGAGTAAAAACGTAATGCATGCAAATATATGATCAGAGGAATATTCAAGGTAACATACAATTGATAAAAGTAGGGTAAGGGATTGATTTATGATATGTATGATGTGCCACAAACTTATGAACATTTTACCGTACAACAGTCAAATTTTATTACAGAAAATGTGTTGTTTCAACTTGTTATTAAGTACGCAAATGTGGGCAATTTAAAAGGGGGTTGTTTAAAAAAAAATGCGGTCTTGTGTTTCACCGAAAATAATTTGGTCCTCTAAAATGATGCTGCATTATGTACATTCATGAATAAAAACAGATGAGATATCAAACTTGAAATTAAATATTAAAACTTATTATGGCATTGAAAATCATTGATAACTATGTGAACACACTGCAATAATGCGATATACAGTATGTTGATTATGAATGATAAGCCTATAAAGGGCGATACAAATACGAGCTTCACGAATTTTATTGGTCACATAATATGGTACAACCCGGTAAAGGTTTCTATAAAATTATATTACGAAAAAGTAAAATGAATGGATAGGAGTAAAATGTTGTTAAAATATAAAATATTAGAGTAATTTACCAAAGGTCAACAAAATGTATAGGCCTTGAAATAATCTGTTTTTTACTAATTACATGCATTTGTGTCTACTGTGGAATCATTTTTATTCGTGGGGGTCAATGTTCGTAAGTAACCAAAATTTTCCTGGTTCGTGGGGACGTAATTTCGTTGGCAGTGTAATCGGAAAATTTTTAATAAACATTAAACAAATGAATATACATATGTTCGTGGGGCGGTAAATTCGTGGGTTACCCACGAAAGCCGTGAACATTGGTCCCCCAAGAACAATGATGATTCCACAGTATTTAGCAATCAAAAGACAGGACTATATACATCACATCAAAACGACATGATTATCTCTCCAGCAGTTAAAACAGTTAACACGATCAATTTAAGACTACTAAAGTACTGCTTATTATTTGTTTCAAACAATGAAATACATTATGATTCTAAGACTTGTATTTTTCCGTTTTTTTTTTTTTAAATTTAATAGGAATTAGGCCATATAAAATTAATATTTAGATTCTCATCCTGATTTGCCAAAAATATGGGGCGGGTGGGCGGATTTTATTTATTATTTTTTATTTTTATAAAAACACATTTTTCACCGTTCATGTTCTAGAAATAACAACTGCTCTATTCTTTTAAGTTGTTAATGCTAATATGAGTAACAAACCCACATGTAATCTTTTAATTCCGTTTTATTTCGACTTAACTGGTAATGCATGAAGACATTTGTATCCTTATGATAACAAACATGACTGAAATCAAACGGTAATCCACATGTTTAGGCAGCCATTAAAATGTTTTGAATTTTTTGAATACCGAGCCCGATTTTTTTTACCGAATTTTTTTTTTACACAATTTTTTTTTTTCAAAATAAAATAAAATGCATCGGGGCGGGTCATTTTCAGAGGGGCGGGCGGGGATGAGAATCTAAAAATTAATTTTATGTGGCCTTAATATCCTTTGATTGTTTCTATACCACCCCCCTCCCCCAATATATGGTGTCTGAAGTGGGGACCATCCATAATGATCATAACTAGACACTAAATTTAGTCAATGTTGACTTAATACAAGTATGTTAAAACGTTAACGATCTATTCTCAAAACATAATACACTGAATGTTTACTAAATCAAGAATTACTGACAACCTAAAACATGCATCATGAATTGGTTCAATCAATATTCGCTTGAGCAATTTTCCAGGAATTCGTCTTAATTGATTCACGAAATCATGTGTTCATGAAATAAGTTGTAACAACATATTTTATTAGGACAATTGTCTATTTTACACATCATCGAAACTGTGTATTTAACTGAATGAACAAAAACCGATGCCAAGGAATACCACAGCTAGAATGCTAAAAAAATCAACCTAATTCTTTTACTTATAATTTGGGTTGACTAGTCAAAAGATATAGAGGTATGCTGAGGCATTTTACATACAGTATGAGTAACTAGAACTCACCATAATGTCCAATGCTGAGGCATATGACGAAAGTGTCAAAGATAACTTTGCAAAACCTTGGCTGTCAATATTTAACGTTTGAGATATCCGTTTTTTAGAAACAACCGCATATGTGTACGCATTAAGGCATGTCTTTAGATTTTTTTCAGTCACATCAATTTCCACCGGTATATTTGATGATTTTAAACTCCGAAACTTCGGCTGAAAGACACAAAAACTTAAATTTTATTTTGTATAAAAAACTGATGATTGATTTATTGAGAATTTTAAAGACCAGAATCAGTTTATGTTCCTTCATAATTTTGAATATATTACAAAGTACTTACAAATGTTGTAAATGGTAAACCAGGTTGGAAATGACTTCGTTTTGGTTCTAAGGTCCACACCATTTTTTCATCGCGTTTAAGCTTCACGACTGCAAAGTTTGCAACAGTCGACCCCGTTGAAGGATCGCTGACAGTAGCAAGAACCTCGATGTCATTTTCGTAAATTATTTGGCTCAAATTTAACGGTGTTGATTTGGGAAATTCTCCAATAATCTGCATTGAACGTGAAAATTCAACTTACACGTAAAGCAAAAGCTTGATGGTCTAAACGGTCAACAATTTAATACAAGTCTGTAATAAGTAAGACAAGTTAAATGACAATCTAACTCAAATATTATGAGCGTTTGATTATGGGAGCTCTTAAGCTTTTATTATATTTTAAGTTTCTCACTTTAATTTAAAGTACAATGGGGTTTTAAATGACCTTAGGGGACCCTAAAATTAACCATTTGATTTGTTGTGATTTGAAGGAAAAAACCATTCCATATAGTTAGGTTGAAGATATTTTTTTCAAAACAAATGAATTAAAGGTATATGTGGCGTATTTTTAGTGAATAACAATTATAAGATCTGATAATTTGCTTCATTTCTTTACTAAAAGATAGGACTTTCACACAAATTACGCTTTACAAGTCAATCGCATAACAAAGATACAAGAAATCAAAAAAGTTTTTTTGAATTTTTACCGGCACGGTAAAAAATACAAAAGATTTGAATAACCCCGCCTTAAATGGGTCACGCGACATCCATCTTGGTCTATCAACAACAATGGCGACGACGAGAAAGATAGGTATACCGTTAAGTTTGACGTATTTGGCAATGAAAAAAAAGAGACAGACTGACAAGGATATGAACAAAGGGAAGATTGTCATCGGAGACCATGAAGATTGATGTAATAGGAATTAAAGCCGAATTAAAATTAAGTTTCCATCATGAAGTTGTAGGGGTTTTGCTAGTCAGGTTCGTGCTCCATGTGTTCCATGTCTTTACTTTATAAGTTATAAACCACAAGTGGATTTTCATTTAGAGGAATTTTTGAATAAAGAATAAATAAACACTCTCAGTACATGCATTCCTCAGGGAGAGGGGGTATTTAGCCTACTCAGTTTACCGTGTCGATGATCCTAAAATCGTGTTTCATCTTTATTACACATAATTAACAATTTATATCGTTCTACATTAATGAATATCGGAATAATAATGCTTCGAGTGTCATCTGATATAAGAATTATCTAATTTAAGGCATGGAAAACGTGATTCTAATTTGTAAACAAACTCTTCTTCCATCGTGTTTTCAATGCTAGGTTTTCCCGCACTCATGCGCAGTGGCGTTATAAATGGCGGATCACATTAATATTCATCAGACGTGTAGCAAAGTTTAGAGACAAATAACTAAAGACAGAACATGTTTTATGGGCCTAGAGTTTGTGAAACGTCTAATTATAAGAAGCATGATGTATATTTTTACTCGAACTCATGTCAAAAATTTTACTCCAAATACGCCACATATACCTTTAAAGTTTTGAGGATGATGTAAGTAGGCGAAAGTCCATGGTAAGGTCAAGGCATTGATTTTTTTCGATTCCATGAAGAATTATTCATGCCCTAGTCCCAATTTCACAAATGCGTGAAAGATAAATCACCATCGATTTACTGCTATTACGTTCTCATTAACAGTAGCACAATTTCAAAATACCTTTTGTTTCATTATTTTAACCTAAAAAAAACTTTTGTTTCATTATTTCAACCTAGAAAACTCGAGAAATTCGTTTTTTCGTCGTTATAAAAATGCGATTTGTTATAAAACCAAGAAAATCCAGTAAATAGCTCAATGTTTTTAGTTTTCCGAGGAATATTACACGTTCAATACTTGAATAATTATGCCAACTCTAAACGTCCCAGGAAGCGATAGTCACAAATCCCAATTATGTTATATTCCAAGTAAAAATTGTCAAAGAAATTTGTAATGAAAACGTCAAGGTATTTAATTGTTAAATATATCAGCTATTTGCCAGGCGTATTTGCGGACAAAGGTTAGATATCTTTTTTTTCTTAACGTCTACTGACAGATGACATATCAGAGGCGTAAAAATAATACTTACATCTGCGTAGTCATCAGATAAAATTAAATCGGCACCATTTTTTCTCGTCACAAATTGAAGATGAATCACGCCGGTAACTGGGTTTCCGAAGAAATACCTACAGTTCACCAAACATTAGTGAACTTTTGAATAATTTTAAATTACATTTCAATTTAGCAACTTGTAACCAATTCCCCACATTGCTCACATGGACGACATGTAGTTCCTTTGTTCTATTCGAACAATCTTGTAACTTTTTATTATCAGTTGTATCCAAAAACTTTTTCTTAATGACACGAAAAGTCAAGATAGATTTCATAAATAGATTTTTGTGTGCTGATTCTCCACCACATTGATTTATTATATATTTTTTTTCTTCAAAAATATTTCCCACATTTTCTAAAATGGATATTACGTATTTGTAATTTGAATTTAACTGTAACTGCTTATAAGTTGGGTTTCAACAATTAAAGCTCTACATTTCCTAATCCAAGACGGCTGTAGTTTCATCAGGTTATGGAATGCAGGTTCTCTTGGGCACGAGTTCTACCGTTCTTCGGATCTTGTTTGCTTTATCATATTATTTAAACAAATACCTTCTTTATTTTCGGAAAAATGTGTTTTGGCTGCAGATAGAAGCTAGAGAATTCTAAATGAATGAACTTGTTTTGCCCTCAAATAAATAGAAAACGGAATGGACTTTAAATAGACTAAACTCACAAGAATACTATTTGAACTTTAAATGAAAAGAATAAAAGGGACGACAACAGAAGTTAGAATAATTTTTTTTATCAAATGACAATCATTCAAACCTTGCTTTAACTGTACATCTAAGCTGTCTTGTTGCTTTGGTGTAGAATTGTGGACAGAGTAGTTGAACTTTAAATTTTGGAATCACTGAATATACAAAAAGGAAATAAGGATATTCTTAGAAAATGTATATATATAATCATAATAATAACCTATGTATTGATATACACTTCATTTTATATTGGAAATGTGAATTATATTTATCAACATTACAGAGAAAAGGTAATAAATGTACGTATAAATAACGCCCTCTAAAATTGATGGAAGAACTAGTAACAAAAATCTGCTAAATATCTAATGGATTAAGTTGTAGAACTCACCATATTCACGAACTTCAAATTCCTTTTCAGTTTTACTTTTCTGAAAAAAAAATGAAAATGATTTATTTTCATTTTAAATAGTCAACACAAATCTTACGAGAAAAGTTGAATGATTTTTAAAACACACTATATCACAATTTATTTTACCAAGCTTTCAACAACAATACGCCACTGCCCATGATTTGAGTCTTTTGGTATGGGGAATATTTTGCTGTATACTCCCTTTGTTCCACGAACGTCTAACCATTGCTGTACTGTCTTATTTTTACCATCCTTGGGAAAAAAAGGTTAAAATACAAATTTCTTACCTTTTTAAAATATTGAATGAAAGAAAATTGGTGAGATGAAAACCACCCGTACAATTAGCTCCACGTTAAACTGCCCTGTGTAAGGTTTTAAGCTTGGCAGGAGTACAACTATCCTTATTTTGACTAAAACAAAAAAAAAATCATGAATCTTACGTAATCACGAAAACGTGAAATGTACAAAACAGTTCAATTCTTTATAATTTAATTTTGGTTGTAACGCCTCATTTGATTGGCTGATACGGATGGAGGGACATGTATTATATTGTATAACATACCTTGGTATGGGGACACACCCCCTTGACAACATCTATCAGGAACTACTTTTTTTACATGTAAACCGTACATGTACACTTGCATGCATGTGTACACCAAAGTGAATAAATAGAATATGATTAAGTTTATCTCTTTTCATTTGCATAATATAAATTTTAAATTAAATCGAAATAATTAAGTTTTTTTTTAAATTAAAAAAAAAAATCTGCTCCAATCTTTACCAATGTAAAAAAAAATAATTTAAAAATGTCTCACAAATGGAACTGAAACAACTTCAAAATGTAAAAAAAAATGAATTTCTATGAAACGAAGCACAACACGGGAGTAAGGTTGAATCTTTTTCGACAAGGTATGTAAAGGATAAATAAATGCACCTATGTTGAAAAAAAATATCAATAAATTTTATACCATAGTAAAAATAAACGCCTAATTTACCAAAACACCAAATTTTAACCCAGAATGGGAATTGCACCCAAATCTCTCTTTTCAGAGCGCTTTGCTTTTAAGCTATCTAGGTTTATGATGGTATTTTGGTGTGCTTTTAATATTATGGATGCCTCTTTTCGTAGAAACATTTGGCAAGCAAACACATTTAAATCTGATTGAGCTAGGCCCCCTATTATTACTATGACTGATGTCGGGACATAAAACATAAACTGTAAATATGAATCCTCTGTTAGCAGTTACAACCGGGATTGCTCGACGGCTCAGAGAAAACAAATGAGCGACACTCTTAGTATACTTACTGTAAAACCGCAAAATACAAACAGTCTTTTTTCAGCATGCTCGGTCGTCATTTCACACACCGCTCCCAATCCCGAGTCGATCTCCGAACATGAACTTGCCTCGTGTGCTGCATCCACGGCCCCAAGAGGCCTGCCCCTGCAATCTTCACATTTCTTCTGTTCAGAGTTTATGTCTAATTCAACTTTTAACAACTGTACCTTTAAATTCGAGAAGTAAACTGTGAAGTCGCGAACCAGCGTCCAAACACCA
>WFKH01006014.1:37533702-37572104 GCA_016163765.1 Magallana hongkongensis
TCTCTCTCTCTCTCTCTCTCTCTCTCTCTCTCTCTCTCTCTCTCTCGCTTACGCATGCGTTGTTAATAAGTAAGAAATACCACATATTGTATTATTATTATCTCTGTGTACCATTGTACAATGGTGTTGAGATTGAAATAAATGAATGAATGAATGCGACCTGTTCAATGTTAATTAAATAATTGTCCGTGTCTTATCAATTATCAAAGATTAATGCTTATAAAAACAAACGCCTTGAGATAATTATTGATAGGATTAAATTTTTTATTATGCAAATATCTAATCCAATAAATAACTGGTTAGAAGAAACACAGATTGTTCACAAGTGCGTGTACATGTACAATTCTGCCTAAGTAAATCAAAAGAGATCAATTATTAGCCGCTTCAAAAATACACCAGGGACACCGATTTAAAAGAGTTAAAAAACAAAGGCCTAATTTAAAAGCCCCAACGAATTCATCAATGGCTATTACTAATGTTATTAATTAACAAGTCTAATTGAAGTAATCATGCTTTTGCCACCATCTATATGTTCATGTAGTCAAGCTTAAATTAATTGAGTTTTTGCATGATAAAACATTTCAATTTTTTTTTTCAATATATGTTATATTGATTTTAAACTGAGCTTGGTGCAATGGGTAAATGTCTGGCAAAGTATGACTCGCTTGCATACTAGAATGTTACACTGTAGAGGGCATTTAAACAATCTTTGAAATGGCATAAATGGATAGAGCAAACATGACAGTTTTATATTTCATTTTCTCAAAATCTTTTTTCTATACCATATACATGTATTTCATATTGACGAGAAGGATGAATAGGAGAATGGGTTAGGAAAATGTCGTTTGAAAAATGGGCTTTAATAAAATTCCTCAAAGGATAATGATGAAAATTTCATCATTTAATGACTAAATCAATGTAACATATGATTGAAATTAAAAAAATCTCTTGTACTAGTTTGATTTTGGAGTATAGTTTGTGCATTGTCCTAGTAAAACACCACTGGCATACTTTTTTCTAACAATGCGTTTGAATCTAAATATTACTCTTTCATTTCAAAGGAAGGAGGAATCTTTTTGACATTTCCTTCAAAATAAAATAAAATTTTGAAATAGTTTTGGAGATTTATTTTATATTATGGTATTTGAAAAAGTTGCTAAAATTATCTAATACGAAAAAAATAATATCTGAAACAAAAGGCACTAATGAAAGTGTCATTACTACTAAAGAGCCAAAAAAATTATACCACATTTTTAACTTTTTATATTAACACAAGATTAAAAATCATATTCCAATATGTTTTGAAATTCAAGTTTGATGGTTTGTCATTGATAGTCAAATAATCTAACTTCCTTATATAAAAAAGGACCAATGAACCATAGGTAATGGTTTAAAAAAAGAAAGTTCTACTGCTTCTGACATGTCGATTAAATGTATTCAATTAAGGAATAAGGAATCATTCTTTGAGTATTATGAGGTGATAATTTCGGTCGGGGCGTGGTCAAATCCAATAAAGCCCGAAGGGCTTTATGATAGATAATTTTTCTGTTAAGAGCACACACAATTCAAACAACTATTAACAAACCTGTATTACCTCGTTCTGCAAGCTGCTTTTCTGAATTACTCTTCCCGCGCACATCCGCAAACTTACCTCAAAAGTTAATCGTTTATGATTATGGATAGGTAAATCACAGTTATTCATTCTGAATTACTCTTCCCGCGCACATCCGCAAACTTACCTCAAAAGTTAATCGTTTATGATTATGGATAGGTAAATCACAGTTATTCATATTTTTAAAATGGCTAGTACATGTACCTCGTTAATATTTATTTTAAAAATTGCGAAAAACTTCTAGAAACCCCTTTTCCACATATCTAGTCATATTAACAAAATTTGGGTCTGGTTTTCCACATTGCAAAAATGCCGTTAAAACGGCATATATACCTTTAATTGAACCAACTATTGCGAGAATACTTATAACAAAGCACAGACAAACCATAGTGTTATATTTTCAATGCAGCCTTAAACATGAAACAAATTCTATAAAGACAACTTAATAGCGAAATAATATCATTACATATTTCTCATGTATAAAGGTGCTTAAAAACTCAAATCTGTACTTTTTTTAATACATGCAGGCATGACTTTTTATGTGACCCGACAAAACTGGTATATTCCGTCAATAATGTGAAACATATCCCCCCCCCCCTATATGTTCGTTAAATTTCTTTAAATACACATTAATTAGTCAAATGCCCAGAGCGATAATCTTGATATTAAGTCCTTTGTAAAAGCACTACCTTTTACGCGGCATTGCAAACAGTGCGCATTTAATCTATAGAGGCATTTAATCTGTTCGTATCTGATTACAAGTACTATGCTATGTAATTTGTATAAAAAAATGCTCTTGTTATGCGTTGAAATGCATATTTAAAATCGAACACAAATTTCTAAAACAGAATCATTGACAATGTCTGTGTGTCGATTTAGGAAGTGCTATTTTTAGCTTTGAAAAATTGAAGGGACATTTCCTACCTGAGACAACAAACGGTCCGGTTCCAACTTGATTGAACTTACAGCGTCATGGTAAAAAAAAAATATTTGATAAACAATTCCAATACATTTCAAATCCGGTTTAGATATCAAATCAAGTTTGACTGTTGAGCAATGTTAATTACGCATCTGAAATCTTTATTTAGATAACGTCATCATGGGGTTTTAAGCATTCAATAACCAATACTTCCCGGTGCATGCACATAATAACATACGTATTAATTACATTTACGTGTATCTATAAATTACAAAATTTAACTACATTAACTTAGGAAGCTACATTGTTTGCTTATTTTTCTAATATTCGATAGACTTGAAGTGTTGTCTTAGAACAATTAAAAATAAAAACAATTTTGACTAACTGTAATAATTCCAAACGAAGTGATCATTTGTCACAATGATTAAAATTTAATTGAAGATATATTTCTAGCTTAATTTCATGATATTAAAAGGTAGATGTACAGTCCTTACCTAATTTTTGGTAAACAACTTGCATGGAAATATATAATTGTATACAACGAACAATAAAATTAAATACAACGAACGATTATTTTCTTTGTAAAAAAAAGTTAAGAACATGCCCTCCATCGTCAAAAATTAAAGTGTTTATTGCCATGCTTTCTGCATCTCAAGGACTAAATAAACTTATATATGCTAGTACAATGTAAGTATTGCATAGTTAGAAAACAACAATTCACTGTTTACGCAATAAGCTCTGCTCAAACTAATGTCTAAAACAACGGGCATGACTTTGTATACACACGCCTTTTGCTCAGTAATCTCCACACCATCCTCATATATTCAATGCAGTATATAAGATTTTATTCTTATCACTTTATATCAATCTCTAATGAAATATCTCAATTTTTTTAAATTCAACAGAACGAAAGGCTCCATTGAGCTCTTCTGATCAAATTTTGTCGGTTTTATGTTATTGTTGTCGTCGTCTTTGTAAACTTTTCATATTTTCATTTTGATCTCCAAAACCACTGGGTCAATTTTAAAGAAACAAGGGCCGTCTCCTTTTTGTGAATTAAAGATAACACAATGATTCATTTAGAAAAGGTAATTATACTTTAACTAGATATAATTTCTTTTAGCCTGTTTTTAAATATATCGGTATGTTAATTTTTATAACAAGTATTTTTCTTTACATCATAAGATAAACTATTTTATAAATCATGACCCAAGGAGTAAGAAAAGGCCCCCTTTAGGGTTTAAACGTTATTGAATAATTTTAGGTAATTAATTAAGATTTAAAAATTTTAAAAAGGAGTAGATTGCATCACAAGGCAGAGTGGATCATATGATTATTTATAAAAGAAATGTTAACGAAGCAAGCAGTTAGTAGCTTTTCAAAATGTAAAAATTATGACCAGTTAAAGTAAGTTTGAGGATGTTTCCAACCCTTTATGGTATTCCACTTATGGCTGAGAGTGCAGCTTTTGTTGGGGTTGAGGTTTAGGATGTTTAAGAAAACAAGAGTTAAAGTTGTAAATAAGGTTTGTATAATTATTTTAAAGTGTTCTTATTTACTTCAAATAGACATAATAAAAGGTTAATATATTTAAAAAAGCATGCAATTTGCGTCGAATCAATGTCATTATAAAAATCCTCAAGTGTTTATGCAAACAATATTAAAAATGCCCTCTCACACAGTCTCAATCTATTTATTGCAGCCGATTACAAGCCAAAAAGACATTCTTGACAGAGGTATGCCAGCTTACTCGTTTCAGTTAAATTATTTTATTTTTGCACTGAACAAAAAGAAACATTTTACTTGAGTAAACACAACTTGCAACATAATGTTATTGATTCCCCCAATATAGAGAACGTTGTGCACAAATTGTATACGTATATTCACCCGAGCCAAACATCAATTCAAATAAGGGCATAATCTATGCATATGCTAACATCTGGAGGAAATTTCCCAAGGATACCTTTTGATCGACTAATATTTGTCATACAAGTTTTCCCCTTACTTTATACTTGATCACAAAAAGGGTCGTTTTTGTAAAACTTTATGACAAACCGATATAAAAAATCGATTTATTTTAAAAAATATCAAACATTATGGATAAAGTATTTTGTTCATTTCAAGCTAAATTTGTGTGTAGAATCCAAGTGTATCTCGTTGTCTACCTCTAGCAATTCGACTTCATTACGAACTTTGAATGTACCTTATCTCCCAATATTTGATCTGTTCTTTAAAAAACATTTGATAAATATACTGTTCATATATAATATTACAATAAAGACTCTTAACTTACAGCGTCATGGTAAAAAGAAAGTATTGATACACAATTCCAATGCATTTAAAACCCGCTTTAGATATCAAGTTTGACTGTTGAGCAATGTTAATTACTCATCTGAGATCTTTATCTATACAACGTCATCATGAAGCTCTAAACATTAAATAACCAATACTTCCTGGTGCATACACGTAATAACATACAGTACCGATCAGACCCAACCTAACACCAGAGTAAACCCCAACTAAACCCCGGGTTTACTTTTGGGGTTTACTTGGGGTTTACTCTGGGTTTACTTTCTGAAAATTTGGGTCCACTCGGGGTTTACTTTGGGTTTACTTGGAAATTGCTTTTGAGGTCAACTGTACGCACGGAAGTGTGAAGCAGACCCGTCTTTTATCTTACTATCCTACTGACTGTAATTCCTGCCCCTTGTATATTCCGAATACACAGCTAGGGTCTGCTTTCAGGGGTATACTTCTGACCGGGTTTACTCTCTGTGTCCACTCTGGGTTTACTTTGGGTTTACTCTGGGTTTACTCTGGGTCCACTCTAGTAAACCCGGAGTAAACCCAGAGTAAACCCAGAAAGTAAACCCAGGGTTTAGTTTGGGTTTACTTTCTGTTAGGTTGGGTCTGATCGGTACTGTATGTATTGATTAGATTTGATTACATTTACGTGTATCTATAAATTACAAAATTTAACTACTTGTGAAGCTACATGGTTTGCTTATTTTGCTCATATTCCAACGACTTAAAATGTAGTCTAATAAACAGTTTAAAATAAAAACAGACAATTTGACTAACTGTTAAAATTTCGAACGAAGTGATCATTTGTCATGTTCTACATCGTTTAAAAACGTTTAAAGAACAAGCCCTCTATCGTCTAGAATTGTAGCGTTTATTGCCATGCTATTTGCACCTCAAGGACTAAATAAACTTATATATAGTAGTAAAATGTAGGTATATTGCATTGTTAGAACAAAATATTACTTTTCAAAATGTAAAAATTATTATTAGTCAAAGGAAGGTTTAGGATGCTTCCAACTATTTTCCACTTTCCTCTATTTAACACAGATTCATAGGGCTCTCCTTCAGTAAACATCTTTACTTAATCTTTTAGAAACATTATTCAATACTACATACATTTACATGCTATTTATAAAATAAAATCATCACATCACATAGAAATACCCTTACATGTATACCCTCCCCATATCTTTTGATTTTCATAAAAAAAAACAACATTAGTTTGAAATATTTTACCTATTAATATTATGAAACTTACGGCAATTTCATTGAGTTATTTCTCAAACATGTTTGAACGTGTTTGAAAATAATCCTCACTGATGCTAAAATTTGGGTAAATTGAATGATTTTTTATTCACAAATTGGGAATTAGCAAACTTAAGTGGTAAAACGAGGTAATGTTTTTCCCGAGTTACCGTTTAAAAAAACCCAAAACATTTCTATTAATTCAATTGAATCAATAATTGCGTTTAACAACGCACATGCAAACCATAGTGTGATATTTTCAATGCAGCCCTTAACATGAAAGAATTTCTATAAAGACAACTTCAATAGCGAAAAAAAAAATCATTACAGACTTCTTAAGTAAAAAGGTGCTTAAAAACTCAAATCTGTACTATTTTTATCCATGCAAGCATGACTTTTTATGTGCCCCCACAAAATTGGTATATTCCGTCAATAATGTTAAAGGGAATTTCCGCTATATGTCCTTTAAATCTCTTTAAATATGCTTTAAAAAGTAAAACTAAACAGAGCGATAAACTTGATATTTCGTCGTTTGTAAAGCCACTACCTTTTACGGTGGCATTGCAAACAGTGTGTATTTAATCTATAGAGGCATTTAATCTATTCGTCTCTCATAACCAGCACTATGCTATTTAATCTGTATACGAAAATGCTCTTGTTATGCGTTGAATTGCAAATTTAAAATCGAACACAAGTTTGTGAAACAGAACCATTGATAATGACTGTTTGTCGATTTAGAAAGTGTTATTTTCAACTTTGAAAATTGGAGGGGCATTCCCTACCTGAGACAACAAACGATCCGGTTCCAACTTGATTGAATGCAATATGTACATTATGTTAAAATTAGGTTTCTTATAATTTTTTGAATACATATCTTTCTTATATTTACCCAAGGCAAACATCAATTCAATTAAGAGCATACTCAATGCACATGCTAACATCTGGAAGAAATTTCTCAAGGATATCTTTTGATCGACTTATTTTTGTCGATCAATACGATATGATAAAACTTTTATCTTTACTTTATACTTGACCGAAAAAAAGGGTTGTTCTTGTAAAACTTTACGACGAACCGAAAGATATAATCGATTTATTTTGAAAAATGTCAAGAATTATGGATATTATATTTTCCCAGGTAGCACATAACGTTTTCATAACATTATACTCTAGTTGTAGAAAGGTTTTTAGAAAATGTTTCTGTATAAATGTTTTCATAGCGTTATGATGAAATTTTCAAAATGCTTTTATAACGTTGAAAAATAGATTACGTAGAACCAAACTAAAAGATGTTTGAAAAACGTTTTAAAAATTTTTTAAAACGATATTATAAACATTGAAAACTTCCTATAACGTTATTTAAACATTGTTTTCAACATTAGATATAACATCAGAAACATTTTCAAATTTGTTTTTAAAACGTTTCAAAAAGGATTGCTTTAACTTTATTTGTTTTTTATTTCTTTTGATATGACAATACTCTTTTACAAAGTGTCTGTCTGTAGATTCTTATAAAATACATAATTTCGTTTATGATTTGTTACTACAAACGTGTTTGGAACATTTTTCAGAAATGTTAATAAAACGTTTGCAAAACATTTTTAACAAATATATTTTTTTCTGTAAATAAAAACCAGATTTACAAACTTTAAGAACAATAAATAATTGTTGTTGATTTTGAATTTTAAACTGATGATTATGCTGACCGAGTTTCCGATTTCCTACTTAATATTTAAGTCAGTGAATGTTTATAGCGGAATGCCTTATGGCTTAATCCGCGTTATACTTTCCGCCGTTATATTTGATGCAGTTACTGTGGTTCTTACAAAATACTAAATTGTTACTATATAACATGTTCGGAACATTTTTCAGAAATGTTAATAAAACATTTGCATAACGTTTTTAAAAAATATATTTTTTCTGTAAATAAAAATCAAATTTACAAACTTTAAAAACAATACATAATTGTTGTTGGTTTGGAATTAATTGATGATTATGCTGACCGAGTTTCCGATTTTCAAGTCAGCGAATATGTTTATAGCGGAATGTCATACGGCTAAATCCGCATTATGCTTTCTGCCGTTACATTTCAATGCAGTTACTGTGGTTATCGAGAGTTTTAAAATTCATAAATCGTGAACAGAGACAAAAGAAGACAGGCAGCAGTTTAAAGTGAGTATAGATTTTTTGCATTAAAATCAAATATGAACTTGTCTCGGATATATGCGTTTTTCGGAGGTTTTTCTCTGTGTTACTTCTCATTCCGGAAATTTTAAGGTCCATTAGGGTTTGGTTTTATTTGGAAGCGGTAGACAACTTCCTTTCTCGAACAATCCGAAGAGAGTGGCAATGTGGTCTATATTCAAACAGTTTAATTTCATTATTTGCGGTAAGATTCTGTCTTGTGTCTATTTTGTATTTGTGTTGATTAACAGGCAGCCATCAGAAAGCCCCTGCATTTAAATCACGAGATATACCAAAAAAAAAATTTAAAATATCCTCGGATGTCCATGCAAAGGGGCTTGTGTAGAAAAAAACACGTTAAAAAAGTGGGTACCTCGGAGGAAAAAATCCTGAAATTTAATTTAATAAATTTAACAATGTACCTCGGAGGAAAAATTCCTTCGAGGTACCCACTTTTTAAGGTACATCCTACACCCAGACTTATACTTTTTAAGACATTACGTCAGAAGATGGCGATTTAAATGTTTTGTTAAACTGTTTATATCGTTCGACTCGGTTGTATATTGTCGTAGCTCAGTGGTTAAAGTATTTGGCTTCTGAACCGCATATCAATGATCATGAGTTCGAATCCACCTGGGGCTTTTGTTCATGTTTACTGAATTAAATTTTCGAAAATGTAATTTTTCATCCCAAATTGCAGATTTTTTTGCCTATTTCAGTTAAATACTTCTTATCCATTTTGATATCTATAATCATAATCAATTAATTTTCTGCTGATTTGAGAAAATAGTTCAAGGTGTAGTGATGTACCTTAACAATGTTTTTTTTTTTCTACACAATCCCCTGACGGTCCATGATACAGTCGTTTGACCAATAGGGTACAGATTTGGCGGTACTGTAAATGTTCCCGGGTGTTATTTTTAGAACTGATTTCTTAGACGATATACACCATACCCCTGCTGATATTAATGTAATATTGCTGCATTTAATTTTTGAAAAAAACAAAACTTTATTCTAACAAATTATGCGGGAAGCCATTTTACCAGTTGCGAAAAAGCCGAAGAGTTCCGAATAGCATAACTGTTTCTATACGTATCGAGTGTAGTTAAAAGAGTTTCAGCCCTAAAACCATTGATTGAATCTGTTGAATAACAGGTTTAATGCAAACCACTCAGTTATTAGTATTTTCTTAACCTATACAGTTTGATTTGCATGGAAATGACAGACAAAATCACCGTAACAATAATTTAGACTGGTTTCTAACATCTTTTTGGAATACAGTCGCAGCGCCTCCACTTATTATTGTTGTGGTACAATATGATTGATTTAAGACTGAGAAAAACATTTAAAGAATTCCAGAAGTATTTATGTTAATCCATGCCTTCATTCAATCATAAAACAGAGGGAAACAAATTGGGTATTCGGAACTCTTAAAATGACCGCCCAATAAAATTCTGCATCCACTTGCGTTTTTATTTTATTTTTTATCCTGTATATATGCTTTTGGGTATGTTAGCATACATACTAAACCTATGTTTAATAAAAGAAATCTTGTTACAAGTGAAAATTTAAGGCACCGACAGACTATTTTAAGCGCATATAAGCGTTGCAATGACCTGGATTTATTACAAAGCGAAAGAAGGTTGACTAATCTAAGACCAATATAAAATACATAGGCCTATTTAATTAAATTGGACAACTGCAGCTATTCTTGGTCATCGCTTTTCGCGAATTTGCTAAAATTTCATATTTTCATGGGTATTTGAATTCAGTCAATCATTCTTTCAATATAATTAAATGAGATATAGTATTGGCTATTATATTTTAAAAATGATATTCACAAAAATTAATTGTTGTTCGTGAAATATATATTGGTGTTCAAGAAATATTGATGAAACCACAGTATCTGATACATTCTTAACATTTCATTTTGTTATTTTAACATTAATTTGATAGATTACATGTACTAATTAATCAGTTTTTCTTATTAGTCAGCTGCTGTTTGCAGGGTCTTAAAGAAAACTATAATACCCTTTGAGACCATAAATGAGAGGTTCTGGATCAGGACGTTTTGTGATTTGTCTCTAAGCTAACCAACCCAACGATTTAACTGAAGGTATGTACATGTACATGCATATGCACTGACATAACACACCTTATATATGTGTGTCATCATAGCAGTAGTTATTGTACCAATAGTATTACCACATGTACTAATGCTATGTAAGTAAGTAAGTTAATATATCATTTATTATAGTGACCTGTGTATCTTATACAATAAAGAATATACATTTTCATAAATCAAACACCTAGCCCATTGGATTTATAAGTCATTAAAACTAATTAATAATTTTACGTATATGCTCGAGAATTTAGTTTCTCTTATTTTAAATGCAAAATATACAGAATTTGCTATTTGTCTTGAAAAAATACAAATGAGATTTTTAAATAGGTTGTCTGGAAATGAATAAGAAGTATTCAGAAAACTAAAATACTTTGATAAAGTTAACTTCTGAGATTGCTAATGTATAGAGTACTGTATACAGGGAACTATTCACCCCCGTTTTATTTTCGCCCCTTTCGCCCTCGTTGTCAGAGGGTGAATTTAAGACAGGGTGAATTATATGTTGCAAATAATATCTCTCTTAAAACAACTGCATCTGGGCGAATTCAAGACGGAGCAAAACCGAAAATGAAAAAGGATGAAAAATTACACAGGGTGATAATTACCATGTATACAGTATATTATATTTTAGAATTAAGTGGTATTCTTCCTCTATTTCGTCTAAAGTTCACTTCTGAGATTGTTAATATATAGAGTTTAATTATTATAACTAAGAAGAAAGTGGAATTCTTCCTCTATTTTGTCCAAGTTGCAGAATTTGCATGTATGCTCAGTTACAGGTTCCCCCCGAAATCATTCGGTCTCTATCCTCAGCGGTAGTACCCCACACAGAAACTGCGCTATTGTTGATCTAATACATTTAGGAATGTTCATTGATATGTAATTTTCTAGGCAAATGTCCCTTAATAATGAGTTTGTATATGTATTTGTTTCAGATAAAGGAAATTGAAGACCATAAGCCAATGAATGTTCAACAGATTCAGACGAAACTTATTATCACAGCACTCCGTGGACAAGCTTCAACATAATATTAGCGAAATAATTGAGCCATACATACAGTGTACCTTTCGTAGCCTTTGCTCTTAATCATCAAATCCTTTAGTTGTGTTGTCAGCAAGAACTGTGACATTTAAGCATTGAATGCTTATTTGGGATATCGTCGGTCCTTTAACACATCAGGCCGTGCAGAGAAATTAAATACCGCGCAGTCATATGGGAATAGACGATTTATCAAAGCTGTGTCAACCTTATGTAACTCTTTTCTTGAAGTAATAGGAATTTTTAAGAAACATCTAGAAACCTTTCTTTATAAAAAAGAATACGACTTGTAAAAAGACTTTTATTTAATTATGGACACTGCATTTTATTGTTTAACCTATTTATCTTTAATTATAACATTTATTGATATTAATAACACTGAAATTTAAATTTATTTATCTCATGATTTCATATATGACTGCTGTAAAGTTTTGAATTTTATTTATTTTACACATATATGTTTGTACAGCGCTTTCGAGTTTGATATGTAGGACACTCTGTAATAATAATCATTGTTTTGAAATGTTAATTTAATACATTTGTTGGTCTTCGTATACAATTCTTGTTATATTTTGTAAGACCAGTATGTAAAGATTTTTAAGAACGTTATGGTAGCGTTAAAAAAACCATACAAAATTACCTTAGCTTAACATTTTAGAGAATATTTTATCAACGTTTTAAAACCGTTAAATGTTAATATTTATGCAATGTTAATGTTATAAAAACACGATTTCAAATAGCGTTATTGCATCGTTAAAAAAACCATACAAATTTACGTAATTTTAACGTTATAGATTACGTTTTTGTATCAGTTTGATAACGTTTACATAACGTTTTAATAACGTTGTTGTGCTAACTGGGTTGTTCATTTAAAGCTAAATTTGTGTGTAAAATCCAAGCGTATCTCGTTGTCTATCTCCAGCAATTCGACTATTACAAACTTTGAATGTACGTTATCTCCCAATATTTGATCTGTTCTTTAAAAAAAATTAATAAATATATTGTTCATATATAATATTACAATAAAGAATCTTAACTTACAGCGTCATGGTAAAAAAAATATTGATATACAATTCCAATGCATTTAAAAACCGGTTTAGATATCAAGTTTGACTGTTGAGCAATGTTAATTGCTCATCTGAGATCTTTATTTAAACAACGTCATCATGAAGCCCTAAACATGAAATAACCAATTCTTCCTGGTGCATGCACGTAATATCATATGTATTGATTACATTTGATTACATTTACGTGTATCTATAAATTACAAAATTTAACTATTTGTGAAGCTACATGGTTTGCTTATTTTGCTCATATTCCAACGACTTAAAATGTAGTCTAATAAACAGTTTAAAATAAAAATAGACAATTAATTTGACTGTCACAATTTCCAACGAAGTGATCATTTGTCACGGTAGAGCTCTAGATCGTTTAAAAACGGTATTTTCACTAGTTGCATTTCATATTTAACTCCGTGTATATTGGAACGAGCAATAATTAAAGTTAATATAAAGATATATTTCTAGCTTAATTTCATGATACAAAAAGATGAACAGTCCTTACCTTCTTTATTGTAAAACAACTTGCATGAAAATATATATATAATTTTAAACGGCGACCAATAAAATTAAATACAAAGATCGATTATTTTCTTTGTCAAGAACTTAAGGACACGCCCTCCATCGTCTAGAATTGTAGCGTTTATTGCCATGCTTTCTGCATCTCAAGGACTAAATAAACTTATATACTAGTAAAATGTATGTATATTGCATTGTTAGAACAAAATATCACTGTTTACGCGATGAACTTTGCTCAAACTAAATAAAATATCTAAACAACGGGCATGACTTTGTATACACACGGCTTTTAATCAGTAATCTCCACACCATCTACAGATATCCAGTGCAGTATATTAGAATGTATTCTGATCTCTTTAATTAACACCATTCTCCAGATAGTAAATTCGATTGAACGAAAGACTCCATTGAGCTTTTCTGATCAAATTTTGTTTGTTGTACGTCATTGTTGGCGCTGTCTTTGCAAACTTCATAATTTCACTTTAATCTTCGGAACCACTGGGCCAATTAAACCAAAGTTAAGCAAGGGCCATTTTCCTTTTTTGTGAACGATTAGTTTAGGAAAGTTTCAAGTTATCAAGGTTGACTGTTGAGCAATATTAATTAATCATCTGAGATGTTTATCTAGACAACGTCATCATGGCCCTTGCAAAGTGTAGCTATAAAAGTTAAATACAAAATACTTCCTGGTGCATGCACGTAGTAACATACGTATCAATTATCGACTTGATGACTTGGTGTCTAAGAACAGTTAAACAAAAACCCAGAAAATTTAACTAACTGAATAGTTTCCAACAAAGTGATCATTTAGAACAATATATACATTGTAGCATAATGTTTACACATTTGTCATGGTAAAATTCTACATCGATTATCGTTATTTTCAACAGTTGCATGTCATAATATTGGAACGAAGAATGATTAAAGTTTTTAAAAAAGCTATATCTCTAGCTTAATTAGATCATGATGTTAAAAGATAGGGGTACCGTTCTTACTCACTTTATGGTAAAACAACTTGCATGAAAATATATAATTTAAACAACAAATAATAAAATAAAATACAAAGAACAATTATTTTCTTTGTCAAAAAATTAAGAACATGCGTACGACCTCCATCGTCTAAAATGGAAGCGTTTATTGCCATGCTATCTGCATCTTAAGGACTAAATAAAATTATATACTAGTACATTTTTATTGCATTGTTAGAAAAAAATCACGGTTTAAAAACTCTCCTCAAACTCAAAAGTAATGTCTAAAACAACGGTCATAACGGTTATTATGACCTTTTTACATCATATTTGTGATAGTGAATTATTTAGAGTATTTTAAATTCAGCTGCGCGAAAAGCTTTTCTGATCAAATATTGTCTGTTGTATGTATTTGTTGTCTTGTCTTTGTAAACTTTTCATATTTTCATTTTCATCTCCAGAACCACTGGGTCTATTTCAACCAAACTTAAACACGGGCCGTTTTTCTTTTTGTAAATTAAAGTTAACACATTTTTACGATTCGATTAGAAAAGGTACTTATATCTAAACTACATTTAATTTTTAAGCTTGTTTTAAAATTATATACATTGATATTTTATATTTAAAGCATTGTTAGACTGGTAATTTGTCAGTTATTTTTTTACTTTTCATATCCATTACTATATTTTTACACTCTATCTGGTTTCGAAATAGATCACATGTATTATTTTCTTTTACATTATTAGATAATTTATTTTGTAAATCATGACCTCCAGGGGTAAGAAGAGGCCGCCTACTATGGGGTTCAAGTTTTTAATTTTAATTTATCAAATAAGATTTTAAAATTTAAAAAAGGAGTAGAATGCATCATAAGGGAGAGTGAATTATAGGATCATTCATAAAAAAATGTTAACCAAACACGCAGTTAGTAGCTTTTCAAAATGTAAAAAAAATATTACCAGTTAAAGTTAGTTTGAGGATGCTTCCAACCCGTTATGCTTTAATTTCACGTATGGCTGAGAGTGCAGCCTTATTTCGGGGCTGGGGTGTGGGATGTTTTAGGGAACAAGGGTTAAAATTGTAAATAAGGTTTTTAGGAATGGTTTTAAAGTGTTATTTATTTATTTATTCATAGAAAACCCGAGAATATCATGTGATAAGTGAATTATTAACTGTGATATTTTTATGACATATCTAGAATTTAGTCTTTGTGTAGCTGCAAATCTTAATAATCAGTTTATTTATATACGAGAAAAACCGTGATTTATAGAATATAGATTACACTATTAAAACTAAACCATGTAAGTTTTCTTACAATGCTCATACAAAGTATTAACTCATACGTACGAATTACTAACTCTTTCTATAGGTGGCACGGGACAGTTTTTTTTTTTTATACAATTCACTGTAGCCAGGAGATATGTGTCTTCGGAACTCTGAACCAAGAATTCTTTCAGTTCCCATTCAACTCAAATACCTTTAATTCACTCCTTATAAGGGCAATCACCAATTTCCGAGGAAAATTGCTAGTCAGAACGTGTAAAAGTTTTGTATACTGTTTTTTTTCTGAGATTTAGACCCATTTATATTTCGCCCATTTTCACGATTGTTCAGCTTTTTAGACCTTCCCCTGCTAATTCCCTGCAAAGGGTTGACATTCTGTACCATGTGCATGTTGCACCATCACATGTCAGAAACTTAACAAGAGGCATCCCTCTAACTAATGATAGTCATTAAAAATCATTTCATGAATTTTAGCAACATTCATTAGCCTTCAGTACAGTACAGTATAATAACTATTAATTTTAGAAAAAACATTGACGGGTACTTTATCCGAAACTGTCCCTTGCTAACGTTAACTTACACTAACATTCTATAAAAAGAATGCCTTAAATTTTGTCTTAAAATTACAAAGCTTACAAAATTCTAAGAAAAAGTTTAGCACATATTGCCAATTCCATAGAGTTTTAAGAAATAATATGGACATTTAAGTGAACCCATCATTTCTACTTTCCTCTATTTAACACAGATTCATAGGGCTCTCCTTCAGTAAACATCTTTACTTAATCTTTTAGAAACATTATTCAATACTGCATACATTTACATGCTTTTTAAAAATAAAATTATCACATCACATAGAAATACCCTTACATGTATACCCTTCCCATATCTTTTGATTTTCATAACCCCCCCCCCCCCCAAAAAAAAAACCAAAACATTAGTTTGAAACATTTTACCTAATATTAGGAAACTTATGGCAATTTCATTGAGTTATTTCTCACACGGTTGAAAATTATCCTCACTGATGCTAAAATTTGATTTTTGGGGTAAATTGAATATTTTTTTTCACAAATTGGGAATTAGCAAACTTAAGTGGTACGAACGAGATAATGTTTTTTCCGAGTTACCGTTTAAAAATAATACTATTTCTATTAATTCAATTGAACCAATAATTGCTTTTAACAACGTACAGGCAAACCATAGTGTGATATTTTCAATGCAGCCCTTAACATGAAAGAGTTTCTAAAAAGACAACTTCCAATAGCGAAAAAATCTAGGATTAAGCAGCTGCAAACTGCGCTTATATCTTAATTAACAGTTTATTTTCATTTGAGAAATAATGTGATTTATAGAATTTAGATCACATTAGTCTAGTTAAAACCAAACAATTTAAGTATCCAATCGTACGTACGAGATATTAACTCTTACTTTAGATGGCACAGGACAGGTGGTTTTGTTTAGTACAATTCACTGTAGCCAGCTGGAGATGTGTGTCTTCGGAACTATGTAACTAGAATTTCCTCAGTTGCTACTCAGCACAAATCCCTTTTATTCACTCCTTATAAGGCTGATCACCCACTTCTGAAGAAAATTGGAAGTCAGAACGCATTAAATTTTCTATATACTGGTTTTTCTGAGATTTAGACCCTTTTATATTTCGCCCATTTTCACGATTGTTCGGCTATTTAGACCTTCCCCCGCTAATTCCCTGCAAAGTGTTGACATTCCGTACCATGTGCATGTTGCACCATCACATGTCAGAAACTTACAAATGTATAGTTTACTATGGCCCATCCACCTCCTTCTCGTGTTTTTTACCTCCCGTCTGTACCTTGCAATATCACTGTTAAAGTCAACACAACACTCATAGCCGCAAGTTTACTTCTGATTCTCATATACTTAACATTAGGGGCCTACATATTGCATACCTATTTCAACCGCAGACTTCCCTCTATCTAATGATATTAATTAAAAATCATTTCATGAATTTTAGTAACATTCATATGCCCTCAAGTACAATAACTCAATTTTATAAATATATTGACCGGGTCCTTTATTAGAAACTGTCCCTTGCTACCATAGCAAACTTTAGTGGTTCGAACGAGATAATACTGTTTTTCCGTGTCACTGTTTTAAGGACGAAACCAGTTTTTACTTTCAATTTGGCTTTTAGTCTTGAAAACATGAAGAGAAAGATCCGTCTATTTACTATAACCCCAAACTGAAGCAAGCGGGTGTATACTGTTTTACTCTTGTCTGTGTGTTTTTCGGTAAATTTTCTGTCGCATCTGTGTCAGCACTTATCAATACTTAAAATTTTACCACACTCTTTGTTTCAGTGTGTCATATTAATATAAGTTGTAGAACTTGTTTATCAATCGTTGTAAAATAAATTAAATTCAGTTCAATTCAGTGTGTCATATCGTGGGATTCATGTTGTAACAACCAGACAGCATGCGCAACTTTTTGTTGAATGAAGACTTTGGTTTTTAGCCAAAATTTTCAACAAATACAATATAATGATACAACAACTACTGACATATTTGTGTTCGGCCTTATAAAGAGGTTTTGATTAGAATCAGCTTCTTTGATTAGATCCATGGGTGATGTTAATTAATATGGGAAGAGGCTGGATTCGACCCGAACGTGACCGCAACAGCAATATATTAATTATGTTTTAAAAAACTGTTTATAATATGAAGTGCAATATTTAATAACGAAAAGCGGGACATCTCATGCAATGCTCTTTATTGGTACTTTGGCATCAACAAGAACCAATTTACAATAATATTTAGGAAATCGATTTATGATTTGAAAAAATTTTGACAAGTTGCTCGGGGATGATAGTAGAGCTTCTGCGCCCGTGCTAGAGACTAAGACATCATCAACCCTCCCCCGGTGCTTGAAATTGACGTGTCCCCGATGATGCTTTTTTCTCGTCAACTGTTCTTAAACTAGCCACCGTGCAAGTGTACACTTTTTTAACAATTCGCGAGAAAAAAATTATTATAAGCAAGCATGAAGTTTGTCTTCAGAATTGTGTGAAGATTTCTAACTTTTATGATAGTTTTGTGAAACGGAAGTGATGGATTTTATGATTGTCCTAAGTCAGATCTAATGACAATCTGAAGATATGTGGGTTGATAGATCTTATGATGGTTTTGTGAAACCAAGCCCTGGTTTAGATAATTATCACGTTTTACTATCGAGCAATGGAACACTCATCCAAGCATCCTTAAGGATGTGATGGATGGGGGTCATTTTTGGAATTAGCTGTAAGGCTACGAGGGTTTAAATGGAATATCGTGAGACACTAGTCCACGTTTACCTTGTTTAAAGAAATCAAAATAAAAACTATTTAAATCACTATTGATTACTATTCACCCAGGGTATATAAGGCCTTACCTGGCCACACTTCGAGTCATTTTAAAGCAAACTTAAAAATTATATTAGGTTCATGTTCTTAAATTTGTTGTCTAGTGGTGGGATTATAACGATAATTGTTTCTGCATCAAAAGAAATGTATGGGAGGGTATTTAAACCCTCGTAGCCTTACGGCTAATTCGGAAAATGACCATCATCCATCACATCCCTAAGGATGCTTCGATGAGGGTTCCATTTTCCCTCATTGAGTCTCCAGGCTTTACTCTGGTTTAAATGGAATCTTTAAAGCAATTAAGACAACAAATTTAAAACATCAACATAATAAGAGAAAATTAAATACTAGTAACAACATTTTGAAAAGAAAAGAGACATTTATTAATCAAATTGAATAATACGCAATAATTAATCCAAAATGTGATATATCCATATCGTCAAGAACACACCACAGTCTATACAGTCTATAGTTCACTAACACTAACGCGCAAAATGTCCATGGGACCATGTTCCTACTGTGTACTCATAAAAATAATCCTGAGACTGTATCCGGGTACTCGAAAATAGGTCCATCGATGAAAGTCAAACCACTTCTAAAAGAAAATCAATTCTTAGATGACCTTAAGGTGTAATATCCCTATTCTATTAATTGTACCATATATTTTTTTTTTAAAATTTCATGTTGATTTTCATGAAAGTCAATTTAAATAGATTCAAATGAAACAAAGTTAACGTAATAAAGCGCTGCTAGATTTTTCAAAAATTGATAATGTGTCTAATCATGATATGAAGAAAACTAGACATAGTGATTAGAAAAAGCAAAATTTTACCATCGCAGCATATAATTAAAAATATTAACTGTATATGAAAATAATATATAGTTATATACATTGCCAATTCATATTACAATACATAATGACGCGCTGTTTTTTAGTTCAGAATAGCACTTTGTTTTATAGGTTGCTTCAATCAGCAAGAGTTATCTTTCTTTATCATAGACTATTGAAGGTTTTACATATATGTTTACATACAGTACATGATAATTGCCACAGTTTCTAATTTTTCAGAAAAGTTTTTCTGTTTTTATATTTGGATAACATAATAGTAAATGGATCCATATGTTTTAGAAATGCTAAAATGTAAACCTGTCGTGAGAGCATTTTGTTATATCACAAAAAGGGGGTCAAATGAATGATCTTCCAGTAATTGGTATGATCTGAATATAGAAATATATTGTCTTAAATTAAATGTTATATTGTTTTTTTTTTAATTTGTTGTCCCATATCTGCTCTCTCAGATAAGAAAACCCTTATTCAATTTTAAACATTTTAAATGTTTTAAGTTTCAAACGACGATAACTAAGTCTAGAGTTTGCAATTGTCTTGGTCACGTTTTTCCCCAAGCATAATTCATTCACCTTTGTGAACGAGCTATGAATAGAATGAGCAAAAGTTCATCCAAAATTCTCTGGCCTAAAACATCAAACACGTACTGTTCATGTACTGAGCTAGTGCATAAAATTTAGTAATATTTTTCAAAAAATTAATCCATTGTGGGGAGTGGGAGGGGTATACATGTAGATATTGCCTCATAAAAACTGGATCAATATGATTCGCTTCTTGCAATTTTTTGTAAAGGTTTTCTTTACTTTTCCCCCCTGCTAAAAGTTTGGGGTCAGTTCGTTTCCTTCAAATTTTCTTTTTTAATAATTGAATATTAAATAAATGTCGCATTCCAACATAAATTGGGGTCCAACACTGCCTCCCTTGTTGCTACATGCCTTGATAATTGCGAGTTAACAGAAACAAAGTGAGATTTTTTTTCTACAGAAGTTATCTCTCTTATCAGGGATATTCCACCTTAAGATAGTATCAGAATAATTGCTGCTTAATTCTCTTCTATAAAATGTATAAAATGTTTTTGCATTTGCCCAATTTGCAGTTTCTAAAATGTCTTTAAGTTGCACACCTCTAGCAAAAGCTGTTGAGGTAGAAGCACGTCTGTAAGAATGAGCTGAAAAAACTTTCTCATCAATACCAAGTTTTTTCAATATTTCTTTCAGCCATCGAGCAACTGTACAAGTTGAAATTTCATCATAAGTTTTAAATGAAACTAACAATTTGCTCGTTTTTCTTAACTCCTTTGTTTTTCTAAATAATATAGTAAGGTGTGTAACACACAACAACTTTTGTCAGAGAAAGAATTTATTTTTACTTTTTTCATATCATGACCTGGTCTAGAAGTTTTCTGTAAATCAAAAATGGTGAACACCACGTATTCACCATGGTCAAAAATATTTTTAATATTCAATGATATTAATGTCTGAACCCTTTGTGCTGTAGTCAAACCTATCAGTGATGTCAATTTCATAGTCAAACTTTTCAAATCTAAATTCTCCAATGGGTAAAGAGATTTTAAATATGTCAAAACCTTACCAACATCCGAAGTTGAGGTTTACTTTGGTTTAGGTCTATTTTTCAAAAATACTCCTTTCATTAATCGTATCAGCAAAGGATTTTGATTGAAAGAAAAATTTCCAGTGACTGAAAGTGTCTGAGTAATTGCAGCTTTGTATGGATTAATCGTGTTGTATGAATAATTATTTTCGGCCAATTCTGATAAATAATTAACTGATTACAAGCTGGTTGCATGGGATTGATATCCCTTTGATTACACCAAAAATTCCACTTTGCTCAAATAAAGTTGTATTTTTTATTGTTACTTTATCTCCATGAATTTGAAATGAGCTCAATATATTTCTTTGAAAGACCTCTGCTTTTGAGATTTCTCCTGATACCATACAAGCCAAAAGAAAATTTTTTCTTCTGTTTAGAGGATGTAACTGATTGTTGTGAGCTAACCGAAGTAGATTTGGAATTAATGGCAGACGCACTGGAATTCCTTTTAACATGTTTAGTAACATAGGTTGTCCATTTCGGTACAACTACATGCATAATTGCCTTGCTCACCTGATCGTCCTCCAACTTCTTTAAAACTCTCCCAATCAGACTGAAAGGAGGAAAAATATAAGCCTTAAAATCTGACCAACTGACAGAAAAAGCATCTGAAGTAAAAGCAAAAGGATCAGGAAATCAGGAAATATAATTTTCTGATTGTTTATTAAATCTAGATGCAAAAAGATCCATGTCCGGATAAAAAAATATCCTACATAATTCATTAAAGACCTTTTCATTCAATAACCATTTTGTTGAATCACTACAGGATCTAGACATGTAATCAGCACTAACATTTTTTTTCCTGCAATATGAACAGTAGAAAATAGTATATTCTTATTATTACACCAAAGCCAAATGTTTTTAGCCCCTTCAAATAATGATAATACAGATCCACCTTGATTATTTATGTACAAGACAGCAGCACTATTATCTGATCTAATACAAATGTGTATATTTTTCATATTCTGACATAAACTCTGTAATGCAAATTTGATAGCCATAATTTCTAAAATATTTATATGCAAAACTGATTCTGTTTTTGACCATCTGCCACCAGTGATTTTACCATTTAGATTTGCACCCAATCCAGCTTTTGAAGCATCTGTTTCCAAATAAATATCTACTTTTGGATCCCGTATCCATTTCCCATTCCTAAGTGTAATATTTTCTTTCCACCAAACTATTTCGTTAAAAGATATATCACTTAACAACATTTGTGCATCATAATTTTTATTCTCTTTGGCTAAAGCGAGAAATTTATCTCTGTCTAAGTATCTAAAAATAAAGCTCCTAGATTTATGGCATGAGGGGAGGAAGTAAATAATCCTCTAAAATCTTGCGACCTCCCTAATAAAACATACTTTTTTGTTTAAAAGTAAGTTACAATAAGAAATAATTTTTTCAGCTTTTTCATCTGGTAGATATACCTTGAATTTGACAGAGTCTATAATATGACCCAAATAATGTATTTCTTAAGATGGTATTAAAACCAATTTTTCTCTGTTAACAACAATCCCAAGTTTTCTAACGAATTAACTTGATATTTTGCATCCCGTTCACATTTAGCAAAATTATTAGCCTGAATAATGAGTAATCAATATAATAAAATGAAGATATTCCTTGCTGTCGTATAAAAGCAAAAATGGGCTTAATCAGTTTCGTAAAAACTCTGGGAACTGATGCCAAACCAAAAATTAGTGCATTGCATTGATAAAGGACTCCTTTCCCGAAAAATTTCAAATACTTTCTATCATTTTTATAAATGGGTACTGACAAAAAAGCATCCTTCAAATAAATACTGACAAAAAATGAGGGTTTTTTTTTTTATTGAAGATAAAAACACATCTTAATTGTGTATATCTTGAAATGGTGATATGTAATGAATTAATTCAATTTCATTAAATTTCTCACCGTTCTTAATTTGCCATTTTTCTGTTTCACTATAAAAAGTATTAGAAATGAACTGATTTGCTTCAAACTTGCTTACACTGATTGCATTTTTATTCAGAAGATCTATAACCTCTTGATCTATTATATCCGTTTGTTTTTCATTAAATTTGATAGGAACAGGAATTTTGTTTTGAAAAGGAATTTCATCAAACTCAATTTATAATAAATTATTTCTATATTTAACAAGTTGAACGTGACACTAAACAAAAAATCTGAAAAGAATACATGATTTAATCAATACAGAACTGAGAATGATTAAAAGCTTTCCATTAATAATGTAAGAAAAATACTGACTAATAAAGTATTTTATGCAACAAAAAAAACAAAAAAACAAGTGAGAGTGAAAGAAGTGAAAATCACGTGCGTACAGATATATCAAGGGCGTCGGAACAGGGCCGGCGGTCGCCTGCACATTATAAGATTAAAGAATGATTGGACACATCTTCATTTCAAGTAAAATCCGGTTCACACCCTCCCCCCCTTTATTCTTATCGATCAAATTCGCCTCCCCAATATTAAATACCTTCCAACGCATCCGTATATAGCTCACAATTAATTTTACAAACCCAACCAGTGAACTGTCATTTTGAGAGATTTTAGATCCAATAACGCAATGTAGCAGCGAGGAGACGTAATAATCTGAAGAACTTTAAGTTGTCAGTCAGTAATGTTAAGTCTATTTGTCGATTGGTCCAATGACCTTACTACAGAGGAAGAGGAACCGACGAGAACGAAGTTGCTTGTCTTCGTACTTGTCCCACAACCGGAAGATTCGCTGCTGTTGGCCAGTTTTCGTCTGTCGGCGGCAAAACTTTCCTTCCGATACTAATTTCCGCTGGAGGGGAAGTAGTGACGCCTCTTGGTGGAGAAGTGTCACCAATATGTAGAAAGGCAGCTGTCCATTTGGGGACCTGTCGTTGAGGCGACGGTGCCAACCTTCAACGTCATTGTTGGTCCGAATGGACTGCCGATACACAGACCAGCATTTGGTTGGCCACATTGAATTAGCGATCCAGGTTTCCTCCAAGTACGTCATCAGTTCCTGAAAAAATAACAAAAAAATTCAAATCAAATTTAACGCATATACCTTTTGAACATAATTATATATAATTACTCATGTATTATATTAATGAGAATATGACAATTTAATGTACCTCTAATTGCGGTGTGGTAGCCAGTCCACGTATTTGTCTAAAAGCTGGTGCTATGTGGTTCTCTGGAAGGAAGGGTAGTCCTAGGACCATGCGAATCAGGCCGTGAGTCCCGTCGTCATGTCGATATGCTGAAGACAATCCTATTTCTGCTGCCTTCCGCCAAACTGCCTGTGTCCAGTGGAAGGCACATCCATGGATTTCACGGTCCGGCATTGTCTCTCGTATGGCTTGCCAGAGACCCGCCTCAAAATCAACAACTACGCTGTCAACTTTGGGTTGTCTTGGCATGTGGTCCAAAAGAACCAAGAGTACCTGAAAAAACCCAGACAGATATGTTATAATAAGTCATTGCCAACAATCTACTACTGTATTTTATAATAATATATTATTTAATTAAGAATTTCTGACACCTTAGCATAATCTGTCTTCCGTTTTCCGGACATCAGGATAAACGCCAATGGGACCTATTTCAGGGCGTCCCATCCCTATACTATCGTTTCCCTTTTGCCAGGGCTTCCAATCCGTCCGGTGTAGCAAATACGAAATGGCGGCGGTCGTCAACTTTGGCTACTTCCAGGTAGAAGTTATCGGGAATAAACGCATGGTCCACCTAAAATTTGTGATATAATTACATTTTAACATGATATTTTTTAAAGTGTAAAATGTTAAATAAATGCCTGATAATAATTATATACCCGGAAATATTCAAGGTTGACGGGATGTTTTGGTCGCATTTTTCTCGTGCTCTGTTTGCCCGTCGGATGAGTTTTTCCACGTCAGGTCTGCTGTTGTCTGGCTCACTCTCATTGACTCTGGCCTGCAGTACGTCTTGTACAATGGTGGCGGCAGACGTGAAAACTTCATTTTTTGCGCGAGCCTTGACCTGTAAAAAATATTAGACATTACACATTAATTTTTCAATTTGTGTTAAAAGTTGCCCAACCGTATAAATACTTGAATTCATATTGTTTCTACCTCCGCCATTTTCTTTAATGCGGTGCCAATTCCCGGCTTTGCTGGGTGGTTGTGTGCACTTGAACCATTTTTAAAATTATCGTGATGGTGTTGTTTTTCCGTAGACGCTGAAAAAAATGTATTACATAAATTAATCTACTGTATAAAGCCAAACGGGTTTTTTTACTGTTGAACACTATTTATCTCTTACTTTCACCGTGTAAGTGAACTCTCTGGTGTCCGACAATTTTCGCTTTCCCTGGTTCGTTCCATGTTCTTCTATTTGATACGTGATGGGCCGATTGACGGTCACTTCCATCGGTTCCACTTCGGCAATTGATCTTTAAAAAATAACACCCAAAAAAACCCAACTGTGTTATTTATCCATTGGATTTTACAATCAATAGAACGTGTACATGTATTTCTGAATGAATATTTTTAAATGCTTTACTCTTCTTCATTCTGGGCTACTTGCTCAATGGGTCCAAAGGATTCCGCTGTTTCATTGAAGGAGTAGATGGTATCGTGGATAGGATCGTGGGTAGGGCCTGTATTTTCATGAATCTGATCGTTGGTTCTACAGTGTATTATTATGTTTATCGCACATTATAGTAAATGTTAAAATTAACTGCATTTTTAGAGTCATTTGAAAGTGTAAAAATAAATATAGGAATAGATATTACCCTTCGTCTGATTCGTCATCGCCATCGGTTTCATTGGTGTCCGACATTGCAGCTTCGATGACAAAGGTCTCGTTCATTGGTCGTGGTCCGTTTTATGAGGTAACCGAAACATTGAATTGGCCAAATTTATTGTCGGAAACTGCAGACCTGCAATTTAGGATCGAATTATCTTATAACATTTATTTTAATACTATCTCCTTTTACATTATTGCGTTTAATTTCATTTATTTATGTAATAAATCTATTCTAATAAATAACATAACAATTTAATGTAGCTGAAACAATTTTTGTAAATCGCGAATTAGTGGAGCCACTAGACCCATATCATATATATAGTCTTTTTTTTTTTTACCATGCTAAACATAATAAATACCTTATGCTGTGATTTCCAATCCTAGTACTTTCGAGAACTGGTTGACCGATCGGAGTAATATCGGATTGGAGACCAGTCTCTGTCATGTTGTTGGTCGCCTCCTGGTCGGTCTCGGTCAAGTCGCTTGTAGTACACATGTGACATCGGAAAGGAATGTCAGACTTGGTACTGACAGCTTCTTTGTAGTCCGCAATCGAAATACCTACAAATGCCGCATAAGGTCATACATGTTTTATGTTTTCAGAATGTTATATTTATTTGTAATTTTCTGATGATGTAAATTAATGTAATGTTATTTATCATTTCCTGAATATTGACTTACATGTAGTAATTATAAAAGCGGTTTTACATTAATTCCTGGGTATTGCAATATACTTACATGTTTATGTCGTTATACATGCATTTCTTAATATTTTTTTAATTACTTAGTACTTATTAAGAAAGATTTATGAATAAAGAACATTTAATTTTTTTTACTTTAAATAAATGGAATATAAACACATTATATATGTGAAAAAGAAAATGAAAACAAAACCTTGGGGACGGACTGACCAAACCTGGCGACGGATTGACCAAACTTTGTTGTATTAAGTGACAACAATTTTTATATAGACTTTCAATATCATAACTATTTTAAAACACTTTAACAAGGCTTACCGTGTTGCATTTCCGATGGGTCCATTTCAAATTTCGATTGCCCCTCTCTCGCATTTTTGGACAAGTTTAAATGCCCAGTTAACTCGTACGTTCATTACTTCTTATAAGAGGTTTGAGAGAGTCGTTAGCATTTGCAACGGCTTATTCCCTCAGATTCTTGAATATTCATTATACAAAAAAGCTTTCATGAGAATACTAATATGTGTATTTCTGCAAAGTGCAGTGATTCTTCAAAGTATTTTAAAGACATCTTATATATTTTCATTCTCTTTAAAATAACTTAAGTTATTTTTGAGAGAATGTCACTAATTCAGACAGAAATGAAAGTTCTTTACCCAAATTGCATCACTTGTATTTAAGTAAAGTTGAGCAGTTCCAGAGAAGAAGATCACAAGTTTACAGTTGTCGACGTGGACGACAGTAAAGCCACTGACGGAGACAAGAACGTCTACAGACACCAGCTTAACAGTGGCTTAACCTTAACACAACCTCTGACATATCTAAAGTGATTTTAGGTAAGTGATTTCCTTTTATCTCTACTTTGACGATTCAGATACAATAGATTCATCACGTATAATGGCGAATCACACTCTGACACAACACTGTTACTGGAACATAAAAGGTCGCTAAATTATTTCTTAATTCATCCTAGCTGCAGAACTGTAGCTCCACGGAAAATTCGGGTTGACGGACCGTGGAGCTACAGGTCCACCCATATAAAAAACTGTATATTTATTGCGCACAAACAGTTGCGCGCGGTTTTGGACTTATTAACCTAATTAAGATATATATTCTGTGAAAATCTGAGACATTTTACTTAAGATGTCTTTACTTAACTTGCCTCTGAATATCTTTTAAACACTCTCACCGGCCCCGTAAAGTGAAATGGTGTGGTTTGTTTACAGGTAAAAATGGCGACTCTTGATCCCGACGTGAATTTAGAATACTTCAATTTCCAGGTCGGTTAGGGTGCTAAGGAAAACGTTTGGGACAAGTAAAGAGGCGAATTAGTGGTAAATTTTCTCAGGATTTTTTTTTGTATGAAAATATTTACAGAATATGCTCTAAAATTAGCTTAATAAGTCCAAAACCGCGCGCAACTTTTTGTGCGCAATAAATATACAGTTTTATATATGGGTGGACCTGTAGCTCCACGGTCCGTCAACCCGAATTTTCCGTGGAGCTTCAGTTCTGCAGCTAAATTCATCCTATTGAAATATTTAATTTATATTAATCAATGATTGATAAGTACAAATTCACAAGTACAAAATTAAATGACTACAAATGAAAATTTTATTTACAAATTCATTAATATGCATATATTTCCTATATTTACAAACAAGAGGCCCATGGGCCACATCTCTCACCTGAACAACAGTTCCTGTAACATTCAATTTGGTATCATATGCTATTTCTATTTTAAACTTTGAAACCCTTTCTGGGGCCCCAGTATTGGTCCAGGGTTTATGGTTGGCTTTAACAATTTAGAATCTACACTATTTGAGGATGCTTGCATAGTAATCTCACAAACTGTAGGATTGTAAATCTCGAGAAGAAAATTTTTAAACATTTTCCATATATATATTTCTATGTTAAACTTTGAACCCCTTCTGGGGCCCCAGTATTAGACCGAGGGTCAAGGCTTTTATAATTTAGAATCTACACTATTTGAGGATGCTTACTTAGTAATATGACAAATTAAAGCAGTGTAGTTCTCGAAAAGAAAATTTTTAAACATTTTCCATATATACTTCTACGTTAAAATTTGAATCCGTCTTGGGTCACCAGTATTAGTCCAGGGGTCACTATTTAAAAAATATTGAATCTACATTATCCAAGGCTGCATGCATATTAATCTCACAAATTGTAGCATTGCAGTTCTCGAGAAAAAGATTTTTAAACCTTTTCCCTATTTACTTCTATGTTAAACTTTGAACCCTCTTGGGGCCCCAGTATTAGATTTTACCAATTTAGAATCTACAATAGCCATGGATGCTTGCATAGTAATCCCACAAACTGTTGCACTGTAGTTCTTGAGAAGAAGATTTTCAAACATGTTCCCTAAATATTTTTATGTTAACTTTAAACCCCTTCTGAGTCCCCAGTATTAGTCTGGGGGTCACGGCTTACACAAATAAGAATCTTGACAATTTGAGGATGCTTGCACAGTAATCCCACAAACTGTTGCATTGTAGTTCTTGAGAAGAATATTTTAAACACTTTCCCTATATACTTCTATGTTAAACTTTGAACCCCTTCTGGGGCCCCAGTGTTGGTCCGGGGGTCACGGCTTTTACAATTTAGAATTTTCACTATTTGAGAATCCTTGCATAATAATCTCACAAACTGTAACATTGTTGTTCTCGAGAAGAAGATTTTTAAACATGTTTCCTATATATTTCTATGTTAAACTTTGAACCCCTCTTGTTGCTCCAGTACTAGTCCGGGGGTCACGATTTTAACAATTTAGAATCTACAATAGCCAAGGATGTATGCATAGTAATATCTCAAACTGTTGCATTGTAGTTGTTGAGAGGAAGATTTTTAAACATTTTCCTATATATGTTAAACTTTGAATCCCGCCTGGGGCCCCAGTTTTGGTCCGGGGGTCACGATTTTTGCAATTTAGAATCTTCACTACATATACAAGCTTTTGTATAAATGTTGGCATTTCTGGTGCAGTGGTTCTTGAGAAGAAGATTTTAAAACTTTTTTCCTATGTATTTCTATGTTAAACTTTGAACCCCGCCTGGGGCCCAAGTTTTGGTCCGGGGGTCACGATTTTTGCAATTTATAATCTTCATTATATATACAAGCTCTAATGTAAATATTGGCATTTCTGGTGCAGTGGTTCTTGAGAAGAAGATTTTTAAAGACATGCACCCTATTTTCACTGTTTCGCAATTATCTCCCTTTTAAAAAGGGATTAGCCCTTTATTTTAGCAATTTATAATCCCCTTCCCATAAGGATGCCTTGTACTAAGTTTGGTTAAATTTGGCCCAGTGGTTTTAGAGAAGAAGTCAAAAATGTGAAAAGTTTACAGACGGACGACGGACAACGGGTGATCAGAAAAGCTCACCTGAACCTTCGGTTCAGGTGAGCTAAAAAGGAGAAAAAAGAAACAAGTGTGTATACAGTCTGTCCCATGTTTTTTATGCAGCACATTAAGACGATTTTTATATCGCACATTCAGACGATAATACACATACCTGTGAAAGAAGTACAATTGAAATCGATGAAGGATAAAATATACAAGGTACTGTGGTTTCATTAATATCCAAGGGTATCAATTTTCGTGGATAAAGTGAAAATCACAGTTTCAAGGATACGTAATTTCGTGGCCAATGACCCTATCAATACAAAATGTAAATAGAAATTGCAGAAATTGAACATTTGATTTCATGGATCAACTTCACAACGAAATCCACGAAAATTGGTATTCCACGAATATTGATGAAACCACAGTATCTTCATTGATATATTATCAGTGAATCAAAGAAAAACTCTATTTTTTTTTTATTGTGGTTAAATAAAAAAAAAAAATCTGGGTACACCCTAATTATCAAAGCTATGATTCTTAAGTATGTATATGATAAAAGGAATTCATGTCTTAAACTTCAGTAATCTTTAGGCTCCTTTCATTAACTAGATATTGACTATAAGATCCATTTACATTGAATTTTATTTAAGGGACATGGTCGTGATGTTTTTCATATTTTTCTTTTCATACTAATGATATTTTTGATAGCATCAGGGGCAAATTTATAAGCGAGATACATGCATAGAGCTCACACTTCTTTGTTCCGTAAACACAGCTCGTGCCATCGTTTTGTTTACATCTAGACATAATACAAAACAAAATGAGGAGAGACAACACTAAAATTTGTTAAATTATGTTCATATTAACTTCGCAGATAGATATTTCTTATGAAAAAGAAGTTTTTACTAGTGTATATCTATTTGGCAGGAACTTTGTTTACAACAAAAGAAATGTGCTTCCTGTATCTCACTTATGGCTTGACAACTGATGGTAAAATTATGACTGACCACTGGAAATACTTCACATTAGCAATGTAAACATTAAAATTGGAAAGTAACTTTTGGGGAAAAATTGTAACCATTTCCTTTTACAAATGATAAAAAGTCAAAAACTTCCTCTCGTGTGAAAACCTGAAAACGTCTTTTTGCTGTTAACATTAATAAACTTTTTTCATTTTCATGTCAAGGACGAAGATGTTTTGATTGGTCTTGGATTCTGCTTCAGGTCTAGGAGACGAGAAAAGTCCGTCATAAATATGTTCATACGTATAAATTGGCATGTTTCTATTATTGATGGGCTTGGTGGTGTAGTAAAGTGAATATTTCCTGAAAGTAAAGCAAACACCATTAAATTATCATTCTGGAAATAATCATAAATGTTATACATGTTTGTATTCATGTTTATTTTTTTATTATATAACGCAATATCAGGGGCATGTTCAGCAGAGGAGGTACTGGCGAGCCCTCGCAAATATTTGATTTGCATGTAAATGGAATTTCGTGGAGATCATATGAAGGGATATAAGTACCACAGTTCTTATTAAGTATTTTTACGTCACCTAAGTCACTCATGTGATCTCTTACTAAAAGTCTTCGTCCGTCGTCGTGCGACGTTCGTTAACAATTTACATTTTTAACGTATTGAAATCTACAAGGCCAATTGTTCACCAACCATTTTCTAGTTTTATGAGAAATCTCAATTGTGAAATTTATTACCTTATTACCCCCGGGGCCTCATGGGCGGGGCCAAATATGCAAAAAGTCCAAATTTTCAAAATCTTCTTCTACCCAGCACATGTGGGGAACAAACTAAATTTATGGTTATGATGTCAATGAAGATAATTGAAATTCATGACCCCTAAGGTCAGGGGTCTAAGCTATAGGGTGGGCCAATATGCCCATGCAGTGAAAATATATTAATTCTGAACTTGAAAAACCTTTTTCTACTCCCATGTATATTTGAGAAAAATCTAAATGCATGGTTATGATGTCCATGAAGCCTCTGTCGGAATTATGAAATCCACCCATGGATCAGGGGTTTCACAGACTATAGGGCGTGGTCAATATAGCCATATAGTAAAAATGTTTTAGAAAAACTTAATGCATAGTTATAACGTCCATGAAGCCATCTACCAAAATTGTGAAAATCATGGCCCTTGGGTCAGAGTTTCGGGCCTTAAGATGGGCATAATATGTGTTCTTTTTTTAGGAAATCTACTTTAATTTCCTGTGCATTGTATGATTGTAGCAATAAACTGTAGGTACGTTGTTAACATTATAAATGGAACTGAATATTATACAAGATTGACCATTAAAGGCTTGAAGGTCTCTTTTTACCAAAAGATTACAAGTTTTGCCCCTTGAGCTAGGTTATACATGTAGATAATACGAAATTTCCCCTAACTCTTTTTCTTGTTTATCCTATTTTGTTTAATAATTTTATATACGATTTCAATTCTAACTTCTTGTTTTTCCAAACTTATTAATGTGCTTTGCATGTTAAACCAAATGTTTTAGTTTATTTTTTTTATATTCTGTATTCTGATTTTTTTCTTATTTTTTTTTTATTTTAAGGATGACGTTTACTCAGAATGAAAAAAAAATCCACTGATGATAATGAAAAACCATCTATTGTATGTTATAGACCTTTGATTGTAATGTAATTTCTCACTTTCAAAAAAGTAGGTCAATGGCCTACTTTTTGAGTTTACGGCCATTGAATATTTTTTAAAAATCAAGAAAAATCCCATAAAATTTTACACTACAATTGAAATTTTCTTAATTGTAAATATATTACAAATAATAAAACACCTTAAAAAGTGAAATACAGTTTATGAATGGTAGTGGCACTAAATAGGTACAGTTCATTAAGATTTCAGCAACAATTTAAAAAGATATTCCGGTCCGAATTTCCTCTATCAGTTTTCAAATCCCTACCCATTTTTGATCAAATTTTACAGAAAATTGAATGATGATAATACAAAAACATTTATAGTATTGAATTACTTATATTGATTGTATTCTGTTAGCATAAAATTTATATGAGGTCAATGATCAAAATTTTGAAATATGATGTCTTCTATCGTTTTTAAGCATTTTTAAATATTTTTGCAATACGTGACAAAAGATTATTTTTATGAATATTAAGTGATGTAAAACCAACAGAAAATATGAACAATTATATAGACTAAAATATAAAATCTTAACTTTAAATATTAGAGTACTGCCAAAAATGTTTTAGCAAAAAACAAAATCTGCAAAATTTAGTCCGAATTTACTCTGTTTGGCTAAAAGTCTATTTTTGTTTGAGCCTAATTCCATAATAAAGTAAAAAAGTCGAAAGTTTTGTCAATAATAATTCATTTCATTAATACTTTTTTGTTTAGAACAAATTTTACTCATTACATTGAACTTTAGAACAACTCAAACCCTGAGTAAACAACACCCTTAACATCTTTCTTAAAATTGAATTTACAAAGAAACTGGCTGGATATTGAAAGGAGCGAGCAGGGATGAAAATCTAAACTGAAATGAATTATACAGTACATGAATGGGGCCAATATTCTCAGGTTTTTCTTGCAGCTGACTGGAAAATTACAAACTTTTGCAGCTTTTAACTGTTTGTTTAGTTTGAGAGCACAAGTTTTTCAAGATGGCAGAAAACGATGAGCAATTGGGAGTTTGAATTTTATGTATTATTGATTCTAATATACCGGTATCACTCACAGAGAAGGAATTATTTAAACGTTTATATATTTTTACTCAGATTTCAAGTAGTGTTACGACAAACGGAGAAAATATTAACGATTAAAGCTTTATTAAATGCTTGATTAGTGAAAAATGTTAAACTCAACAGGTTAAAGGCGATATTGATTTTTCTTTTTAAAAAATTAAATTTTAGCTATTTTCATAGAGATTTTATTTAGAATTTTATCATTGAGATGCGTATTTCAATTCAAAATAATTTTCAGACCGGGGTAGGGGGGGATCTAATTAGTTCTGAATGACAGGGAAATTTTACAACAGGATGAATGTTTTGTAAACAGAGGAAATCAAAATTTTAATCATGGTTATTTCTATACAAATTATACAACTTAAGTAAATTTTAGATACAAACCTAAAATAGTTAGCCTTGGAGAAGAAAACAAGTTATTCGCCTTTTTAACACTAGTCGGTAGAGCAACATTTGTCGATTATTCACATTCATAGAGTCTAGCCTCTGCGCATGCACTAACATAACCCTAGAGTTACCAGAGTCGATCCAATCAAACGCGCCCACAGAAACGATTTGGCTCATTTTTGTTATTTATTCAACATTTGTCAAATCTTAATTTCTATGTATATTCTAAATAAGTTCCCGGTAAATATATTAACCCTTTATGTAATTACAAAATATTATTTCATTGCAAGTATATATTTTGATGCAAAATCCCACTGACTTAGATCCGTCAAGCGTGTCCACTATCTTACTATCATTATTGCTCTTTTGGGTAATTTTATTGAAAATGAAAGTAGGTTTTTAATTAATTTAACAAAAATTCTAACTCCTTGCCTTTTCTAATTTTTTTTTATATTTTATTACTTTTATTTTAACTTTTTAAAAATCTAATTAAAATACAAATGTTACATTGAAAACAAAAGTGTTTAAATAACTAAAGAAAGTGAAAATAAAAATGTAAAAAAATGTTTTAAAAAATGTTTAAAAAAAATGGTAATAAACTGTAAGAATAAAATGGATGCAAATTCTCTAAAAATTAAGACAAAAGGGAGCGCCACAATTGTCTGCAAGTTCCCGAGGCCGTCTGATTCTGCAACTGGGGCGGGTTGCGGTGAATCTAACGGGAGTGTCAATATAATTATGAAGATGCCAATTAGCGTACACTACCTTTGGTTTTTTGTTTTGTTTTATTGTTTTCGGTCATGGCGAGAAATAAGTGTTTAGAGGTTTATTTAACATCGGCGCCACGTTTAATGAAGAGTTGAGGGGAGAGGGGGTTGTATCATATTTGCCATTGGGTGGAAATGCTAGCACCTGACCGTGTGTGTGTGTGTGTGTGTGTGTGTGTGTGTGTGTGTGTGTGTGTGTATATATATATATATATATATATATATATATTCTTTTATTTTGATACATTTCCCTGTATGGAATACAATTAACATTATCATTAATAAATTAATTTTGGGGCACTAACAACCCCACCCCTGACCTTGAGTACTTTATAAGGTCTGACTCGATGCTTCCAATTAACTTTTATATATTATAAATACTGCGTGCACGGATCCAGAACATTTTTCCGGGGGAAGACGCATTTGATATTTTATCGTATTATCTTTGGTTAACATTAGAATTGGTAAGATATCTGATTGATATGCTAATAAGATCGATTCACTTTTATTAAAATTACTTTTCATCCATTTCATTCTCTGTGTGTCTCCCTCCCTCCCTAGTTATCTGTTTTTCATTACGTTTTTATAACAGGGAGAGGGAAAGAGAAGAAAAGAAGAAAGCCGTAAAAAAGAGAAAGAACTATTACTTAATTGTTCATGACTTTGCATTTTATGTAGTGGCCATTTTCTCTGCCAATAATAATAATAATAATAATAATGAGAGAGAGAGAGAGAGAGAGAGAGAGAGAGAGAAAGGGAGACATTCCATCCTATTTATAAATAGGTAATTGAATTGCTGGTACCTTTTTTTGACCAGCCATTATACGGAATTGTCTATCTTAAAGATACGTATCTGTGAGTTACGATACTATCTAAAGTACCAAGTACGGCGCCATATTTAACGATGCAATGTGCGGCGGCCGCCAGCCCCTAATTATTCTTATTTAATAGGTCCTTTTATTTTTTCAATCAGATTCCACGGTGCCAATTTCCCAGTTTCACGAATAGTGTAAAAGCACACAGTAAAAAAAAAAGTATCAAAATATTAATAGAAAAAGCGAGAAGTTAGAATTACAATAAGAAACAACAAAAAAATTATCGAACGAAGGTTGAAAAACGATAATAAATAAATGAGAAATTAGAATAAAAAGTATAAAATAAAAATACTAAATAAGAATACTGTGGAACTAATATCTCTCCAAAAAGATCATGCAAGCACCCACTGTGCAGAAATACGCCTTAGGAAACATATCCATTACTATTTTCAATAAAAATTTAACTTTTAATTAAATGCATTTCAGTGTTACATTTAAAGTTTGAAATTTATCAATTTAAACTCAACTTAAACTAAATTGATAAACAAACCTTTTAATATAATATAACACATTGTGTACATGACAGTAGTGAACAAAAATTACCGTTTAACTTGTACATTGGATTAATTCAATACTTATTAGATATACAAGTAAGAAAGTGAGAGTTATCTTTTATTGAAAAAAAACCCACCTCTTTTAATGTTCAGAACTTACTTTCCGGTGAATTTGTTTTTGCATTTCAGGAACAAAATAACACCCACCATAATCAATGCAACCAGTATAGCGGAGGCGATTATCAATACCATATTTGTATTAACTGTGAAAAAAAGAAACAAAGAAATTACCGTGATTAGAATATTTCATCGTAGGAAATCATTACTTGTATAGTATAACGCTAAATTCTACATTCACACTCATTGTAGTAATGTTCTGACCTTCATAACGTCACGAGATTGACGTCATTAAGCGAAATAATCATGATGACGTCAGACTCAAATTCCGATGGAAGATTTGGCTGCTTCTTTTAGCTAATGTACTGATGTACATTAAAAGTAGTTTAGTGAATTTTACTTACTTTTTACAGTAAATTTATTAATTTATTTAAAGAAAGATGATAATATAAACAAGAGGCCCATGGGCCACATCGCTCACAAGAGGAACAATAGGTATGATAAAATCAGCTAAATAGAGTAAGAATACAAACTATCTGGACAATGTACAATAATACATGTAGATCCTGTATAAATAAAATTCATTCCCCCCTTGATATTCTTATGTTTATAATCATTAGTCCCTTTTCTAACAGGATGATTTTATAGTCTTATCACATGTTGAGTATTGCAGTTCTCAAAAAGATCCTAAACAATTGTTTATATATGGGATATAAACCTACATCAAACTCTGAACCTTCTTGTGAGGCCGAAGAATTGTCCTGGGGCCAAAGTCTTAACAATTATAAAGAATCATCTGGCTGATTAGTTTCTGAAAAGAAGATTTTTAAAGATTTACTCTACATATTCCTAAATAAAACTTTAACCCCCCCCCCACACACATTGTGGCCCAACCCTATTCCCAGGGGTGTCATTATTTTCCCAACTTTGAATCTACACTACCTGAGGATGCTTCCACACGAGTTTCAGCTTTCCTGGCTGATTAGTTTCTGAGAAGATTTTTAAAGGTTTACTCTATATATTCCTAAGTAAAACTTCGACCCTCCATTGTGGCCCCACCCTACCCCCGGGGGTCATAATTTTCACAACTTTGAATCTACACCACCTGAGGATGCTTCCACACAAGTTTCAGCTTTCCTGGCTGAATAGTTTTTGAGAAGAAGATTTTTAAAGATTTACTCTGTATATTCATATTTAAAACTTCGACCCCCCATTGTGGCCTAACCCTACCCCCATGGGTCATGATTTTCACAACTTCGAATCTACACTACCTGAGGATGCTTCCACACAAGTTTCAGCTTTCCTGGCCTAATGGTTCTTGAGAAGAAAATTTTTGAAAATTTCTCAAAATTTTTCATTAATATCTAATTATCTCCCCTTGAAAAAGGGCGTGGCCCTTAATTTTCATAACTTTAAATCCCCTTTGCCTAAGGATGATTTGTGCTAAGTTTGGTTGAAATTGGCCCAGTAGTTCTTGAGAAGATGTTGAAAATGTGAAAAGTTTACAGACAGACGGACAAACAGACAGACAGACGGACGACAGACAAAATGTGATCAGAAAAGCTTACTTGAGCTTTCAGCTCAGGTGAGCTAAAAATGTTTTCTTTGTGATTCATATTGTTGTTCTTATAATACACTGTACAATGTTATATTTACATTTCACATATTTTTTGCATGTAAAGTGTGTGGAAAGCTATTGCAGTTATAACGGTGTAACATACACAGGGTACTGAAAGGTTAAAATGACGAGTTTTATTATGACGTCACAAACGTTGAACGCCATAAAACGTAACGTCACAAGCGAAAATCAAAGTTCACGCTTGTGGCTGTTACACTGGCTTTTCCATTTATTTGAACTTAACCTTAGGATAAAATAAGATTTTTAAGGTATAAATCACATTTGCAGACAAGGCATGAAGTTAAAATTGACGTCACTATGTTTTGACGTCATTATCACGTCTTCAACACTGTGTTTGTAAAACGTTGCCTACCTAACGTCACGAGATTGACGTCATTATGTTCTTGTTTACTTTGTTTTAATGTACTGATGAGCCCGGTAGGGCGAAAGCGCTATAGATAAAAGTTGTTTGAGCTTTGGACTTATTCTTTGTGTTTATTCATCCCCAGTACCAAG
>WFKH01006014.1:37580881-37594886 GCA_016163765.1 Magallana hongkongensis
CACACACACACACACACACACACACACACACACATGTATATGTATATGGAAGCAGACTCTTATTATAAAACTTTAGAGTTCTCAAGTTAGTTCATGAATAGTTTATCATATGAATTTCTAAATAATTGTAATTGTAATTTAGCTGTAAATTAATTGTCATGACTTCGGTGCCGCATAATGTTAAAAAACTTAACAATTAATTCCGTTATGATCACAATACGTGTATACATGAAGCACTGATCTAAGATGTGTTGACGAGCAGGTGTAATTACACTGACGGACAAAAGGGTATATTAACGAAATGTATACGACATTAAGCTAAAAGTTTATTAAACCAAACATATATGAAAATCTTAAGATAACATAATTTATGATCTATTTAGGTCAGGTGTTGTTGAAGAATATGACGAGAAAACTGCATTATTAGACGACATTTTAGAATTAAAAGAGGAGGAAGAGAAAGTAAAGGAAACTGAAAAAGAGAAGAAGTCGGCAGATGATCAAAAAGGAAAGGACGTACGCAAAAGAGCTCTTGAAAATTTAAGCAAAGGTAAATAAAACAAAATATGGGCGTACCTTAAGCTTTATTTTGATGAGAATGAGTGACACCGAATCTTAAGTTAGATTCTGGAATAGAATTTAATAATTAAGTTCGTAATACCAACACTGTGTGAAACTGCTTTACATGTTCTGTGTTTCATTGTTTTCAGTATGATAAATAATTTAATTTGTTGTTTATTTTAGATGAAGAAGAAAACCAAACACCAAAGAAAAGGACATCTTCTACAAATGTTATGGAATACTTACAAACAAAGGTCAACATTGAGAACGAAAATAAAAGAGAAGAGTTGAAGTTAAGGAGCGAGGAGCTTAAACTTGAAAGAGAAAGATTTGAGTTAGAGAGAGAAGAGCGCAGGGAAAGAATAGAAACGGAGAAAAAAGAAAAAGCTTTTATGTTACAACTTCTCGAAAAAGTATTGAATCAAAAATAAATTTCAAACATGATGAGTCAAAATTGTTTATTAATAAATATCAAATTTAAAATAACTTTAATGAAAAATGATTAAAATTAAATACTTCGGTCTCTCTGAATTACACGTTGCGTTTAGTAAAAAGTCAACGATGCAGATATTCCTGTAGGGATGGGGGATTCAAACCGAAAAAGGAACCAGTTTCACTCCCATACAAGCACGTGTGGCAATTTGCAAGCAATGCGGCTACTTTATAGTATTTTCCGATGGGTTGAAGATAGAGTTTGTGGTTTTTTTTGTAATCAAGAAAAGCAAACAGAGACAAAAGTTTTCCGAAACCCCACTCCACACAAATTCTGACGCTTGACATGCGCTTGTTAAATCGTGCTTGGTTTGCTGATAGAACTGCGCCTTTAAATGGTGGAATGATGTACGGGGTTAAAGGATATGCAGGATCTCCATATACACAGTAGACTTCGTTGTTCGGAGTAGTCATGTTTCGGTGCATATCAATTTCTACCCCACTTTCCCTTAATATACCAGCATCATGTCGTCTTCCCTCCACTGGTCCATAAAAGTGGGCAATGATTCCATTTGGGGCCATGATACTTTGAAATTTAAGGCCATGGACCCTTTTGTGACCATTGTAAACAATTCGTTGATTATGCGCTGGGCGACATATTGGACGCACAGTTCCATCGATAAAACCCCAGCAATTTTCTAGGGGACTGTTTTTATTTTTAATAGCGGTTGCCATGGCCTGGAGCTGATCAAGTGACAACCAGGGTCTGTTCAATGTATCGAGAAGATACGAATAGTTGTCGTGTATATAATCAAGACTTGTATTGAATATGTTGGACAGTTCGTATTTCGTTCTTCCAAATAGCGGTGATAAATCTTCCAGACGATTTGGATAAGCTAGCCGCCTAATCACAACGCACAACCCTTCCATTCCAGAACAAACTGTGCGATTAGTGCATCGAAAAACCTCTGGGATTTTCATCATGTATCTCAAATCATTCAACCCTGCTTTGTCAAAACGAAATAAATGCTTACATTGAGAGTCTGATATGTCCTCTAACTGAAGAACTGATGGATATTTTTGGGATTGCATTGTGTCAAGTAGCAATAGATCATCATCATCTAAAATTGCTGCCAATGTCTTTGAATTGAGCGCCATTTTGAAAAAAAAGATTATTTAAAAATGATTGGCTTACACATTCAAATTTATCCAATCATCAGGGCGTTTGCATTTAAAATACTTACACGTACACGTACACGTTACAATTGCTAAACAAGAAAAATAAGAAAAACGTGTACGCGTAGTTCTAACTTGTAAGCTACACGTACACGTACGCGTACACGTCGGTTTGCGAAACCTCTCTAATTTCACAATTTAGAAGAGGTCTTACACTTAGTTTGTCTGAGGATTTTTGAGGGTCTAAGGATAAATGCATATTTATTTCATTTATTACATGCGTTATCATAACGCAAATACTCTCTCAATATCCTTAGATATTATATTAAATATCAAACTTGAGAAAAAGTCCGTCCTCCAAGGCTGTAGTTAGGGGAAGAGGCAGAGCGTGGCCTGAATTTTAATTGTTTTATTTTGATTAGCAAATCTCTGCCTCTTCTGATGCATTAAACAAATAACCATTATAATACATCACTATACAATATTTCAGACATTCAAGGAGGACACTTATTGATTACAATAAAACAAAATTAAGTAAACTTAATTTTTTTATTCTCTTTGTGGAATAATAACCCTTTTCATTATTCCTCCGTCAGTTCAGTCCAGACTACGTTTTAATCAGTCTTAATCAGTATTCTCAATATCAATAATATTGAGAATAGGCTTGAGTTTTGCACAATTTCATCAATTAGTAGGCGCTTTCGAAGTTTTACTGTTAGTAGCATTTTGTTGCCGTCAGTGAAACGTGGTACATAAAGTCATCTGCCACTAAGTGCTACCGTTTGTTGTAATTTTTACCTGTACTGGCTGTAGATCTAATAACGATTTTTGCTAAATTCAAACAAATTGTAGCCTTTGGTTCAACTTGGTTATTTTATTTGCATAAAAAGAAATTCATGTAACTACAATAAAAAACTTTTATGAAAATATTGTTCCCGATATATAAAATGGCGTTAAAGCACTTAAAACCATCCCTCGAATATCTATTCATGGAAGTATCTAAATGTGAAATATACAATAAGCCATTGAGCAAAAAGTTGTAAAATTAAATATCACGGACTTTCTTACGTTTCATGAAACATATGCAGGCTCTATAAGCCATCGGTTATCTTAGATTGTCATTGAAAAAATCACACAATCAAAAGCTTATAGGGAGCGAAGCGAGCTCTAAGAACCAGTGCGCGCGGGAAAAAGAACGAGCTAAACCTACAGATTTATCAGGAAAAAATTGCTGGCAACATCCCAAAAGCTCTCTAATGCTTTCTCTCGTAGTGCTATGCCAAAAATGGCTGAGTTTTAACTCGTAATTTACGGTTCCTTGTGGTTTGAAGACACGTTTTGAGTATCGCACAAGCTTTGGTGAGACCCAAGAGATTTCTTTTACATAGGCCCTACTTCCATACCTTCGTATTGAGTCGAGATACGTAAACAAATGAATGTAGATTTTAACGTATGACGTCACAGTGATCTCGCGTTATATTTCCCGCGATAAATTTAAAGATGGATCAAACATCTGTAATTTGTGTTCTCGCTATTTCAGTATATAAACTGCGATACCTGCCTCGGATTATTAGTTTTGAATATTTTTTTTGGCTTAGATAGAGAGATTATATATATGCAAGCAAAGATCCATACTTTACTGGCAAATCGATCCAATTGTAAGCTTATTTTGCATACAGTAAATAAAATGAAGGAAGAAATTAAAAAATATTTTGGCAAAATTGCTATCAAAGATACAGCCTCGTCATTGTGAACTAAATAAAAAAGAATAAAGAGAAAAAATACACAGTTAAAAAATATATGTAGATTGCATATTGTCAAATCAATAAATTGGAAAATGGGAAATTGAACACCTACAAAATGGGTCCGGGGGCATGGATACAACGTATGTATTTAGCATGCAAAAATAAACAAATTAAAAAAAAACAACAAATTTTGAACCGGGAAAAAAGTCAGATAACAACAAGGTACAAAAGAAAAATAATATTTATCGTTTATACATTTGATCAAATTAAACACAAATTACATTTTACAGACTGATCAATTCTCTCCAAAAGTAAAGAACGATTTTAGGGGGAAGCAAGTCTATGTTATGTATTTTGTACGATATTTTTTAACTTAGAAATATTATCTCTCTCTCTCTCTCTCTCTCTCTCTCTCTCTCTCACACACACACACACACACACACACACACACACACACACACACACAAATTCTTTGATGTTAGTTGATAATTGTCAATCACAAAGTTGACAATGATGCAAGATATATGTGAAATTCTTGCTGTGCTCGCCCCAACGGTAGCACAGTAAAACATATTATTTGTTATTTCAAACGAAAAACTATGTTTATTATCAATTCCTAAAGTTTTCTTTAAGGAAAGAGTCTTGTCATACTTCATATATTGAAAATTTATTTAAAAATTGTGAATATGTTTTTTAGAATGCGCTCTTTCAAAATTAGAAATTAAAAAAAAAAATCCACACATTATTTTTTGGCCAAAGTCACTCGAAGTCAACGTCTAAAAACAGACGAGAATTTTAACCATTTTAAGAACTGTTCTTAGAGTTTGTTATACCAGAAAAATCCTATGGCAGTAGATTTTCATACTTACTAAGGTTCTGTTAGTATAAGGTCAGAGTGTTTCATAACAGTAGGGATAACAGTACATAACAAGTTTTCAAAAAACTAAATCCGATTTTCCTCAGTCTTCACCAAAAAAAAATTCAACTCAATTTCGCAAAATGTCAATGGTTTGGACATTTATTATCATACAATATTGAGCATTAGGTTTTTTTTAACAGTTTCGTTGATTAATATGAGACAAGGGCATAGCAAAAGGACAATAAAATTGAACATTTGATAATAGAAAATTTTTAATACGAGATCCTATATCTTTATACAGAAAATAAATTGACTACTCTTTTTCAACATCTCTTACATTGTCAACGTTTAATCAAAAATTTCTTTTCTTAATTATATATTCGCACAGTTTATCAGTCAATTGTTATACCAAGTGGAAAATAAAATTGATCATTTAATAAAGGAGAATCTTTAACCCGAATAAACCCGAAAATCCTATTAATTTCGCAAATTTCAATGTTTTCATCTTTTTTTTTCATCCTTTATTGAGAATTTGTTTTCTAAGTAATAGTTTCGTAAATTTGTATGAGAAAGGCTATAGTGAAAGGAAAATAAGATTGAACATTTGAAGCAGAGGATCTTCAACCCGAATTTCCTTTATCTTTATACAGAAAATTGACCTCTCCTTTGCAAAACATAGATGTTTTTAATATCTCTTTGATTGTCAACCTATACTAAAAATGTCTTTTCTTAGTTACATTGAATAGTTTCGCGCAGTTATATGAGTCAAGTGCAATTGCCAGCAGGTGGAACATTTGAAATAAGAAGAGATTCAACCCGAATGTCCTTTATCTCTATACAGAAATACAGAAAGATATCAATATTTTCAACTTTTTTGTAATATCAACCATTGAAATTTCTGCACGTAGTAATGGTTTTATACACATTCGAGAAAAGGACAATAGCAAGTAGAAAATGAAATTGACAATTTAATAACATATTTTGACCAAAGGTTCTTCAAATCTAACAAAATCTAAAACACTACATCCCTTGTATACATTAGTTGCAAGCATTTCAAAGTCATCAAAAGTGTTATATTAAATTATCTGAATATTTTCTGAAATCTGTTGATAATGAACAGCCATTTAATAGATTTTGATATAAACTTGTAAAATCCAAAAATTATAGGGTGTAATCTTTCTCTTGCTTAGTGATAATATCATTCATATTCAAAGCATAAAGTCTATTTTATTAATCATGAATAAAACTCAATGCTCTTTTAACATTTGACAATTTTAACTTGAACAGCAATTTTAGATAAATACATGTATGTAAATTAGTACAAAAAATTATAAACCTCTGAAGTACAAAGGTAATAACAATTTCTAAAATCTGCGATAAGGGAAAACCAATTTAAATCATTCCAAGACTTAACTGTGCAACTGCATGTACATCAATCATATAATGGACATCATAACTATGCATTTAGTTTTTCTTAAATATATTTGAGAGTAGAAAAGAAGAATTTCTTATTTATGATTTAATACATTTTCACTTTACAGCAATATTGGCCCTAAGACCTGAACCCCTTACCCAGGCGCCATGAATTTCACAATTTTGGTAGAGGGCTTCATGGACATCGGACATCATAACCATGCATTTAGTTTTTTTCAAACATGTGTTGGAGTAGAAAAGAAGATTTTTGAAAATTTGGCCTTTTTTTGCTTATTCGGCCCCGCCCATGAGGCCCTGAGGCTGTATGGTCAAATATATCACAAATTAAATTTCTTTTATTTTAGAGATGCTTCGAACAAAAATGATAACAATTGGCCTTCAAGAAAAAGTTTAAAATTTAAAATTATTAACGCATGACGGACGACGCACGACGACAGACGAAGACCAATTGCAATAGGTCACCTGAGTGACTCAGGTAACCCAAAAATGTTTGAAACGAAAAAGACTGACAGACATATGGATAAAGCTGTGTACATCAACCTAATGTATATAATTATACACATCTCATATATTGTAAGTGTATTAAATACTAAAGGATCATAAAGCAAAACATTTTTATATGGTTGCGTTCAAGTACACGCTCACTCTAAACAAAGCTGCGTTCTATAGACAAAGCAACTGGTTGAAGTAGACATTCGTAATAGCCCCACAGAAATATTTTACTTTCATTTCATTCACTCTACATCCACAAATCCTTTCTGGAGGTCAATAACAAATATTTGTTTTGTGTTTCGCTTTTTCAGGGCCAAGATATCTCGAAGTTTGGACAGAAGACCCGTTAAAATCAATAGACGTGAACCTAAAATTTCTTACTTCCATGTGTTAATGATGTCGTCAATGTGAAGCCTCTCGTTACTTGCAGGTGTTCTCCCATCGGGAGCTACAAAGTCGTCGGAAGCATTGCCATTTGGATTGCCACATATTCCTTCCACATTGTCAATATCAAAAACCGAAGGTATGATATGAAGATGCTCAATCAGTTTTCAAATACTGAGTATTTTACTCTTGTTCCAGAAGGCAGGGAAATCTGTTAGTGTGTTGTAATATCATATATGTTAGTACTAGCTTATATATTACTCCATTCAAAAACATGCAGAATGTAGAATGGAACAGTATGTACATTGGCCTTTTGAATATAAAAAAAACCCAAAGCATATTAATATATATGCAGTTCTTATATTACTGTAAACGTACTACATTGGGCTCTGTATTCTATTTAGCGCTTTTGGCGGAATGCGGCTTCCGCTAAATCAAGTACATCGCTTTAGAAATGCCATGCATATATGTATAAGGATAGTCACATTCAGGAATACGCTTATTCAAATCCACGCAAACTTGTTCAAAAACTAATTTCCACCAAATATCGTACACGCCAAATATAATACGTTTACAGTATTTGATAAAATATCACTAAACAGCTTTCATAAACACAACTGCATGTTGAAGAACTAAACTGTGAATTACTAGGTCTAATGATGTTAAAACGTAAACAATTTCTAATCATTTATTTTAATTTTATGGTGTTATTATTAGTGTAAGACTCCAAAGTCCGATGGTCACGCAATAGTCCGATGGTCTTGCTAAAGGCCGATGGTCTGTGCCTAAGTCCGATAGTATGTTATCAATACGGAAGCAATTGTTCGATGGTGACGGAATAAGAACGTTTGTGACGTCACGTCATGATGACGTCATGGGTAACGTAGTATTAGCAATTCAAAATCAACATATGGAAGCGACAGGACGTCCAGACGAAGGGTGAATACGTTTTCACAAAGTGAAGAAAAAGGGGGGGGGGACAAACAATTCCAGCCCGGAGCAGTTATATTTTTATCCCTTTGAGCAACTTGTTGCTGCTGCTGCTGCTGCTCTGTGTGTGTGTGTGTGTGTGTGTGTGTGTGTGTGTGTGTGTGTGTGTCCACTTAAGCTTATGGGCAAGATTCAAAGAAAACCCTCGCATGAATGTTTACCAAACTTCGTACACTTCTTTGGCATGGTCAAGGGACAAACCCTATTAATCTTTAAGTGAACTGGTGAAATATTTATTAAAATACCGTTGAAACAACAACTTTTAAAACAGGAATTTTATGTACGACTTGAAAATAATGACTTCCGGTTCCCTCTTGTGAAACTAAAGTGAAATCAAAAACAGTTCAAATCATCAAGTTGATATTTTCTTGGATTTAGACTCTTTAAAGGTAAGAAACAAACGTTTAATAGTAATGGAGAGTTAGAAGTATGTCAAAAGTTAAAATTTGAAGCGGACAAGAGATTAAATTCATCCCATTTTAATCGAAACAAGCAGCCGAATTTCGGACAAAATTGCCCAATTACTAAGAGTGGAACTAGTCCAAGATTCAGAAGAATATCGCGAACATTTATCACCGAAAGTCGTTTCATATTAATAGTGCAGATCTGTTACTTTGGAGTGACATATGACATGCCAGCTTGAATTTTCCATCAGAGCAGACTATAGATTGCCAGATCTTCATCTATGTTTCATTATGAAATACACTGTATATTTGCTTACACGAATCGTTTATTTTTAGTGTATGTCACTCAATGAAGCACCGTCGGAAACCCATGGTTAATTACGCGTCGTTCCTCTCTCCATCATCCGTGGGTCAGTTTGAACTTCAACGCTCGTTTTGGTGAGCAAATATTTATAAATATCATCCAATCAAATTAGTCGGTACAAAAGTGGAACTCTTCTGTTTCGGGCACACTATCTTATATGGATAGCATTATTTAACATGTGACAATATTTGCGTCAAACAGATTCTCCAATCCAGTAAATGAGTCGCAAAGCATTACGGTCTTATACGTCTTTACGTCCATACTTGGTTTTTGTCGGTTTTATTTGCCGGAAAATTTGAACTTGTTTTTTTTACTTTAAAAGGTAAAAACTAAAAAACTAAAAAAGATTATGTACCATAGACTTTGTTCCATGCTCACATTGAAACATACTGTTGTTTTAATAAAAAAAAATTCGATCAGTATCGAAAGTCTGGCAAACATACGCATACAAGTACAAACAGATTTTTTAGCAGTTTTAGCAATTTCTTTTTCTTGTCTTCAAAATATTTAAGTAATTCCTCGGGTAAATTTGAAATATTTTCATATATTACAGCCAAAATTTGAGATTTTGCTTGATTTTTGTCTTTATTTAGCTCAATTTCTTCCTCTTTTGAAACTGAAATTTTATTGAATTTCAGTGAAATAGGGTATTAATTTACTATTTTTTTTTATAAAATCATTATTGTCCGCATGACACTAAGCGGGAAATGAACATCGCTTTTGAGATGGTATTGGAAATATAACGAACACTAGCACCAGAAAAAAAATTGTACGCTAAGCATTCTGATGAGTGTCCCTGAAGAAAATTTCAAAGCGCGTTCTACTAATGTTGCCCCAAACCAGGGGTATCAGTTGGTAGGTTCCGTTCGTCATCGAAAGCAAGATTTTTGTCTTGCCTAGATGGCCGAGTGGTTAGCGCGGTGGCCGCTCACTGCTAGGAGAATGGGTTTCGGAGGTCGTGAGTTCAAGCCTCGGCCGGGGCGGAGGTGGAGCTCCAACAAAGTGAATTTCCTTGTGCTTTATATATATCTATATCATTCACTATGGGCAGGTATATGTCAAATTTGAGAGTTATTGCAATGTTTGTGCTTATCATATATATATATATATATATATATATATGCCCTGATTTTCCACAAAACCCTCCTCACTCCTTACATTTATATTCCTAAATAATGCATTTTCCACCACATTTCATATCGCGAGATGTTGCTCTGTTTAGCGGTGCCCTTGTTTACTTTAATTTTCAAAAATAAAAAACCCTGAAAAAATCAAATAAACACGTCAGGAATTTGTAAAATAAAAGGTATGATCCAAATAAATTTTACAACAACGACGACGACGACAACGACAGACAACGGACAGATTTTGATCAGAAAAGCTCACTTGAGGCTTCGGCTCATGTAAGCTAAAAGGCCGCAGTAGATGTAAGTATTTAGTGCACGTGTAGAGAAATACGTGTACAAATCTACACATCGTGTAGTAGACTATATTACAATATTATCATTCAGTAATGATGAAATGAATAAATATTAAGTAAATATTTTCTGCCGATAGCAGAATTATACCGCTGAATATCAAACAAGATAGTAAAATTATTTTTTCGTATTGAAAGATAAAGATAGAATTTCAAATAGTTTTAAAAACTAGAGCAAAGCTCGTTGCAAAGCAACGAGTAGGTCTTCCGTTGCAGCATCGAGGCGAAATAAAAAAGTTTAATACAATTGACACTTTTTTTTAAGTGACACGTGAATTTTTTTTAGATGGCACGTGACTCAAAAAGATGTTTTACTTTCTGATTATGAAAACGGAAATAAGAATAAATATACGAAATGTGATCATACGGGAGGTTTCACGCATTTTAAGTCATCACCGACATGTATCAGTTTACAAGTTGTTAAAACTCATCCAGAATTACTCATGTAAACAAACCAAGATGTTTTGGACATTGATTTTAAGTGTCATGTGATTGTCATGTGATTGTGATTCTGTCTCAAAATTGTAAGCTGGTCGTCTATGTACCTGTCATACTATACTTCGAACAATCTCAGCATCATCAATGTTGCGAAAGAAGTTCACTAGTCAAACGGCAAAAACAGGGTAATTTTAAAGCATTTTGGCCAAAAAAGAATATCTACGAAATTATGGACTCGATATTTTGTGCTTTAATACAGGTAAATGGGATTGTCGAGAACTTTCAATTGCTTTAGATATTATATACATTCTAAGTAAGTTAATTGTGCCAATTGGAATATTTTTCTACTAGCGTTAGCTAATTAATAATCAGCAAAAATAAGTCCTAAAAAACCGGAATTTGAACTTGTAATCGCCAAGACCAGAGCTTCCGGGTTACATAGATTTTAGTAAATGGAGCGGATCCACACTTGACAGTTTTAAAGTGAACAAGTATTATTAAATTATAGAATTTCAACAGAGTACACAAGGAATATTTCTTAAGTGTCTATATAAATGCACACATAAGCTTTGGATTCACGGAGGTTGTTGTAAGGCAGAGCTGTTCATAACATGAAACGATTCTTTAAAATTCAAAACAAATAGTGTATTATATATTCAAAAATTGAAATTAATCTCTGCACGTTATATTCTTTTTCAAAATTACTATTTGAAGTGGTGATGTGGCGTTGTCAAATCAATGAATTTAAGAGTTTGGATCACGTTTTCCTTGTTAAAATTGTGTCTTTTACTGGGGCGAAAAGCGATCAAAACAAATATCCCACATGCGCACAAAAATGGCTATTTTTAACCATATGAAAAGAATATCCGAATAAGCAGGGGTGTGTGTGAGGTGAAGACTGTATCTAACCCAGGGGTGGGAGACTCTCTTACATGATCTTCGCCTTTAAATTCTAATGAAAAAATCGTTGCGAGAGAATCCATGTGTTGTAGAAACTGTTACAGCATGTTTTCAGCAATATTTTAATAATCTCCTTTTTTACATTCTGCTTATCGCACGGATTCAAGTCTTTTGTGGTTTCCATGAAGACTACGTTTAAGGAATATCCGCACAATCACTGTACAGTTTGGGTTAATCTCTGAGGGCAAATGTGAGAAATGACCGAAGCCCTTATATAATGTAAACATACATTCCAAAGTCCAAAACTAAAAATCTAACACATTAGTCGCATAGGCTCCGTAAAGGCTCAGTCACAACTGGTCGCACGTGTTTGGTGATCGTGCGTGTGCTACGGGTTTTGCCAGTTTTAGCTCCCGTGGATGATCGTAGCGTTAAAAATCGTATTAAAGTTATTGAGAGTGCAACGTAAGACAAACGGACGTTTGACGTGCCAGTCGCAGGTGTTACGCACAATTTTGTTTAGAGACGGGTTGCCACTCGAAAAGTGCGATGCCCGTAGGAACGGTACTTGCTATTACGATTATTGTGCAACAGACGTACGTTTGCCTTGCGAACAACAGTAATAACATCTGTGTCGAAGGTCACTTGCAAGTCAATCGTGTCGACGTCTTTTGTGCCTCACGACAACTGCACGGACAATTACTGGTTTTCACATTAAATCTTTGAATATATACTGCAATATATCTACTGTAAGCAAGTAAATATTGAAACGTTAAAAGAACTCGTATAGAAAAAAGAAACTATTATTTCTGTTATATTCTGTTTTTGCTGCTTTGGTTATTAAACACGTTAAACTGGAAAACACAAATGAAGAATGTTTTGAATTTATTAATCTTTTATTAATCTTTCGAATCTTATACCATAAGATATTTAAAACTTTTCTGAAATCTAGATGAAAGTTTGCGCAAAAATCTATTTTAAGAGAATTTATTATCAACCGATTATTTTCCTGGCCAATGTAAAGTTTCTTTAACTATTTGTTAAACTTTACAATATTCTCGAAAAAGCTTTGACGAAACTTTCAACAGAAAGTAAAAAGCCACATTGAATTAGTTTGCTTTTACAAATATTATCAATAAAATAGTGACACCATTTACACTTCATTCATTTTAAAAAATCAGAGTCTACAAATTCGTTCCTGCAGCTGTATTCTGATTTTGATACAATTATGGAAACAATTATACAAAGTTGTTAATGGTCATATGAGATGATAATCAATATTTTTATAATGATGTTTATTCAGAAGGTAAAACTTTGGGGCCGTTTGGGCAATACAGCCCATCAGTATATAATAATAATTACTATAGGTTACAAATTTACAATATTTAGACTCCATTGAGTCAAAAATAGTGGGGATGGGGTGAAACCCCTGGTCAAGTTAACCACTACCACAGAAAGTATTCTGTTTACAAAGAAAAATTGTCATATTTACGAGAACAACAACATTATTTAGTAGGATTTGTTGGAGTGTCTTGTGTAGTTGGTTTTAGTTAAAAAATATCGTTCTGTGCGTTATTAGTATTTTTCTTCCCCTTATTCCGAAAATGTATATGATCCTATTCCAGCACGCTTGCAATCCAAAGTGATCGGGAAATATTTTGCCTTTTCTCTACAATGTACTTCAAAATCTAATTCTTTCTTATCCATTTTTTTCTTCTTTGCCTTTCTTCTTTTTGTGAAAAAGAACGTATTTGTTTGATTTTAGTTTTCAGAAGGGGTTAACTAGAATCTTTGATCTTAATTAATAGTAAAACTGTCGACTGTCTCATAGCGACTTTTTTCACTATCATTTTTTTTTATAAAAATATTTTTATGGGCGATTCGCACGCACCACGAGCAATTGGTGTACGCTTTACGTAAGTTTGACGTACGTTTACTGTGCGTTCAATTTATGTTGATGGTGAGCACAGGCGACTTGCAGTCAACGTACGTATAACGCAAGAAACAAGTGAGATCTCCTTATGTCATTCGTGCAAGTAAAATCGTAGGATTATCTTACGGGTTCCTTGAGTGATGCGCAAGTGCAGCGTACGTTTTCATATCTCGCAAGGAAACCGTGGTACTGTTGTGCATGTCCAACAGCCACCGTGCGTGCTTACGGGAAACGTGCGTCCTTCCAAAATCGTAAGATGCACTTGCGTGTCTCGCAAGATTTTCCTTAAAAACCGCCCGTAGACCACCCGTAAAAGCAAGTACGACCAGTTGTGACTAAGGCTTAACATACATGTAATAAGCACCGTCCAGAGAGAGAGAGAGAGAGAGAGAGAGAGAGAGAGAGAGAGAGAGAGA
>WFKH01006014.1:37601437-37622721 GCA_016163765.1 Magallana hongkongensis
AGACCACTAGATTTTGTGACGTCGGCATACATTTGCATACTAAGTTAGCTATCTGTTTACTTTTATCGACAGACCAATCAGGTAAAGAGTTGCAAGGCATTGTGGGCTACTACAAGTTTCAGTGTATACAAAGCGTAATGAAAATATATATATTTTGAATTGTCCTTTCGAAACTCATTTCAATGATTTTTCAGATTTTATAAGATAAATATGAAAATTATGTCTGATCTTTTATTTCTATGCTCACATTTAAAAAAATATCGCTTATGAGGCTTTATATCAAGTGAACCTATTTAAATACCCCATTGTCAAAGTTCAAATGAGAGGCTTGTCCTTTTGAATTAGAAGCAGTGAGTACGTTTTTCACGTGATATCCCAGGTTTGGGACAACATTAGTAGAATGCGCTTTGAAATTTCTTCAGGACACTCATCAGAATACTTTGCGTACAAAATACTATATGCTACATAACATGTGCTTTTGTATTTGTATGTTTGTGCATTTTTATTACCGTGGCTATTTACATATGTTAAAAATGTACAGTTACCTGTATTTATTTTTGGTGTACAATGATTAAGTCACCAATAATTAAACAATTCTGCAGTTTTTTTCTTATCAAAATCTATTTGTACTTGTATGCGTATGTTTGCAATACTTTTGATACTGATCAATTTTTGAAGCAACAATTAATAAACTAAAGAAACAGTATTTTTCAATGTGAGCATGGAACGATGTCTATGCTACGTAATCTTTCCTTTTTAAGTAAAAAACAAGTTGTACAAATTTTCCGACAAGTAATTAAATATTGGGTATAAAACCGACAAAAACCACGTGTGTCTGTTGAATCGTAAACACGCAGTAGTCCGTCATGCTTTGCGACTCATTCACTGGATTGGAGAATCTGGTTGACGTTAATATTGTCACAGGTTAAATATTGCTATCCATATAAGGTAGTGTACCCGACCTGTTAAAGTTCTAGAGAATTGGGGTAGTCGATTCAAACACCGACCCTAATAATTTAAGCCCCTGTTAAACGTACTTGCGAAAGATGGCGATGCTTGAAGCTGGGTACAGAATCACTAGATAAACGTCGTTCGTGGCAAAGGAGGTACATGTAAGCCCATCTAGGTCAGATGCAGGTGTCAAGGTGTAGGCCAAGGGATCTTGTATTGAGGTACATGAATTACTTAGAAATTATGGCATTTTTCTTGCTATTCAACACTTCCATAAGATACTGAGGAACCAAAAGGTGTTAATCAAGACAGACAAGGGGGGGGGGGGGGGGCACACATTCTCCATCCCTATGCATTCTGGTCTGGAAAATGTACCATTTGGCAGGAAAAGCTAACAAAATGGCAGATCTTCTGTCTCGAAAATCCAAAATACATCCAACAGAGTGAATGCTAAACAAATTCGTTGTACAGACAATATTCAAGAATGGGGAAAGCCACACATATACCTGTTTGCTACACGATAGAGCTGTCAGATTTAGATCTTTTTCTCTCTGTTTCCAGACGAACTAGCAGTAGAATCGCTGAGTCTTAGCTGGGAAGAAATAGCGGGATGTACATACCCTAAAGTAATCATAATTCCGAAATTATTGCCAAAAATTCAGTCAACAAACTACATAATAATACAGATAGCCCCCTTTTGGACAAGACAACCATGGTTTTTATATCTAGCTCAGTTATTAATAGACTACCAAATGAATTTACTAATGCTAAAAAACTTGATAATTCAGCAAAAAGGCAGGTTTTATCATCCAAACGTGGAAATGTTAAAGATGACAGAATGGAATTATCCGCAAACGGTACATTAAGAATTTTTTTTTCTAGATCAGTGTTTAAGAGCAGCATCATGTGAACGAAACAGTACATACATAACGTACAATAACAGACATACTTTATTTGATCTGATTGGGTCAAAAAGCAAATTATTGATCCCTTTGCAAGCATCTGAACCTCAGTTAGCTGATGTTTTTGAGTACAGATAAACAAAAAGTTTACAGAACTTGTTTAGGGCATATTCATTGCCTGTCCTCCAAATAGGAGACTTGTCCCCACATGAGGCATTGATTTTGTTTTAAAATCTTTGTGTAAACATCCTTTTGAACCTTTGATTCAGGTAGATTTGAAAATTTTGACTTTAAGGTGGAATAACACAGCATCACAAAATGGCTGACCTCTGATCGAAACGACATTTCGTTTTATTATCGTTTTTGTTGTTACCAACTGGATTGAATTTCGTTTTATTAAAAGGATTTTATTGACGACAGCACGTAACTCCATAGCCGAGAGGAAAAAGTGTCGGGCTTGTGACCCGTACATCCCGAGTTCGAATCTCGTAAGGGTTTTTGTTGTTACCAACTGGATTGAATTTTTTATATATTCATTTTTTATCCCCAAACTGCAAATATTTCGCTTATTTGACATAAGTACAGTTTATTAATCATTATATTTTTCGTTATCAAAAAATTTACTGTTAATTTGAGTGACTTTTTCCAGGTATGTTATTCAACCTTAAAACACTATTTTTACTGGCTGCTGCTTCAGGTAGAAGAGTCAGTTTACATGCTCTTACTGTTGATGGACATACTAGACTGGGTAGAGAAAATGTTTCTGTTATATGATTCCCTAAATGACAAACAAAATTACACTGCCAAAAATATCAATTTTTTCTTCAATAAGATGATTTTCTTTGACCAGTTCGTGCTTTGAAAATGTACATTAAGGCATCAAAGAACTTTTGAGCAGGGTCAAATAAACTAATTATATGTTATAAAAACCAACATAATCTAGCTTCTACAGAGTCTTGTATTCAAATGAATTGTCAAAAAACTATCAAGATGGCATATACAGAAAAAAAGTGTTTCAAAGAATATTTTTTCAAGACTTTATAGAAGCTCCATCTTGGATATCAGACAACACGTTTACTCCCTTCTACATGCGAAATATATGTTGAAAATCTTTTTCCGGAAGAGCTGTGATGGCATCTGCCCGTTCGGAATATCTATCACTCAAAAGTAATTTGTTTTATTTACTATTCATTTTTGAATTTAATAGATAAATATATCTATTTAGTGAGACACTTAATTAAGAATTTCCACTTTAAAATCTTTATCTAATGAATGCAAAAATAATGGTTGCAAAAATAAGTCGCCGCAAACCAGTTTACTATTAAATTCGGTAAATCACGAAATAAAGAAGTCGGGAATAAAATTAGCTATAACAATATCTTGGCATGCGCTTTCCACAGAATTCAATTTAAAATTCAGGGTGCAATCAATTAAACAATAAACAACATTTTGACAATTCCTTTGGCGAAGATGTTTATAGCATCTTAAAAATGATAACATGATTAATATCTGACCATTCATTTATTACGTACAAAATGTGGTCGTTAGACATTGAATACCATTATACCATTAGCAATATAATAGCATCCCTCCTAGAATAAAACAAAAATACCAATGGGTACCAATGACCTAAGTGCTCGAGTCCTGATGTTTTCTAAATTTTTTGAGATCAGCCAATGAGAGAGTAAAGATTAAACAGATTTTTTCCATACATTCCTATACTGATTTTTTGACTTCCCGCAACCTCAGTATTTTTATGGGCCATACAGTTTGAACGATTAAAAATATAATTTATAAACAAATATTAACAATTTACTTCTCCTTTAGGCAGCAGTATTGGTCCAGAGATCAACGTTTTAACAGATAAGAATCTATGCCATCTCTTGATGATTGTATAATTATATGACAAATTGTAGCATTGCAGTTGCAACAACGTTCTCTAAAAGATTTCAAAACCTTTTTCATTTATAAATGTATTCCTTAATCAAACTGGGGCCAAAGAATTGTCTGGATGTCACAGTTTAACAACTAAGAATCAATACTTACCAAGATTTTTGCATTAATAATCATAAAGTACAGTCTCATGCGTCCTCCAGGGTACAAATAGGATAAGTAAGTAAATAAAAGTATACAAGTTCTAGAATAAAACTACTAGAACAATTTTTTCATATAAATTCTTTAACATGCAAATTCGTTTAAATGTTTAAATTTCAATTACTCATTGTAGCTCCTCTCTACCTCTTGGGATCATGATTGAAAAAGACTTTAATCTACAAAACCTAGAGATACTTCCACACACCTGTCAACTTCTCTGGCAAAATGAGCTTTAAGAAGATCTTTAAATATTTTTCCTATATATGTGCTTATATTAGAATCCTATCCTTCATTTTTGTCCAACCGTACATCCGGGATTATAATATCAACAAAATTGAATGTACGCAACCTTATTATACTTTAACACAAGTTCTGGCCAATGAATTTGGAGAAAAATAATTTTAAAAATTTTAAACACGTGCCTATATAAAAATTTGATTCCCCATTATGGCCCCAACCTATACCCAAGAGTGATAATTAAAAAAAAAAATAAATATCAACACTATATGAGAATGCGTTGACAAACTTTAAATTATTACGACCACGTGGCTTTTGAGAAAACGAACTTCACAATTCTTCCCATACATATTCTTCTGTAAAACACAATATTGCCCATACTTTCCAAACGTATCATAATATAAGCTAAATTAAATCTCCATTATTTAAAAAAATTTCTTTTGTATAATAGTATTCCTTTATACATGTAAAAAATCAATTCCTCATTGAGCTTCCACCGTACTCAAGGAATAAATGATTTGAATGACATGTGGTGATAACGAACAGTGTTCAAATTCAAAAGTCCAAAAGAAAATTACAAAACAGGAGCGGAGCGAACACGGACCCCTTAAAAATAGACTCTGAGGTAGGATCAGGTGCCATGGAGGAGTGAGCATCCTCATTGATTAATCTAGCCAAATAAATGTTAAGGTTTTAACGAATTGCCAATAAACTTTCAACCGTCCTAAAGTATCTCAAAATATTGATTATCTCATAAATTTTTATAGGAAATTGAATTATTTCAACTGGCCAGTTTAAGCGAATTTTCTTCGAGAAATATTTTGATAGTGTCTGTTTGCAATTATCGGAAAAAATTCGTACATGTAAAATAATTTAGTTTGAGGTTATGCAAATTGACTTAACTGATTTGATCACATTCATAAATAATCACATACCATTTAGCCAAACAGGATATATTGTACCACATTTGGTTAACGATGGAGCAGTTGTAACCATATCATTTCCAGCTCTACTTTGAAATCGGTACCATCCCTCAGATAAAAAGTTGTCTGAAATCGTCACATCATTCGAGGTTAACTGGTAACCAGACGATCTTTTGTACTGGTTTGATTGTAACTTGTAATTCGTGCATTGGCCTAGAGGAAAATATAACCTACATGAATGACACTTTAAAATTATTTTTATGCACTATAAAACATAATCAGAAGAAATGAGATTAATCAAAAACGAACATTTAAGAACAATTTTACCAATAAAAAACTAAAAAACTTAACTTTTGTAACCATGCAATTAAATTAACTACAATAAATTAGTTTTGTTAAAGAGTATTTACTTTTGTAGAATAAAAACAGATACCTGAAGCAAAGGCCACCAGCGAATATGTTTTTAAAAAAGCAGAAATAAGTCTGCAAACCATTTTTGCAGCTGAAATGATAAAGAAAACTTATTATTATTATTATTATAATTAAACATTTATACAGCGCCTATATATTAAACTTTAAGGCGCTGTTCAATCATATTATGTAAAACAAATAAAATTTATGAATTTACAGCAGTTATATATGATATTATAAAGTAAATTTATAAAATTTCAGTGTCCATGATATCAACAAGAGGCCAAAAGACCTTAACGGTCACCCGAGTACCTTAGCCCTTACACAGATCTGTCAAGTTTTCTCATATATGCATTTAAAAGCTTTATTCAAGAGTAAAAAAAATCTAAAATATGGTAATGAACACCCCTCCCTTCCTGAAATCTTGCAATCACCCGAGTTTTATACATGTAGGGAATCCAACAAAGGAGTAATAATGGGATTTGCCAAGGGCAACTTAGAAAAATGAAAAAGCTTTAATTCAGTATATACAGATATTCTATCTGCCTGATGGTTATTCCAGTGCAAGCTGTTCTCGAACCTGGCAAGGCAACTTTTCATCTAACCATTTCGCTATTCTACCTGGCTATGCCACTTGGTTTAGCAACTTGGTCAAACAACTTGACACCTGACCACTTGCATGCAACTTGTCATAACACGGTATTCAACCTCAATACTAAATTTCTACCAACTGTAATGTTGAGCAAATCCTACAGAAAATACCATTGTATTATATTTCTATGCAACACCTCTGCATTCAATATTCACTCAAAGGAATGGGTGACCAATGTAGCTAGAGATTTCAGAATTCCTTGGAATTCCTAAACACTGCATCTTCTCTCATAGAAATATAAGGTAACTCATTTAGTGACAACATCTGGCATTTATCCAAACATCTTTGTACTACACATTAGTGTTTTTGACTAGCCAATTATTACTTTACTATTAACAAGTCTATTTGACTATTTAGAAACTACAAAAAACTGTTTTCGTTGTTTTGTTTTATATAATAAAATACTTTTTTGTCAACTCTTTACTCTGAATGTTTCTGCTTCGTTTGATGACGATAAACTTTATCATATATACAAATTATATACAACATGTAAAATAACTTAAAAAACAATGCTTAATATTGGAACATAGTTAAAATTTTTCCTTTAAAATCAAAGGTGAGGGATCAACTTTTGCCAGACAATGAAGACAAAGTAGACCAATCTACACGCAATGTTTGACTAGAACAAATTTTGGCAAGACAATAAAATGGTAAATTCATTCAATAAGACAACGGAGACATTTACACGCATTAATACGACTAAAGGAATAAAAACATATTCCTAAATTTCAGGCAAGTAAAAACTAAAAAAAAAAACACCCCAATTTTGATTTGAACTGATGACGTAAATGACCAATACATGTGTACCTATACCGATATATAATAAACGGATTACGGTTGATTAGGGAGGGAGGTGGAATTTACAGATTGAACATCTTATTATAGCCAGTCCAGCTAACGCCATTTTATTGTAAGAACGATAACTCTTACTTGTGACCTGACGGCCATATTTGATGGTCAGAGACGACCACGATAAAGGATTAAAAAAAGTTGTACGTATAGATTAGAACAATGACAACTGGATTTAATGTGATGAATAGATAAAGACTAATGTTTACTTTGTTTGTATACTTTTAAAGTGAAATAAATTTGGATAACACAATGTGTGACAATTAAAATACAATTATTGTTTTTTTACCAGTGATGTATTCTTTTAATTTTATATTTATTTGCTGATAGAATGGAATTAGTTTGATATTATATGAACTTCTACTAATATTTACCTACGTAACCGAGCGAAAGATTTTTTTTAAAATGCTGCGCTTTTCTGTGATAGCAGTTAAAAGGTTTCTCTTTATCAATAATTGCATATTATTTCCCCCCCCCCCCCCCTTGTTATAGTCTGTTTTTAACATTTGTGTTTTTTTAAGGCTTGTCAAGGAAGTTTTCATTGAAAGAATAGAATTTTCCATATAATGTAAGTTAATTTATTTAATATCTTGTAATATATGTATCTTACATGTAGTATGAAGCATTTTCATTAGTGTACATGTACAACTGTACATTCACATGCATGTGTTTTGAAGGTAAACTTCTATGTTTCATGCAACTACACTATTCATTACAGAAATATTAAACAATTATTGATGGATTAAAAAAAAGTTCCTACTGCATGTAATTTTACATATTTAAATATATGTGTTTTATGTTGTGTGTCTACGTATTTGTACATTGTCTATGTCTATGTGTATTTGTGTACGTCGCATCACAAAATAATTATGCTTTTATTAACTTCAAACAGCGTATATGTGGTAAAATTCTTTTTGTATAACTTCACGTTTTTCACAATGTCTTTGACAAATGAAAATGTTGTTCAGATATATAAAAAACATAATGGTTTCCATGAATGGAGTCCATAAGGAAATCTGCGAAACTCTCCACGTGGATACATTTCAAATTAATAAAAGCAGCTTACATTGGAAAATTAAAAAAAATAATCAAAGAATTTCAAAGACTGAATAAATCTATCAGTAAGAAATCAATATACGACCAATATAAGAGTAAAGAATTCAAAATTCCCTCAAAAACCAATAAAGAACCAGCAAGCACATGTGTACTATCAGATACTGAGACTGAAAAAGTAAGAACAAGAACTGAACAAGACATTATTATATCCCAATTAAAAAAGGAAAATATTAAACTTAAAGAAAAAATCCGAAGCTACAGAATTAAAGAAATTAACCAGAAAATGAAAAGAACCAAAGAAAAGGTGAGGAAACTGCAAGAAAAAATGAACGTCTTACAGAGGAAGGAACAACAAGAAAAAGATAAGAAAGTGGATAAAGGAGTTCAGTGTAATACTCGAAATATTTATATTCAAGAACTTAAGTGTGAAATTGACAATTTAATTGCTGAGAAAGATGATATGGTAGAAGATGAAGATGATTATGTACGTATTAAGAAGATTTCAGATTTTAAAGAAAATGCTAAAGGTTTTCCTTATAATTATAAATTAAGAAATCTGTATTATTTTTTTAGAAGTAGAAATATTGGAGTTCACCATATTGGTCCTGTTTTAGAAGCTGTTTTAGATATTTTTAATGTAAGTGTAAAAAAAATTACCAAGTAAGAGCACTGCTTCTGTTTAAACAAGTGAAATGGGTGTTTTAAGTAGATGTCACTTAAATGAGGAACTTTTAAACAGTAGTGATATTACAATGCATAGAGATGCAACTACAAAAAAGGACATCATTTTTATGCTGTTCAAGTTAGTACAGGGGAGAAAGTTTTGACAGCAGGTGTGAGAGAAGTGAGTGATGGGAAGGGAGAGACGTATGTGAGTGCTACAAAGGAAATTTTTAATGATATTGTGAATAACGAGAGGGAGAAAGATGTCCTTTTTTAAATGTTCAGTTCATCCCCTTCTCCAGTTTTCTGAGGTCTGTTTAGAAGAAATATTTCATATTGAAAAAGAGCTCAATATTCATTTTGATGGACACACCAGCTCTACTAAAGAGCCATTTACAATGTTTATTTTAAGGTGTGTATCCAATTTTTTTTTTAAAGATGGCACTGGAGATCCAAACATTTCACATTTGTATTTTAAAAGCCAGGGCATTGATAAAATTCCTTTAATGAATATCAGAGGAAATCGTTTTAATGTGTGTTTTTACAATGCTGCTGGTACTTTTTTTATACACAAACTTTTGCTTCAATACATTTTATCGTCAAAGAGTTCGTTTAATTTTTTCCAGAATGTTAGTTTTATCATTACAAAACAAATGTATTTTAACAATTTTAAGAGCACTTGTTATTTTACGTAAATTATTAACAGGACCATATTGGTTAAAAACAATGGAAGTGAACAATATTTTAACAATGGGGTTAGTTTTTGAAAGATTTATGTGCAAAAGAACCTATATTAGCTTTAAGACAGAAAATTAGACTATTTGAAGGACCGGAATTCTGATTTTTTATTTACATATCCAATAATGATGATTTATTATGTGTTTTTTAAATTTAACTGAAAAGTAATGAAATCTTGATTAAGGAGGAACAGGACGTTGCAGTGTTTTATTATTTAACAATAAATATTTTTGCTTTTTTAACACATCAACATAAAGTCCTCTACAACATATATTATTTTAGTGAGTACTTTCTTACTTTGCAGGGGAGATGTTTTGATAGGAAGTGACCCCCTTTTCTGGCATTACGAATTTTTTTTAACAATTTCAATTATGTGCAAGGAATAATTAATTTGATGGAACTTATCTTCAAATTAAATTCAATTATTTAAAGAACAAAAATAAATTTTAAATTTGAATTTGATTATTTTGCTATATATCTATACAGAGCTATTCATTTTAAGGAGAGTTATATACATGTAGTGTAAAAATGGCCACGGCCATCCAATTCTCTTAATCGCTAATTTAAAAGCATCGAAGCGATAAACATTGCATATATAAAGGACAGACATTGCAATAATTTTCAAATTAATATTTTCATACACCTAGCCATAATTAAGAAAAAAGATAAGCAAATCACAAGCAATTCACTACATGTATATATTGGAGTATCACCTCTGCCTCTGCAGGGGATTACGGTATGAAAGAAAGCACTTTTCATTTCAAGTCTGCTTGCTTATTTTTCTGAGATAATGTCTTGATGGGCCTTTGTAAAAAAAACTTCCCTTTTAAATCTTCTTTTATAAGGTAAACAAAATTATGCTAGAATTTGCGTGACATTCTATACTGATCTACATGAATACTTTCAACAACGCTACGGAAGTTTTTATATAACTGCCAAATCGATATCAATTCTCAGAAATTGTATACGTCAAGTATATTAGACAACTCAATCCATTTCCCTTATTTCGTTTTTTGTTTTCTCCAGGGAATCTGACCTTTCATCATTTAAACAAACTGGACAACCCTTCGATATACATGAATTTTCCAAGTTCATTGGAAATAGCATTATGCAATGAGTGAAATCGAAAATAAAAATGTAAAACGATTGGCAAACATCTCTGGACCATGTGAGGTAAAGGGCGTTGACATCACTGTTGCTTTGTGGTATTTAGAAAGTGGGATGATAAACAGAGATAAATGAATAGATAGAAATTCAAAACGTAAAGTTCCGTAGGAATTATACTTTTATATATTCTGTACAACGTCCTTTTCGATGTTAACCTTTTTAGTTGGCGGAATAACTCCTTGGAAATATATATAAGTATTGCATGTTTTTTATCATCCCTATTTCGACAAGTGTTTACAGTTAACAGTTTAAGATATTGTATATTCATTTATTCAACACACATTGTAAGAACAGAAAGTAAAGAAGATAAAAAAGGTATTGTAGCATTACCTGAATTTTGGCGAGCGGCAGGTACATGTAGCTAAGACGTTCTAAAAGTCTCATCAACTGGCAGATTGTGCCATGCAATGAGTGGACAAGGCTTCTTTTAATGGCAGGCAAGGAGGAAGTAATGTTACCTGAATTTGTCATGCGAATGATGACGACATTGCAGGTCTCTGGAATATTTGTTATTATAACAAAGCATCCAAACCGATACTAACATAACAAAAAACAAATTACGCATTTTTCAGAACGAAAGATAGCTGAATGAAAAAGAATTTAGTAATAGCATTACATAAACAATCCAATCACAGACATATGGACAAAGTTGTGTTAATCAGCATGTGAGTAATAATACACATGCACATTTCACAGGTCGAGACCACTAGATTTTGTGACGTCGGCATAAATTTGCATACAAAATTAGCTATCTGTTTACTTTTTTTGTCAAACCAATCACATGAATGAGTTGCAAGGCATTGTGGGCTACTACAAGTTTAAGTGTATACAAAGCGTATTGAAAATACATACCATTTTTGAATTGTTCTTTGGAAACTCATTTTCAATTATTTTTCGGAATTAATGAAATAAATATGGAAAATCATGTCTGATCTTTCATTTCTATGCTCATATTTGAAAAATATTTCCTATGAGGTCTTATATCAACATATCTAAATACCTCATTGTCAAAGCTAAAAAGAGATGTACGCCCTATTATATTAGAAGCAGTAAGTACGTTTTTCACGTGATACCCCAGGTTTGGGACACATTCGTAGAATTTTGAAATTTCTTCAGGGACACTCATCAGAATGATAAGTGTACAAAATACTACACGATACATAACTTGTACTTCTGTATTTGTATATTTGTCCATTTCTACTATCGTGGATATTTACTTATGTTAAAAATGTACAATTACCTGCATTTATTAATGGTGTACAATAATTAAGTCATCAATAAACAATTATGCAGTTTTTCCTTATCAAAATTTGCTTGTACTTGTATGTGAATGTATAACAATCTATTGATACTGATCGATCTTTGAAGCAACAATTGCTAAATTAAAACAACAGTATTTTTTAATGTGAACATGGAACAATGTCTACGGTACGTAATCTTTCCTTTTTTACCTTCTAAAGTAAAAATCAAGTTGTACGAATTTTCCCGCAAGCAATTAAATATTGTGTATAATACAGCCAAAAACCACGTGTATGTGTTGAAAAGTAAACACGTTGTAGACCGTCATGCTTTGCGACATATTCACTGGATTGGAAAACCTTTTTGACGTAAATATTGTCACATGTTAAATAATGTTATCCATATAAGGTAATGTACCCGACCTGTTTCAATATGTGTATAAAATATTAAAGTTAAAATTTTTTTAAAAGATTAGGGTTTATTTAAAATAAGAGTAAATCAAATATTTAAACAAAACAAATTTAACAGCGTTTTTGTTAATAAACTACAAAATTAATTCAACCTTGTGTTTAGATAGATGAATCCAAATAACAAGATGATAACTTATTTAATACGCAAAAAAAGATTTTCCTTTTTTAGTTAAATTTGTTTTGTTTTCGAAAATGAATAAAACGCAAAAAAACATACTATCATTTTTTACTGATACGTTTGACTTTTTTGTTATTTTAAAAATAAAAATGATTTTATAAATGGTCTCGTTCAACTACACGCTCGTTCTAAGCAATGCCACGTAGCGTTGACAAAGCGAATGGTTGAATTAGACTTTCATAATAACTCCGCAGAAACAAACAGCTACTTTTTACTTTCACATTATATAACCAACCGCTTCTAGCGGCCTGTCAACGGTAAAAAAACAAATGCCAGCTTTCAAAAGTTGGAAAGAATTGTATTAAATGCAGAAATACCATGAGGTATTTAACGCAGTCTTGAATACTATTAAAATATATTTTTTATTCACGTTCATGAAGTCTTCTTTCATATAAAGATTAGTAAAACAAAATTGACTTATAATGAAACCATTGATCTTCCAAATATATAATTATTGCACAAAATTCAAACCTTTGGGAAAATACTGTCGAATATAAAACGTAAGTTATGTGGTTTGGGCACTAAATTTGATGTGCCATTAAAGCTGCTTTGTAGCAACCTCTAATAATACACTGTCCACTAATGATATAATGTTGCATTAGTGGTCAGGATGTTGACCACTAATGATGTAATTTTATCATTAACGAACAACATAACCGTCCGCTAATGATATAATTTCAGATTTATATCATTTGCGGTCAAAAATTGTAACCTCTAATGATATGGGAAAAAAATGTGAAGTAAGTACTACGTTGACTACTAATGATATTCATTTGGATATATTTTCAATTGCATTAGTGGATGGACTGCATGGCAAAAGGCAACCTTTAATGATATAATTATATGAAATATATATATATATATATATATAATTGCGACGTTGAATATTGAGACCAAAGGTGTTGAATAAAGACCCAAGCCCGTTAATAATTGACATGCATCGTTGAATTTTTATCATGTAGTCGGTTCTAAATCCAAAAGCAAATAAACGAACATTAAAGAATTGATATACTAGTATATATTTTTGATTTATTCAATCAAAAATTTACATTTTTTAAAATATCTATTCATCAGATATACAGAAACATGTTTATATGAGCGTCTTCAATTCTATATAAACAGTCGAAAACATGAACCATTTTTATGATTTCGTCTCGGGTTATCCTATCAACACTTAAAATATGCAATTATTATCTTATAGTAAATTTTTCGCGAGTAGGCGCTATTTTGTGCTATATTTATATCTTAAAAATTTTGTCTATAATTTGAATATTGGTATAAATCTTTACAGGATAAACTTAACCATTTACATGTACTTTTTAAAATATTTGCTTAATTGATGGATGTTAATACTAAATTCACAATTGTCATATTGTTTAATTTTGCATTTACACGATAAATTGAAGTGTCATATTGTAAAATTTAAATTTTCTTGGTAGGTATAATTAAAGAACAAAATATACAATATGACATATTGTAATTCTTTTACTTACACATACCCAGTAAATTCATGTTGTGACAGTAGTAATGGCAGCGGAAAAAAGCAAAAAAAAAATATTTTAACATGATTATCAAAAATAATTTAAATTCAACAATCCAAAATAATATAATGAATGACCATAAATGCAAAAATAACAGTCTGAGATCTTTTTTTACTACCAAATGTATCAATATACCAATCAAAATTTTGAAAAAAAGTAAGTAAAACCAACAGGTATCACCAATATTGCTTTCCAAAACGCACCGGTGTATTTTTTGCGTCCCTAGTTTTATGATAATCGCTGTTCGTTTTGCATTTATGTTTGTTGGTTTTATATTTTGGAAAACCGGTATATTCAGTAATCTATATATGTTGCTGTGGTAATGTGCTGTTATATAATAATCCTACAGTAATTGTAACTAGATATATATATTTATTATTAAGAAGTTTGAAACAAATCGTTTATTTTTTCTAGTAATAAAACATTCTGCATAATTAAATATACATGTAAATATATTGCAACTTAATTTTTGTACAGAATGCCGACAGTGTAAATTTGCTTCAATTTAGGTCTAAATGGCTTGTCTCACAAAATCTTCACAACAGAAGTTTATAAACCCTCATTGATTTTATCACTGAAGTGGTAAATTACAAATGTTATAGAAAAATTGCAGTTTATTTTGCTTTAAGCAGATATAATCATCCTTAGGGGTAAGGGTAGGTAGTGATTTTTCGGAGTTTTAAATCGCGTAAAGGAAATTGATTACTCAAAAGTAACACAAGCTTTTAAGACTATGCATATGCAGAAATCTGGCAAATGTGTAATAATACCCCCTAAACACACCCATGCAAAAGTTTCTGTCTAGTGTTAGTATCTGTACTGAACACATTGTTTTTTCTGTCAAGTCGAGATCAGTAGCTAATTATTAAACATTTAATATATTTTTTCTGGCAAGTTTACGAAAAAATTATTGTAAAGTTGAATTTATTAAATAATCACTGATCGCGACTTGTATAATAAAAATATGACAACTGTTCATTATTGTGTTGTCAGTTAATTGTCATGACTTCTCAAAATCAAGTTGTAGCGATATGCCTGAAATATTACATAAACGGCCGGTATTGGTTTGACCATCTTCGCAAACCACGGCCAATATGCGGAGTCCGTACCGTGGCTTGAGACGATGTTGTTTGACATATAATTGTATGTCGATTTTTCAAAATAGTTTAACAAGTTTATATCAAGGAAGGTGACAATCATTAAATCTCGAATAAATACCGACTGAGAAAAGGGTGAGGTGCGGGATGTATTTTTTTTTTTAAAAGGTACCTTTGTTTCTGTTCTGGTGCATTCATATTATTAATAACAAATAACATACTTTTTCTTAGCTACCAAAAAAAAATCTGACAATGCAAGAAAAACACCAAAAAATCTGTGAGCTGTGAGTGTCTTTGATCAAATCTAGAGTTTTGACCAAAGGTATGAAAATGAATATGTCCCAAAAAAATTTTCAGCCCGACCTCCCCTCTCCTATTTAGAACTAAATGGTCGTCCTGTTTGCTGTATCTACGCAGTTTAATAACAGGAGTTCTTAATAACAAATTATTGCCATCGGAAAAATCAAACCCCCCAAACATCCTTTCGGCATGAGTATCAGACAATATAGGAATTAAAATATGGATCTGAAAGTCTTAATCAGATACATTTAAATTGCGTAGAGCAAGTTCCATTTCAAAGACAGTTCAAAAATCATTAGTTGGTCTATTTTCAACGTGTTGAGGTCATCAGATTAAAAAACTTTTTTAAGCTGTTGAAAAATGACCATGGGTATAAATTTCACGACTTTTGGCGGTCTCAGTTTTCAACGTTAACCCCCCCCCCCCCCGGATCAACAATCAACGTTGAAAAATGATACCCGGGTAAAATTTTAACCCATTATGAAATTAAATTAAATTATTAAATGATAGGCTTCCGTCATGTTAAGTTTGGACTTAAGACATATATTTGGTTGTCATAAGATTATGACAGATCTTAAGATAATCATAAGATATGACAGTTTTGTGAAACGGCTATGATGAAATCTTATGACAAAATAGATCTTAGTCATAAGATAGTTTTGTGAAACAGGCCCCAGGTCAATATGCTTTGTTACACCGACAAGATCACTATTGATTAAGTAGTTTTAATTCAACCAACTCTAATTGATACATTTGTATACTTTGTTGTTCTAATCTATCAACAAACCCACATGTTCATCTTAACAACAGATAATGATTCAATTGTACTACAGACCACAATAGCAAATATTCTTATCAGTTGGACCTTTTTATGTTATTGAATTACGCTTAAAGTTTTACAATAATTTTTTAATATCTTAAAATTGCTTTTCTTCAAATTTTCTTCAAATTTTTTTCCACTTAATATACATAAGTAGGCTAATCCCGCGATTTTGTTTGCAAATGTAAATATCGTAATTTTCCCCTGATATTTTGCCTTTGTAAGTATAGAACGCAGGTATGCTTAAGTACAATTTTGAAATTTTATATAAATATATCATATTATATCATTAAAGGTTGCAAATCCATCCACAAAGGCAATTGTAAATATATCCAAATGTATACCATAAGTGGTCAAGGTAGTACTTATTTCACATTTGTTCCCATATCATTAGAGGTTACAATATTTGACCGTTAATGATACAAATCTGAAATTATATCATTAGCGGACGGTTAGGTTGTTCGTTAATGATAAATTATATCATTAGTGGTCAACATCCTGACCACTAATGCAACATTATATCATTAGTGGACAGTGTATCATTAGAGGTTGCTACACTGCTTGGTCCGATATTTTGGTTATTACAGTATCAAAATATTTTCCTTACAAACCAATTATCTTAAAAAGTTATGGACTTTCTCCTATTTACACCAATAGAATCAGCCTCCTTTCGAAGTTAGAAATATTCAAAGTAAATAAAAATAATTTCTTTTTGGGCAAACGAAAAAACAAACCAAAATGCATCAATGGAATGTTTAGAAAGGGAACCGCTTGGTTTCGTCCCCCGAATGATTGGGTTTATTCAAACCGCATGCTATGCATCGATTGTAAGAAAAGCATACTTCAGAAAAATTAGCGAACAAAATATAGGTTTAATTTTAATTTGCCTGAACATTATAACCTTTATTTTTAGCGATGTCGTAATATGTAATGCGTCGTAATACAACCATACCTGCCTCGACGTCAGGGGCGAATTTCAATGTGGCGAAATAACGCGATACCCTTTTATGTCGTTTGTTATGTTAACAAATTTTGTACATATATTTTTTATATTGAAATTTGGCTTAATTGACCGAGAAAACTACTGCAATGACTATTTTTATACACATACTTAGCATAACCATCGTTTAAAAGCGTACACAAAATTTGACATAAAATCGGACCAAGCAGCTTTAATAATACATCAACATCTTTATACCCCCGCTCCGAAAGAGAGTGGGGTATACTGTTTTACCCTTGTGTGTCTGTCTGTCTGTCTGTCTGTCCATCTGTGTGTCTGTCCGTAACAAATTTTCGTTACAGATTTCTCAGCAACTATTACATGTAATACCAGATGATTTAAATTTCAACATACTTTTTGTTTGGACATGCTTTATGGTGGGAGTCATTCTTGTACCAATCAGATGTCAACTTCCTGTGAAATTACGACTTTGATTATTTTTAGCCTAAATTTTCGAACAAATTTTCGTCACAAACTCACAAACTTCGCAACTATTAATCGCAGATGCTTGAAATTTTAACATGTGACACTCTTTGTTTGGATATGCCATAGAGTGCCATATAGTAGGGGTCATTTTTAAACAAATTCGATGTCAACTTCCTGTTTCATGTCGAATTAGCTTATTTTGTATATTCACATCAGAGCGGGTGTATCAATAGAGAAGATTGGCTCAAAGATATCTTGTTGTCTTTATTTTACAGCTTCTCTATAACTCTTAACTTTGTATTTGAAATAACATATAAGTTCACGTTACTTTTATCAAGGTAAAAAAAAATATCTGGCGAACGCCATACATTTATAAAGCGGTCGCCAAATAAAATACTTTTGACATCTTGCACCAACCGGGTGTGTGTACATTGACTTCTCTCTCACTTAGAATATTAAATGACAACTGTATGACATCTAATTAAGTATATATATTTCAGTTTATACGGTAAAGTATGTTTTCTCAACTTTCTTTCGTATTGATGTAAAAATTATCCTATGATAACTTTAAAATGGGTTTAACTGTCACCTAAGCATAATGCTACCCTGTTTTTGATTCATGTGAATTTAATAATTGTATGATTAGTAAAAATAAACTATTACGCTCATAAGCAATATTTAAAAGGAGGGTAAGGATCAAGAAAATGGACAATAGTCTGGTATTTTGAAGATTTTAACCGTGCATACTAACTTAGCGACCCCAGCACATGAACCACTAAAGGCTTATAAGTTTAACTATATCAACTAAAGCATCTAAGTCCATCCCTAATAATGCACTAGATAGACGTTATTACATGTAGCAGTTGCTAAAGTACGTCATGATAAATGAATTATCAATAGGGAAGTGCTTTATCATACCCGCACTTTCTAAAGAAAGTTCGGGTATATTGTTGTTACCCTGTTCCGTCCGTCTGTCCGTCCGTCTGTCACGTTAACCTTTCTCAAACTTCTCTTAAATCTTATAAACCAGCAAACTGAACTCTTGGAGTTTGATTTTGGGTGTCATGTTGTTTTGTAAAAAGGCTTCAAAAATTCTCTGGTAGTATTGGGGGTCAAATAATTAGTAAAATATGACGTTTCTTCACACAAAACCTTCTTCCTAGAACTCCTCCTACATTTTCAACAAAAGACAAATCATCTCTTGGAATATGATTTGTGTGTCCTATAGATGCGCAAAAAGGTTTCGGAAATTTCAATTTTGTCCTTGGGGTCATTTGGTGGTTGAAAAATGACGTGTTTTTTGTTGTTTTTTTTGTTTTTGTTTTTTTTTAAATCTGGTTTCAAAAACATCAACATTTTTTGCAGTAGCCAAATGATCTTCTAAAATATGATTGGGGGTGTCAATTTAAAGTGTGATCAGGTTTCAGAATTTTTTTAAAATTCATAACGGTGATCAGGCGGCAACAAAAATGACGTTTTTTTTGCAAAAAAAAGTATGGTTCCCAGAACTCCTCTTACAACTTTTAGAGTAGCTACGTCATCTATTGGGATATGATTGGAGCTGTCCTTTAGATATGCAATAGGGTTTTAAAAATTTAAATTTCATCCAAGGAGTCAAATAGTAGCAGAAACTTCACGTTTATCACTCATAAAAAAAAGCTTTGATCCCAGAACTCCTCTTATGATTTAATAAATAGATACATCATATCTTGGGATATGATAGGGGCTGTCTTATAGATGTGCAAATAAGGTTTTAAAAATTTAAATTTCATCCAGGGAGTCAAAAAATAGCAGAACATTAACGTTTATCACTCCTTAAAAAACCTAGATCCCAGAACTCCTCCTATGATTTAATGAATAGAAACATCATATCTTGGGATAGGGACTGTCCTATAGATGTGCAATAAGGTTTTTTAAAATTAAATTTAATCCGGATAGTAAAATAGTAGCAAAAAACTTACTTTCATCCCATGCACGGATCTAGAAAGGGGGTCAGGGGGTCCAGATCCTCCCTCCACAATTCAAATTTCTTTAAATAGCATTATAAAATTGCAAAACATATGCCTCGGACCACCCCCTCCCCCGGAAATTTTTTTTTATCCGTGCATATAACCCGCCTTAAACTGTAAATAAAAATGACTTTTTTCTTCTTAAAATAAAAAAAAACTTGCATTTATTTTTGCTTAGAATAAAAAAAGAACCTTACATTTACACTCTTTTTAATTGTCGAATGATCTATTAAAATCAAAATATAATTGGGGTCTAAAAAGTTTTAAAAACTGGTAAAAATGTTTTTCTTACACATCACATTACACCTTGCATAATTGACAAATGATTTATTGAGGTTTATATGAGTTATTATAGGGAATAAGGGGTCTTTCTTTCTTCATGTATTATTATGGGATTGTTCTGACCCCATGAAACAGGAAAATTGTTAAGATCCCCATTACTAAACCATATATTTTTGTTTCTAAAGTCATTATGATGCATCAAATGGTGTAAAGTACATGACCCCCAGGAGTTGTCTCAAAACCCACCACCCCCCTCTGAAATAGGAAATGATTATATATTTTGATAACTTTTGAGATCCCCATCCCTAAGCCATATTTATTCTTACTCTTTGTGTCATTGTGCATCAAATGGTTTATAGGTTATGCCCCCTTGGAGACATCCTGGATTTCGAGAACTGGAAATAATTAAGTATTTTATCTTATTCATATGTAGTGTTTGACCCATGTGGGTAATTCCTTGCCTAATGATGACGCTGATTTGTTTAGGAGACTTTACAATTTCCCCAAATACATAAAAAATTATCCTAAAAATTATTAAGCAATTAATTTCCAAAATCTTATTGTGCATCTAGAGAAAAATACCAATCAGGAAATGATTTAAAATGTGCAACTGTTCACATGTAATAATTAAAGAAGACTCTGAATCTTTAGAACCAGGTTTGATTGGGAGGGGGAGGAGTTGGAAAATAAGCATTTAATTTTAATCATTTATTGCTATCAATTTTAACTGCTGAATGCCACAGGGTCAATATGGGGTCAACTCAATAGTGTAAGTCTTACAAATGAAAAAAAAAACACTTTTGCAATTAAAATGACAGAAACTGTACAAATGCGATAGGATAGGTAACGATGATAAGCTTATTTAAATATCAAAAGATGATGATACAGTATGCTGGCAAAGGGATATCACTTATTTAGAAAGTGAAAGTAAAACTGATGTATACCGGTGTCTCATAATATTGTGCTACTTCATGTATTATGCTTACCTATATTGGTCAACATCATTATGATAATCCAATTAGAGTTAGAGCACAATATGAATCAATTTAGTTGATCATCACAAAAGAAACGTTTATGCACTTAATTAATCCTATTCTGGGCTAATTATACCCCCGCTCCGAAGGAGAAGGGGGTATACTGTTTTACCCTTGTGTGTCTGTCTGTCCGTCTGTCCGTCCGTAACAAACATTTCTGTCGCATTTTTCTCAGTAACTATTTATCGCAGATGCTTCAAATTTTAACACACTATTTGTCTAGGCATGCCATATCGTGGGATATA
>WFKH01006014.1:37626008-37647440 GCA_016163765.1 Magallana hongkongensis
ATTTTGTTTTTAATAATTATATAGACCATACTTTCTATGACATGAAATGTTAAGATTATTGATTAACTTAAAATTCACATGCAAACAGTTCAACTCCAAATTGTACATAAAGGGCCGCTCATGTGTATTATGGAATGGGATCTCATCTTTGACGAAAATTATGATTTTTAAAAATTACCGGAAATTCCATGTGGCCTTCATTTTTACTAGCACTTGTACAAAACAGTGGTATTTAGGGACAAACACTGGATGCGGGTATTACTGTCTAATGACAGCATCTAGTTAATATTATTTCTAATGAATTTCGCATTATTTAATATTAAATAGTTTTGCTTGCGCACAGAACGAGAACAAGAGGTCCATGGCCCCATCGCTCACCTGAGCAACATTAGCCTGAGTAACATAACCCATATCAAACTTTGAACCCCTTGTGTGGACCAAGAATTGTCCATAATCTGTACAATTGAGAATAAACCAAATAAATGTCAAGATGCTTGCATATGTACTTTATACCATATATTGCATTAAATCTTAGAAAATCTTCTTCTTTATTCCAATATAAACCTTTAAAAAAACTATATACATGGTTATAATGTCCATGCAGCCCTCTACCAAAATTGTGAAAATCAAAGCCCCTGTGTCAGGGGTTCAGGCCCTAGGGCGAAGGTAATATGGCCATATAGTAAAAATGTATTAAATCTTTTTCTCTACTGTCATATATATTTGAGAAACACGAAATCATGGTTTCATAAATCCCTCTACCTAAATTGCAATATTCATGACCAGGGGTTCAAGCCAATATAGGAATATAGTGAAAATTGAATATGGTGAAACTAATTTTCAAATAGTGAAATTCGCTGCTCATGAGGCAGCAGGGATTGAGGTTTTTATTGAGGGGTTGTGTGTGAAAAGTATGGCTACATACATGTAGTGAACATGTAATATTTTAGGCCACGTGAGACACTCGGGTAACCTATTGCCGTTGGTCGTAATTGTCTGTAAACAATTTTACATTTTAAACTTGAAGACTTCAAGGTAAATTGTCAGTTGGCCAAATCAATTTGAAATTAAATATGTGTTCTATTTAGGAAATCTACTTTAATGTCCTGTGAATTGTATGTTTTTGTGCATTTCGAATGAAACTCTGAATACTATTATTAACAGATTGACCATTAAAGGCCTACATGCAGTTATCTTTTTACCTAAAGTTTAGTTTTTTTTTACTCTAGCCCCCGCCCCCACATTTATGAACTGATGTTTGCAAACGTCAAACAACAAAAGTGGAGTTACTTGTACTTAAAATGCAAACATGAGACTCTCTGACAGGTCCATCTAAGGGCTTTGGTACTCAGGTGACCGTGACGCCTGTGAGCTTCTTGTTTTCTCTATATTCCTATGTAAAATTCGACCCCCAACTTGCCCCGATCCTATCCTGGGATCATAATTTGAAAACACTTGAATCTACACTACCTGAGGACGTTTTAATGCAAGTTTTAGCTTTTCTTGCTAATTTTTTTATTAAGTTTTTTTTAAAAAATACCAACAGATTTTAGTGACCCTTCAGTTTAACAAACTTAAATTTCTTCATTAATAATGCTTTGTGCCAAAATTTGGTTGAAATAGGCCCAGTGGGTCTGAAAAAGAAGTCGAAAATGGGAAAGTTTACAGACAGACGGACGCCGTACAAAAAGTGATCAAAAAGCTCACTTGAGTTTTGAGCTCAGGTGAGCTAGAAATGAATTAACCATATTACAATCACATATGTTACGAAGAAATGTAGAAAACAAAAAAATTACTATAACTTTATATTTCATATGTAATTTGTAATGAGATTTTTACAAACGTAAGCTCCTTAACAAATTTTTAATATTTTCAATATTTCCTATGTACACATGTCTAAATTAAAGTGATCAACCTTAAATGAATGTTTGTAACTTCGTGCATATGAATAAGTTAGATCACATTAACTATAATTCAGAAGCGAAGCGATCGAGCCTCTTAAATTTTACTCAATATGATCTAAGTTACCTAGAACTTAACCCAACTTTCATTTCTGATCAAAGTTCTGGGCTAATCAAATATTATCTTTCTTTATGTCTCTCTCTAATCTGTTAATTGAAAATTTGACGTCGCTGTGAGTCAAACGAGGCACTATAAGAAATGACAGGTTATGCCCCTTTGCATAAAAATACATTTAGAAATAAAACCATCACATTTACAATCATAAAATATCTATACGTGTATGTTTCTTTCTTTCTTTTTTTTTTACATTAAAAAAAGTGTTTTGGCTGCAATAGCTTGTACATTTAAGTTGTTCATCAAAAAGTATAATAACTTGTCACTATCGAATTCACAGTGCATTAAAAATATTTTTCATTATCTACAACATTTATCTGTACAATATTACACAGTGTTACTGGCTTGGTGTTTTTTCTTTCATTCCAACATCGTACATTTTTAACAAAGTAACAAGTGCTTAAACTATTTTGATTCAATCGGTATGTCCTCAGTTTGTTGGAATTTAGTTTGTACCTATCATTATACAACAAGTCAAGCCACGGTTTTTCATCTAATTTAAATAATACTAGACTTTGACCCGTGCGTGCACGGATTGACATATTGCATATCGGGCAATTACGAAATAAAAACATCGACACATTCATATTGTAAGGTACTTTTGAAATTAACAATGAATGTGAATATAATTCTGGTCCTTTTTTTTTTTTTTTTTTTGAAAAATTATTGCGCAACGACATAATGCTATTAAATAATTTCACTACACTCTCCTTAGTTAAAAAAAATCAAACTGTGTCTCGGGACATGACCTCACCACAGTTAGAATGCCTCCCATATACCCGTAAATATGCAGAAAATTGCAGAATCGTTCCGAAACGATTTTGGAGAAAATTAATGAAGTTGCATTGAAAATAACAGTCAATTAAATTAATCATAACATTACATAACGTAAATACCTTTCATCTAAAAATTTAATCTATATAATGGAAGAATTTAACACTTTCACCAACTTTTTTTACTCGCTTCAATTTGTTCAAATTTACACACCATGTTGACATTCGGAACTTTTGAAATTTTTCATAGTAAATGCACTGAGTTAGAGTTATCTCCCGTATTTTCTTTGCTACAGAGACAATACACGGAACGCATTCTATCGTTAAACTGGGTCCGTAGGGCATTTATCATTTTAACGATTAAACATTTAGTCTGCATTCTCCTAAGAAATATAATGTGAATTTTTTGGCATGGAATCAAATATTGTTTTGCCTTTAGTTTATGTTTCCACTATATCATATATAGGCCTATAGAAACGATAATACAAATACGTGTAAATTTTTATTGGAAATTTGTTATATATTTATTCTGTTCATATATATTTATGATTTCTTATGAGAGAAATTATAAAATAACAAACATATATCAACTTAGTGCTTTTATTTCTCTGTTTTAAACACATGCGTGATTTAGCGTGAATGTAATGCGCACTTGCAAGATTATAAAATCCCAAAAATCCAGATGATTTCCGGAATTTTTTGAGGAATTTTCGTTGATTATTAATTAGCGAAGCGTAATTGAGAAAAAATAAAAACAAATTGGTAATTTTCAAGTACCAATGATGTTTAAAATATATAAAACAAAAGACAGTACTCTTCCGATTTATCAGCATTAAAGTCCAAAAATTCGAGTCTATTATTTTAATATATTTACATTTTGAACTGTCTTTGTCTGTGATAACACTACGAATCAATTTTGAACCCTAAAACCCAATAACTTCATAAAACTTGAATGACACAAAATGGGCGTGTCTTATAGCATAACCGAGAAACGGTATTGGCTGCGCCGTACAGTAATACATAGCACGTGCTACATGAAAAAATAGTGATTTTAAAATAATGTTGTTTTAAAGCGTACAAATTGGATATAATATAAATATAAGTAATAAGGAATCATTCTCTGAATATTATGAGGTGATAATTTCGGTCGGAGCGTGGTCAAATCTATCATAAAGCCCTTCGGGCTTTATTGGATTTGACCACGCCCCGACCGAAATTATCATCTCATAATACTCAAAGAATGATTCCTTATTCCTTAAATAGTTGTATAGATAGATAGTATAGATATAGATTTTCTTAATATGTACAAGTCTATATTTCGATGTAAAATTTGCCTCAATGATATAACTCAAGTTACATTTCTCTAAAATGTTTTTTACTTTATGCTCCCGGGTACGTTAAATTGTGCTTGATCAAACATCAATGTTCTTATTCAACCTACTATCATTTGCATCTTGTATATGAAAAAAGTCTACATACTTCAAGTCATTGTTTTGTGTATATGCTGGGCACCATCCCAGATCACTTCGGGTTGCGATATTGGAAGTGTTCTTTTTCGCACCGAGAAAGTTTTATTTTGCACAGTCTGAATTTTACAGCGGAATTATGTCTTCCAGATCCCTGCACCGTAATACATTACGACTTCCACAAGGGATTCATATTAATAGTTTCACATAAACTCTGTATGATAAGCCACCAGATGATATGTGCTGAGTTTCGACACGCTAATTATAAATAAAAGTCTACATTGTCATCTTGCCAAAGACTAAAGTACCGATATTCGACACCAATCGTGTACGGTATTTACATTTTCTGGAGTTTTTCCTCATCCGGGGCAATTAAAGCTATGTCATCTGCGTAGAACAATATTGACTGTTGTTTTGTTGTACTCCGCTAGAAGAACATGAATAAGCTACTTTAATAGCACAATTTGTTAGTAATAATGTATTTCACAGCTGTAAGGCATTTTCTATGGATTCCTACGCGAGTACGTTTAAAACATAGTTGATCGCGATTAACACAATCAAAAGCTTTTTTATATCAATAAAATACACAAAAGTATCTTTTTGTTTACATTTTCTTTTTTCTTATGATACCGGTTAGTGAATATAAGTGGTCAATGCAACTTCTTCCACATTAAGGAATGATCCTCAAGCCAGTCCACAAGGCTTTGATTTAGTATATCAGCATATATTTTACATGGTACAGATATAAGCGCAATTTCCCTGTATACGTAGCTCAAAGGGTCAATGATTGTCTATTCACATACACTCAACAAAACTTCTAAGTGGTCACCCAGTATAATGTATTAACTATATGAAATTAGCATTTTTATTTGTCTTGTCTAAGGGGTAACTGATTTCCACTTAACTTTCAAATAGTTAAGAACGATGCATTGACCTTGACCTTAGGTTGCGACTCGAGACCTTGACTTTTGCTTAATATTACAAACACTTCCGGTTTGGTTGAATTTTGCTTAGAGCTTTTCGGTTGTTTTAAGTTGCCGATGGAAATGATGTTACAGTTATGAAAGAGAAAATTGTATCAAAATAACGTTTCATTCGAATTGCTTAATATTTTTAAAAACAATGTCGAGGACATAATAAACAGCAAATTTAAAGAGAGCACAACGTTTTGTAGAAACAATTCAGACACCAATATTCAAACGGCTCTGGCTGTTTTCTTAAATGATCATTTTGGCCTTATTAAGTGTTTTTCTTCTTAATCAATGACCAATGACTAATATCAATTACAAAAGATTGTCAATGATGTTGAGCATGCGCAGAAAAATACCAATTTAATGTTTTGAGGTCTTGTCTCGCGTAATTGATTTCAATCGTTGTTGTCTTAATTGATCTGTGCTATTGATGAAAAGACGTATCAATGACAAAATGTTGAAATTTCACATTATTCTATTTATCAGGGTGAACACTTAGAAGTTTTGTTGAGTGTATATTACCTAGATTATATTGGCGATATGCTACTAGTGTTTAAAACATTGCACCAGAGACATTAATGCGTTTGGAAATCAAGTCTTCCAACAATCTGTTGGAATTCCCATGGGTACCAATTGTGCCCCATTGTTAGCAGACCTATTTTTGAATTCTTTTGAAGCAGAATTTATTAAAAAAAACTTGTACGCTGTGGCCTTCAACTCAACATTCAGGTATACCGACGACGTATAATCAATTAACAATTGTGATTTCCATACTTACGTCGACTCGATATATCCAGTGAACTTGAAATAAAAGATACCACAGATACTGCGTCATCTGTTTCATATTTGGATATTTTACTGGAAATAGACATTAATGGTAACCTAACAACAAAACTTTATGATAAACGCAATGACTTTTTCTAAAGTCAACTTTCCTTACCTATGAAGCAATATACCTTCATCACCTGCAGATGGTGTTTTTGTCTCTCAGTTAATTCGATACGCAAGGGCATGCTCTTCGTATGAACAGTTTCTAAGACGAGGCAAGCTACTGACAAACAAGTTGATAAAACAGGACTATTAACAGTCTCGTTTGAAGTCTTATTTTCGTAAGTTCTATGGTCGATACAACGACCTTGTCAGCAAATACAATCTTCCACTTGGTCGCATGCTGACTGACGTTTTTCATACTGATTTTTAGACCATAATTAATTACCCAATTGTCTACGGACCTTTACGTCTTTTCCCGATTACGACAAAGAGCACACGGCGGGTTTGACCGGTCAGCAGAGGATGCTCACTCCTCCTAGGCACCTGATCCTACCTCCATCTTTTTGGAGGTCCGTGTTGCTCTGCTTTGAATTTATATTTCGTTTTATGGATTTTTGAGATGGTTGATGGATTGTTATTGTCATTTTTTTATTAATATTTCTGTGGCTACTCGATCTTGTTTTGAAGAAAGATGGTGATGACAGAGGGTAAAAGTTTATGTTATCAAATCATGTGATCAAGAGTCGTTTGATTGGGATCTTTTGTGGCTTTAATTATAATTGTGCCATAAAATGATTATGTATATATACACGTATTGTTAGATTGCTATATGTGAATGATGCTACATGTACGTAAGCTTGAAATGTTCAAAATTAAACCGATGTGATGGCGGTTGGATTTCATTTTGCGTTAAATCCAATTGGCGCAATTTTGACATATAACCATTTGCTAAGGGATACTGTTGTCTCCAGGCCCCCCAGCTCTGATTTGTTTTTTGGGGGGTTTTATTTTTTTGTTTTTTGAATGAATTTTTGTGAATGATATGGTGCCAAAAGCTTACAATTGGTAAGATCGACGCAAAAAGTAGGAACATGCAAGTTGCATGTTATATATAACAGTGAATATTGATATGAATAAAAAGCCGTGACAGTTGCGCCATTACATGTACATGTATGTTTTTTAGTAATTTTTTCACGTATCAGGTATGAAGGTGGATAAAGTAGCAATTTAATTTATGATCAATAATTGCACAATATCTATATATACTTGTGCAACCGTGGTTCAATGTTTATGAATTTCGAAATAACAAAGAGGCTCGTGGGCCACATGGCTCGCATTGTTAATCGTTATTTCGTTTGTTTGTTTTGTTTGGTTTTTTTTTTTTATTTCTTTCATATTATTTATATTATAAGATTTGATTTCTAATAGTAGTCAAAAATATGGATGAATTTATATATCTAAAGTGTCGAATTTTAGTTTGAAGTTTATTAATAAATCTCCATTACAATTCTTGTAAATCTTGTACATGTAATCCCTCCTGGGGTCCCATTATTCTATTTTAATTACAAAATTCAGGCATGCTTCAAAAAGAATAATTGAATTTCATCAACTCATCAAATTTTCTTTAATATGAGACTACAGTGTATCAATTTTACACAATGTTCAAAAGTCCCTCAAATTCTTTCGTTCGCTAACAGCGTTTTTGTTAATCTGACGTTTTGGAACCATGAGACTCCTTTTCCAATGCACCGTTATTTCAAACTTCTAATAGGTGCTGTGAAATAAGTTTTGGAACAAAAAACTTACATGTTTGTAATAGTTACGTTTGACGTAAGAAAAATAAAATCTGAAACATTGAAAATCTTGATGAAAATTTTTTAAAAGGAATTTTCTTTATACATGTATATTGAAACCTTCTTTTACCCTTATCCCCAGAAAAAATCTATATAAATTATTACATGTAGGTAGCATAATGAATAACGATCGAAGAATAATATTCTACGTATATACAGCCTTAAGTTTGCATTATTATGAAAGCAATAACGTGTACCCCTCTCATTGCATTCTTTAAATCGAGCTTGAAACCCTTTCCTGACCAAATTCTATAAATAGGGCTAAGAATTTTCGTGCCGGTTAATTTAAACGATTATATGATAAATTACAGTCTCTTTTTTGATCGACTTATTTAATCATTTTACATGTACATATTAATTTACATTCACTTTCTTTCCCCTATTAAATTGCATTGATTGATTTGAGTGATATTTACGCATAACACATGTACAGAATACCCTATCATCAAATCTGGTGCGTTTGAATACATTCAGTCTTGAATTCCTTCATTATTTCTCGAAGAACATGACTGACTCTCCTCGCAACTTCAAACCGGATCACGACCTGATATTATACTTACGCTGATTTATATTTCATTAATGTAAATATTATTTTAAGAGTTAAATGAATTCAATTGATTAACTTCTTAGTACACCAAAAGTAAATTCGTCAAATTAAAGAATGAAAAAAAAATTGTGTTACTAGAATTTAAAACGCTGTGCATTATTTTTGTCAGCATAATTCGGCTGTTCCAAAGACTCAGACTCAAACGGACTCGGGCGAACAGGTAGAGAGGGCGAACGAACCCGATACCGTTCCAAAGACTCTTCTGTTAATTGCGCATTACTCGTTGAATAACGCCGAATATTTTTTTTAAATTTCAGCATAATTTGGCTGTTCCAATGGTCTTCCGTTAATTGCGCATTACTCGTTGAATAAGGCCGAGATTTTTAAAAAAAAAGTTATAGATCATATTTGCGGAAGGAGAATAAATTTTAAAAAAACGTAAATATAAGCATTGAATCATTATATTTTGAAAGATGTCTCATAACTGCAACGGTGTGTGCATACAATTTTCATAACACGCGCTAGCCTAACTATCAGATGTTTATCCCCATTTATGGTCATCTGACTATACCCAGAATCATGCTAATACAATCTAAACCATCTGCATTGCTACCGTAAGTTTCATAAATTTTATGTTGTTCAAATGTATTTAATATTAATTCTTACAATGTTGTTTAATCAACCATAAGAACTATATTCTCGGTTAAAACACTGATGTGATGTCATTCCTTTGTTCCAGCAGTCTAAAATTTTACTAACGGGCCTCGAAACTGTCTGATATTTTTTCGGCATGTATTCATTACGGATCATGGTTACAACCCATATTTATGGAAGTTTAAGCAAACGTTGACAATTAAAAAAACTATTAGAGCTTGTTTTTTGCTCATGAAGACGAAGAACATGACACATGTATAAGAATAAAAATTGTCATTTATTTAGTAAATGACGAAAAGATAAAATGTATATAAACAAAACAATTGGGCATCCATAAAACATGATACAAAGTAAAGTAAAAATACATGTGGAGCTGAATGCAATCATGACCTCCTAATATACACACATATGGTAAATAAATATCTACACAAAAACAAGATAGGGGACCAAAGGACTAGAAATTTTATGTAACAAATGTACGAAAAAATACATGACAGACCCCCTACTGTAAACGCATAAGTAAAAACAAGCATAAAAAAACTGCCTGCCTACAAAAAGGTGGGTTGACACCAAAAAACTAGGCCACAAAGGCCAAATATTCAAATATAAATTTTTGTCTTTGGGGGTAGAAGGGGTGGACACTGGGTACAAATTTTACTGCACGGCAATAGCGTGGCTTCTTGTCAGTGTCAAAAACAAACAGATCAATAACACACACGTGACAAATTGAACACTTCTGATTGGACTAGATGTACAACTTAAGGGCTACGGTAAACATAGACCGCAGGATAATTACATAAACAAACTAAGACACAGGGTAAAGTGAGGTTACCAATAAAATAAACACATCACGTCACATAAAAGTTATCATTTTCAATAATCCCCAATTTATTTTAACTCTCGTCTGATCTTGGCAATATTTGAAAACTGACCAAAAATAGCAGAACTCTTACTCATATGTTATAATGGTAAAGTCCGGTATCACTTAAATAAAGAAATGTATCTTCTTTATGAACCTCGTCAATGTTTGAGGAATGATTTAGGTTTAGTTAGATTAATATATTACTAGGTTTATTTAATTATAGCATAACAAAGATATAGGGACATTCAGACTCACCCCCCCCCCCCTCTTTGTGTGAACAACTGGTTTGAAAATGAAAGATTTTACACAGCTAATAATGAAATCAATTACTAAAAAGCATGATTGTTAATAATACGACATCTATCCACTAAACTTATAGAGTTGACTGCCATGCAATCTCCATCTCAAAGACTGAATAAATCTACATACTAGTGCAGACGTTACACAATCATTACGATATATTAAGCTATCATATTCGAACTAGCTTATATGCAGTAATCCAGAAATAACTAGTGCAGTGTAACTTAATAAGTTACACAATCATTACGATATATTAAGCTATCATATTCGAACTAGCTTATATGCAGTAATCCAGAAATAACTTACGTTCAATAAACATATAGTAAACAGAGCATTGTTAGAAAAAACTCTGACACCGTTTACGCAATGAACTATGCGAAAGCTAAAAAGTAATGTCTTTGATAAACAGCAAGAGACTAACACTTTATTTTATTTATTCTCAAGCTTAATTTCAGTAGATTGATAAAGTATATATCTGTGTTTGAGTATTTTCTTGAGCGATTCGATGGTTTTACTTTGGCAGGTGTAATATATAGAAAAACATGCAATTTGCCTAAATAAAGCTAGGGCTTGGCTTAGAGCGAAACCCGGCTAAAACCACATTTAAAAGGATAAAAAATTTCAATTCTAAATTAAAATACATGTACTTTCTTTCAAACTTTATGAGCTATTATAAGTATCTTTGCGCGAGACAAGGATTGAATACTTGAATACTCCGATTTTGCGCTGCACATCAATCTGTGTACTCATGTTTTTTCAGTCGGACAGGAAATGGATGAAAAATATTCGCAAATAGAAATAACGATCATGCCATGTTCTCGTCAGAAATCTCTGCACAATCTAGATATATGTCAATCATAGCATAACGATTTATTCTCGTGAAATTAGTCTTCTGAAATTGAGATCTTTGGAGTTTTATTAAACTCATCTTAGCCAAAGGCTCAATCGAGCTTTTTTGTTCGTTGTCTGTCGTTGTTGTTGTTATCGTCATCGTAAACTTTTCAAAATTTCATTTTCTTCTCCAGGACTATCGGACCAATTTCAAACACCGAGTATTCTTGGGAGAAAATCTTTTAAATTCACTCTAGTGAAGTGCATGTCCCTTTCCAAATGTATAATTAGGAGAGAGTTAAAATAGGGATGGATGTTTTAACAATCTTACGCTTCGTCTCATGACCAAATATCCTATACTATCCAAACTTTATCATTAGTTTTCTAATATATGATTTTTTTTTTCTATTTATTGGTTTTTTTTTAAATTTTATTTATTACAAATAAGGATATAATAACAAATCACATATTAATGATAGCAACATATTATGGCTATCAAAAAAATTATAGAAAAGTGTTTAATTACAATGTGTCTGGTTTACAAGATAGAGTTACAATAATAGAAGTGTATATAAATTTATCATTAGTTTTCTGATATATGATAACAACATATATATTAGATCATCAGAAGAAAATGAAGATAACATGATAAAACCTTTGGATGTGTGGATAAATAACATGTACCGAACAATTTTGTCTCATATGATTAAATTGAATAAAATACATCTATATACCTATAGAAATATGCAGAGCTATTGTAACCCGTTTAGAAGGTAGGCTTATATATACGGGATATTTTGTACTATAAGGTTTTTTTTCTGTCGATGTACTCAAAACATAAATGCAAAATTTTAAAATAAATGTTGTATTTAAAATATTTAATGTAATTTTAATGTAATAGAGGTAAAAATGAACAATACAACAAAATATTCTACTTAATAGACATTCTTAACGATTGATTCGTTTCTTTTAAGTTTTCAAGTATACAGTACATTTTGTATTTATAAATTTTCAATGCAATGAAAAATAGAAAGATATTGTAAACCTAGTATGTTGTTTCGTTATTCTCTACAAAGAATCTAACAAAAGCATTTTTCAAAAAATAGGCAGATTTGATTTGCCATATTTCAGACATGTTTAACATTTATGATTGATAAATAAACAATAATTAATAAATTAACATTAATAATCAATAAATAGGTTTGTGTATTTTCTATATCTCCTCTATATATTTTACATTTATTATTAATTTTTTATTCTACCTAAATAAAAGCTATTACTAGTTAAATTGATTAGAAGTTTGTAATTGAATTCCGATATAGATTTATCTTGTATATTTTGAATTTTAGTTTTAAAGTTGATTCCCAATCTTTTTTATCAGAGATTTGAAAATCCTTTCCAGGCCTTTCTTTATAAACTGTTGTATGAAATTTGAGTTTAACAAGCTTTAAGACATATATTTTGTTTTGTATCATTTGTCATTTGGTTGAAATTTGATATTGGGAATTTTAGAAACTCAAACATAAATTCGAAGATTAAAAATATTTTAGGATTTTTTCTTATATTTGAGGATCCAATTACCATGTGGCTTTAAGTTATCCTCTCTAATATTTCTAGGGAACATTTTTTATAGTTTTCGTTTTTGTTAAAAATATCTTTTTTTTTTAACAATAGTCCTGTTATTATTGAAGGAATAAATTTGATATTTATTTGTTTTATCAGATATAAAATGGTTTGGGCAAGTTTACGCCTTTATAAACCGCGAAGCTTCCCTATTTTTAGAACCACCGCTTAGTAAGTATCATCATATAATGAAGAAATATCAGCATGTAATGAAGGAGTATCATCATATAAAGACAAACTGTCAGCATATAATGTAGAAGTATCAGCATATAATGTAGAAGTATCAGCATACTAGTATAATAAAGAATGCCTGCTTGGTGAGACCTTTGGCGCTCCCCATCAGTGCATAAAAATCAGGGGGTATGCAAAGTCCCCCAGGGAATTTTTGGTCCAAAAATGTGCATTCTGAATCCAATCTTTTGGCGCTTGGTCAGATTCTTCCGCTAGAAATATTAATAGCGCCCTAAAAAGACTTCTGTGATTCAAGTAAGATTGGATTTAAAATGGGGGTTGATGGGCTCTCCCTGGAGATTCACGTGTAGTCCTGAGTGGGCAATATAAGCACTGATTTTTTCAACAGTACAGTTATTGCTAAAATCAGTTTCAACAGCACACATAGTCTCTGACATCCGACTTAACGTAAGATACTGCAATCCAGAGGACGCAATGTTTTATCCTTTGCGTGAATGGGGTCGTAATCTTATAAGCAGTATGTGTGGTTGTCATATGTCTTAATACATTAGACCCAAACATATCGTATGTTCCGACTTTTTTTTTTTATTCAGTAGTAGTTTTTTTTACATGTATGTTAGCAGATGCGCTAAGTTATTGAAATTAAGCAATATAAGCACTGTAAATGCTTCATGAAGCCAAAATAATTTTATAAAGTCTCTTTTTAATCAACACACTTATTGTGTAAAGATACGTCAAATGTAACAGAGACACTTATTGCCTCTGCTGGGGTCCTCTGGCATTCAAATCCAGCACTATACCGAACGAGCAAAAGGGTTAACCCACAAGCAAGAGCCAGTAGGAATGCCACATACCTTTCTCTACCACACAAATATTTTAAAATATGGGGCAACTGCCACCCCTTGATTTTCTATTTATTTGCCATGCGTGCACTATGATCTACTGGATAATTGATCGTGCTCTAGCTGAGTCCCTTAAAAGGGTCATTAAAGTCACTGTTAAATGGCGTAAAAGCGCCAAAATAAATTAGGGTAAAATAAGCGCCATTTGAAGGCGCCCACTTGCAGGATTAAAAACAATCAACCTATGACGAATATGTACTTATAAAATTAACATCGAATTCAAAGGCGCCTAAACAAGGACGAGTAAAAATCGGGGGATTTGGGAGTCGTTTGATATAGAGAGATTAATTTCGGCGCAAGTTCCAACAAATATAATGAAGGTGACCGTGCCCCGATTCCCTCCAGAATCCAGTTTTACCTAGTTTTGGCAATATAGATTTTGATAATAACCAACCGGGTTCGAAGAATGTCAATTTTTATATAAGGAAATAAACCTAAATGAGACTTGTTCGAATTATTGAGTAGCATTGAGTCCCATACTCTCTTCTTTGTAATATCCATGAGTTTTACGGAATCACGATCCCGCTGCTTAATGCTCATTTAGAACCACTCCATACTGAAATACCGTCACTTTATGAAATATCAGCATGTTATATTAAAGTAACAGCATATAATAAAGAAGTAGCAGCATTTAATGACAAAGTATCATCATATAATGACAAAGTATCATCATATAATGACAACGTATGATCATATAATGAAGAAGTATCAGCATGAAATGATAAAGTATCATATAATGAAGAAGTATCAGCATATAATGACAAAGTATCAGCATGTAATGTTGAAGTATCAGCATGTAATGTTGAAGTATCATGTAATGTTAAAGTATCAGCATGTAATGTTGAAGTATCAGCATGTAATGTTGAAGTATCGGCATTTAATGTTGAAGTATCAGCATGTAATGTTAAAGTATCATCATATGATGTTGAAGTATCACCAAATTATGAAGATTATCTACATAAGGCAGTTGAGGTATTCAATAAATATTTTTCTGCTCGTGCTTTATACGATTGGCAACTTTTCGTGATTACTATTAGTCATTAGTGATAGTTTTAGGAGGGCTCAATGGTCGTAACCATTTTTAGACTGCATTCATTACTTCTACAAGAAGATAGAGAACTCTGTATAAAAATATATGAAAATACCCAAATTCAACAGGTACAATTTATGGATATTTTCTTTAGCTAATACTAGTTTGTAGGTAAAAATCCTATCATAAAATCTTATCTAGGTAGATCTGATGGTTAATTTGTTGACCACCGAGCCTCTTTAAAAGAAAACACTTCAAATAGCCAAATGTATCATTGAGAAAAGAGCCACAACCGTTAACGTTGGAAAATTGTTGTCTGGATTGTCACTATGACAGGTTGTACTCACTTTAAATTTGCTATTTATTTTGTCCTCGACATTGTTTTAAATATTGAACAGTTCAAAGGAAACGCTATATTCATATAATTTTTTTTCATTTATAAGTGTTACATCAATTCTATCGGCAACAGGAGCAAAATTTAACCAAAGCGAGCGATATTCAGCAAAGGCCAAGGCTTCGGGTCAAACAAGGGTCAAAATTAATCATCGTTCCAAACTACTTAAAAGTTAAGTGGATATCAGTCGCCCCAAAGGCAAGACAAATAATTGTGTTTGTTTCATATAGTAAAACATTCTACTGGGTGAACACTTAGAACTTTGTTTCAGTGTATACAAACAGTGGAATCCGAAAGTAGCATAGCCAAAGGCAACGCATGGTCTCAATCTACATGTACTTATTGCAGCCGATACCTAGATGGCCGAGTGGTTAGCGCGGTGGCCGCTCACTGCTAGGAGAGTGGGTTCCGGAGGTCGTGAGTTCAAGCCCCGGCCGGGGCGGAGGTGGAGCTCCAATATAGTGAATTTCCCTGTGCTTTATGTATATATCTATATATATATATATATATATATATATATATATATATATATATATTAATATATATTATAGTCTATGAATTATTCCTACTTTTCTTTCCATAACTTTTACTATTTTTTGTTCTTTTGTCTTTCTTACTGTTCAAAACTCCGTAAGAACTAAGATACACACCATTGAAGTTATTTAAATTTAGTGATCTTTGATCCCGATTACCTTAATCCTGATAAGTGTTACAAATTGATGTCGGGATCGAAATTCAAAAAAATCAAAACTAGTTGTAACACTTATTTTCAGATAATTTAACTATGATAAACTTATCACCGAAATTTCTTTCTTCCTTTTTTTTGAGACTTCATTGAATAAAAATATTTTATCTAATTAGAATCTACACTATCTTGGAATGATTGCATAGTGATCTCACAAATTGTAACATTGAAGTTCTTTGGAAGAAGATTTTTAAATATTTTCTCAATATATTTCTTTGTTTTAAACTTTGAACATCTTTTGGGGTCCCAGACAGTATCATATTTTGGGGTCACGGTTTTCACAATCTAGAATCAATTTTATGGTACTTGCATAGTAATCTCACTAATTGTAGCATTGTAGTCCTTGAGAAAAAGATTTTTAAACATTTTCCCATTATATTTCTATGTTAAACTTTGAACCCCTCTTGGGCCCAATTGGTCCGGGGATCAAGATTTTAACAATTTAGAATCTTCACTATATATACAAGCTTTGTTGTATATATTGGCATTTCAGGCGCAGTGGTTCATAAGAAGAAGATTTTTAAGACACCCACCCAATTTTCAAACTTTCGCAATTATCTCCCTTTTAAAAAGGGTTGTGCACGTTTTTTACAATAATTTATAATCCCTTTCACATAAGGATGCTTTGTACAAAGTTTGGTTAAATTTTGCCCAGTTGTTTTAGAGAAGAATTCATAAATGTGAAAAGTTTACAGACGGACAGTCGGACGGACGACAGCCAACTGGTGATCAGAAAAGCTCAATTGAATCTTCGGTTCAGGTGAGCTAAAACAAAACCTTTCTTTTTATATGATTTCGAAGCTATGAAAACAAATTCTGGCGGTACTATAGGTCATTTTTACGAATCGGGTCACTTAAATATTATCTACAAAATATTTTATTACATCAGAGTTTATTCGGTACATCTCTCTGATGAGGTGTAAATGTAGTTCTTATGTACGGGGTCTGCTGGTTGAACATTGAATCGATAAAGGTTTCAAATGCAATTATATAAAAGTTAAATACTGCTGATGAATTTTAATGTCTACGGATATTCTAATTCGTAAAATAGCACGTACAAATATTAAACTGTGAGTTTGTCCATAAATTCATAAAAAATAAAAGCAGTAAAAAAAACATGTTTTACGGTAGGTTTTAAATTGGCAAAAGTAAAAACCAATAACATAACGCTGAGTCCGATTACTTATTTTTTTTAATTCTGACTTTATTTATTCAAACATGTCCAACTTTGGCTTTAGCCAAAGACCTGAAATATCAAGCAATAAATGCTAAATTATTCAAGGTTCTTCACATAAAACGAATTTGAAATGAGCATAAAATATGATTTTCTCACAATTTGTTTGCAAATGTTGCACTCTGGACAGATCTGACAGATGTTCATCTCCTGCAGTTTTCCTGTCAAGTAGCTTGCAATACCGTAGTTATCTAGTTAAGTACAAAATTTTAATTTATGAATATATGATGTCCTGCACTCGAATTAAATAACAAATGTATGGTAGTGTTTTTTGGTTTTTATTTCAGTTCGTCATATTGCGCAATTTTAATAGCTTTTTCCTACTCTAACCCAGATCGGTTTTTAGTGTGTCTTTCTTTCCTTTCTTTGGACATAAAATGATCACGGTAAAAGTGACAAATACCTAGACACACTATATATGGCACTGTGCCAATAATCAATGCACAATCGACCTGAATCAATAGTTATAAGTTAATTGTTTTACCTGGCTCGTAATAGTCGTACACAATAATGGGTACTCCCTGTGATTCAGTGACATTGTCCACACGGTTACTTGCCACGTCAAAGCACACCATGTTCCTTCTCAGCTGTGTTTTGTTATTAAAATCGTGTAAAGAATGTTATATCACATCTACTTGTATATGATATCTAAACTTAAAACATATTGGTTTCAATCAGTGAACCTACAGAAAATCTAAATACATGTACCTTTATGAGTCGCATTATGATAATCATAAATGAATTTTTCATTAGCTGAACAATTATCATACCATATTATATAATTATCGGAAAGTCTTTAAGTTGCAACTAAAGTTCAGTTACAGAACAACCATTTCTTACGTACATTTTTAAAATACAAAACAACTTTATCCGAAATTGCCTCTTTATGATCGAGCCCCCGTGCGTTAGTTTTAGATAGGTCCCCTTTAAATCCACACGGAAGTCCAACTTCAGCAACCACCATCCCATTGTCTTTGTCATCTTTTCTCCTTAAAAAACAATATATTGCTGAAAAAACCAAGTTTATTTTAATAGGAAATCAACTGTCAATCAACTGTCCATACTTTGGCCACGTTTTCATAAACCACTCCTCTATTGATTTTCAAAAATAAGTTAAAATGAGATAGTTCAAAGAAAAGATCAATGCGTTTTTAGATACAACCAAATATATGAATAGATACAAATGTATATAAATTAACATGACAAAAAGCTCTGTTGAATAACAATACAAGATATTTGCTACACAAAGGGGTAATGTTTAAGGTCAAATCAAGACCTTTAGATGGCAATAGTTAAGAAGAAGAGGATGGGGTATACAGTTCAAGTTCACTTCATTCACCCAGATCAAAAAGTGGACACCACTCTCCACCTCTGTATGTTAAGTGCCCCTATATTATGCAAAATGTCAAGAAATTATTACTGTAAATATACCCAATGATGTATATTTTTCATCTTTGATTTTTTACCTTATACAAACATTAACTGTGATTTTGTCAAATGTTTGCTTAGATGCCGATATTGTTGTATTGATTTGAAATGTTGAATCCCCGCTTTTCATGACATTATATTTCACAGTAGTCTGAAATGCATGTAAAGATAGATAAGTGCTTGATATAATGAAATTTAAAAAAAAATGTATTTTATTTGAATTCATTTTAATCGATTGAAGCTAGAAAATATGTCGCTTACATCAACCAAAACGAATCCTTTTCCTTTTGCTTTTATCTCCACATGTTTCATTCGTTTGTCTAACTAGAAAATAATTACATAGACGGCATTATTTTAATTAGTTTATCATACTGAATTTGATCTTATGATATGAAAATGTATATTCATTTATTATTTATATTTCCTAAATTCACGGTTTGGAGGACCTTACCTCAATTCTTTGAACAAGTAGCCTATTTTTCCTGTTTACATGTACCGTTTTTTCTTTGAAGTCAGTTTTCACTTTTACCTCAGCATCTAAGCTCGATTGTTGAAGCAAGCTGGAAAATCTGGCGAGTGCATGGAGGGATACAACTGTGTCCTGTATATATGAAAAATTAACAAAAACATAATAATGATTGTTATTCATATTTTTATAATTTATTTTCAAAATAACCCACCTGTACATATCAACATTATTACACCCCATTTAAAGGATGTGTAGTAATGAACAAATCAGTAAAGGAACATTGTTTGCCCTTCACGTATGATAAAAAGCAAACTTTTTGTTTTGTTAAATTTGTGATTTTCCGATTTAGAAATATTTACTGCTAATTAAAATAATGTTCAAATGTACAAGATTCAGGAGTTTATGTAATAATTTTAAAACTGATAAGAACTCATTGTTTATGCACATCTTGTGCGTCCAATTGTACCTGTGTTGATGAGAAACCTCCTCGGGGATTCCGTTGGGAGACAAGCCAGTTCACTATTTTTATGCCCTGTGACATGTCTTTCTTTTCGGCAAGATACAGTAAAGCATAAGCAGACGTTTCTATGTCAATTGGTCTTGCTCTCGGGTTTGGAGACTGCCAGCTCAGTTTTTGTTTGTATACCTGATTGCCGTTGTTTTGCCAAAACAAATATTGGCCTAAATCCAAATAACAGTTTTCGAGTTTGGGTATTTGAAAATTCAAATTCTTGCAGTTTTATTTTACATTCCAAATATCAAAATATAACTACGAGCTTTGTTGTTATAAAGGGACACGAAAAATAACATACCTTTGACATTTGCTTGTCTTTTTAAATCGGCGTACACACGTTTTGCTTTATCAGAGAAACCAGCTTTTTGCAACACATAACTGGTAAGAGCCATTCCATGTTTGCTCCCTCGCAATCCATTTATATTGCTTGATCTTGTTATAAACTGCATCGCCTTGTTTTTTGCAGTTGCTATTTTTGTTTAATTGGGAAGGATAAAGATAAAATATCAAATTGAATATGAAGCCTTCTGTGCTTATCAGAAGTCCAAGGTACTTTCTTTCTTTACCTTAAATTCCGAAAAATCTTTGAACTCTAACAATGTCAAGAGAACATAAGCAGTCATGGTAACTCGAGAAGCTCTGACACCTCCCTGTAAATAAATATATTCTTTTACTATACACAATTAGATACAAAAACATTGTCTTACATACAATTTAAGACTTTACCTTGGCGGACATTTTATTTATATTATTAGAACTCTTGTTACATGTACCTGCATTTGGTAGTGAATAACGCGTCCATTTTCAGCAAAAGAGCCATCTGTGTTTTGTTGCCGTAATAACCAGTTTAAACCTTTAACAAAGATTCCTTTCTCTACTGGTATAAAATCATCAGCTTGGTGGAAGCACATCAAAACGAACGATGTCAACCTAGTGAAATATTTAAAAATATATAAAACCGACAAACGGAATGCAAACATGAAACGATAACATATTATGAACTTCGGCAATTTTACATGAATGACATATTATATTTTCATTCACCAAGTACTCCCATGTCTGTCACGGTTTCCCCATACACTGAATGAACCATCATGTCTGCGCCAACGGAGTTCTATGTCAACGCCTTAAAAAGAATATGAAAGAATTCATATCATCTATATTATTTCAACATTCAATACAAGGACGTATAAACAACTATAAATTTCCCAAATTTATTCAGCATTCTAAAAAAGCCCAAACATTGCAATAACTCTCAGATTAACATATACCAGTCCAAAGTGTAGAAATTAATAGATATATTAAGCAGAGAAAAATTCACCTTATTGGAGCTCCACATCCGCCCCAGCCGGGGTTTGAACTCACGACCTTCGGAACCTACTATCCTAGCAGTGAGCAGCCAGCACCAGTATGTATATATTCATGCAATGTGTTTCGTAACGATCCTCTCAGATTGCCGTTTGACTTCATTCCAAGTCAATCTTAAAGACCGTGTAGTGAGTGACCAGCGCGCTATGTTCCGTCCGTTATCGAAAGGAAGATTTTTGTCTTGCATAGATAGCCGAGTGGTTAGAGTGATGGCCGCTTCCTGATAGGAGAGTATGTTCCGAAGGTGGTGGGTTCAAACCCCGACCGGTGCGGACGTAGAGCTCCAATAAGGTGAATTTCTCTGAGCTTTATATATCTAATTTCATCACTTTGGACAGGTACTAGTATATGTTAATATGAGAGTTATTGCAATGTTTGTGCTTATATATATATATATATATATATATATATATATATATATATATATAT
>WFKH01006014.1:37647450-37657540 GCA_016163765.1 Magallana hongkongensis
TATATATATATATATATATATATATATATATATATATATATATATATATATATATATAACACGTCATGGTCGTCTAACAGATTTTACCATTAGACACAAGCAAGAACTTGATAAACGAATGCAAAATACGTTAGTACCTTAGAAACTGAGGAAACAGTCTTCGAGTGGAAATCTACCTGTCGCGTACCTGTCTAGCATATGAAAGTGAAAGAGCCGATAAGAATAAATCATATCCGTTTAATCCTTTTCACAACAGGTAGTTGTACACTGTACATGTCTGGCTAGCTGTGACTCGGGTCAAACGGACACCCATGGGAATCAACAGAAGCAGACCGGTCAAGTACAGTAAAAGAAATTCATGAGTTTTTTATAAAACCGAAGCAGACGCATAAATAAACAATTTATGTGCTTGTTGTAAAGACGGTTGCGCATCCTGCGAAGTGAAAATATCGAAACATTTGTTTTAAGCTCCTCCATACATCTACAGTTTTGCACTCTGTTGTCCAGAGCACGAGGGTGATACGCATCATATTTCCATGTTTTCTTAATCTGGTAACATTTCAAGTGATTTTAACAGTTTTGCCATTCTTAAGTTAAATTTAAATAAAATCTTCCCAAGTTCGGACTCTTTGAAAAGAAAATGCTTTTGAAGATAGAGTAAACCCATCGAAACGTTTTGTAGATCTTATTTCTCGGTCAACATAATCTATTTACCTCCACTCCAACTGCTGTTTAAATTACATAAGTAATAAGTGTCATTTCATCAACGAAATTCTTTGAAATTAGCCTACAAATCAAGTATCCTGATTAGTCATTTAAAGTAACTCCGAATTAAGCCGGACGAATATTAAATAGCACAGACAAAATAATTTGTTACATATCAAACGGGGCAATTGTTGATGAAAGGTTTAAGATGATGTGATTAAAAATAAAAGACTGAGTATTGGAGTTAAGTTCACACATTTTCATTTAATCATGGAGGAAAAATATGTCTCAACACATGTATAAAACAAAATAAGAACTAGGTCAGTATGTGGAAATAATCTTATGAATATTACAAATGAGTAAATTCAGTCAACGTTTCTAATTATTTAGGAATATCACGGTCGCAATATCTGTTCTTTAAGCCCCTTTCACAATTGACGCACGAGCAGAGACGACAAAATATTTGTGCGACCAAAAAAATTAGATATGATTCGTAAACTTTTGCCAAAATAATCGCAAATGAAAAAGTACTCGTACGAAACTCGCACGATTCAGAGCGACCGTTCGACGTAAACGCATTGAATCTTGCGATATATTTTGCGTCTATATAGATTTTTGTACAATGAAAGCGAGTGTTGTAAGATAATGCGATATGATAGGATAGAAAGGGGCTTTAAGGCCCTTCCACAATTGGCGCACGAGCACTTTAAGCCCCTTTCACAATTGGCGCACGAGCACTTTACAACACTTTGCGATCGGAATTTTTTGGCTTCGCACGAGCTATCGCATACGTTGCAAGAGCTCTCGCATTCGTTGCATGCGTTTTTGTGGTCGCATCAAGTCTCCTCAAAATAGTGGACATGCACACTATTCAGACGCGACCAAATGCGATCCAAATTATTGCAGTGCAACGCACGAACATTAGTACGAACGTTTTACACCGTTTTGTGTACGCGCAAGTGCGATGCACGATTTTTAAAGATCGAAAGATAAACCCCAGCTGTTTATGCGTGTGTTGTTGCTCAATGTGACTCATGTAATCTTGCAACGTTTTACTATCATTGCATGATTTATCGGTTTCAGTTTCCATGCTTTGCCACTAGTACGTACTGGATACAGGGTTATTTTCGCCCCGTGATATTTTCGCTTCTACCTACGGTTTTGCCTTGTCTTGAATTCGCCCCAACAATGTTGTGGTAAAAGAGAGATGATATGAGACATTGGAATTCGCCAAGATCTAATCCGCTAACAGACAGAAAAAGCGAAATGAGCGAAAATAAAAAGGGGGCGAATAGTTCCCTTATACAGTATACACTGTATAAGTCTATCTGTTCCAGGCCACAATTGATCTTGATTTTGGATGTTGCTTTTGTCATCTTCTTGGGCGGTATCTTATTTTGCATTCAACTATTTTCACTGAAGACCGTCGGAAACGGGCGGTATATATACCCCCTCTGACTCGTACGAGCATTTGTACGATAAAACGCATGATCGGACGAGCGTCGCTCGTCCTATCGCATTGCCGCACGTTCAATCGTCCGATCATCTGGTCTTTTGTACGATCCTATCGCATTATCTTACAATACTCGCTTTCATTGTACAACAGTCGCATATAGACGCAAGATACATCGCAAGATTCAATACTTTTACATCGTACAACGGACGCTCTGAATCGTGCGAGTTTTGTACGAGTACTTTTTCATATGCGATTATTTTGGCAACAGTTTACGAACCATATCTATTTTTTCGGTCGCACGAATATTTTGTCGCTTTTGCTCGTGCGCCAAATGTGAAAGGGGCTTTACAACACTTTGCGATCGGAATGTTTGAGCTTCGCACGAGCATTCGCACACGTTGCACGAGCTCTCGCATTCGTTGCATGCGTTTTTGTGGTCGCATCAAGTCTCCTTAAAATAGTGAACATGCATATTGACCACGGATGCTGCTGCATCTCTTTTTCTTCTTGGCGGCATCTTCTCTCGCATTCAACTATGTCTACTGAAGAGCGTCGGAAACAGGCGGTACATATACCCCACTGACCCGCACGAGCATTCGTACCATGGAACGCATGATCGCACGAGCACCGCACGTCCAATGGTATACAACACTCGCTTTCATTATACAACAGTCGCATATAGACGCAAGATATACCGCAAGATTTATTGCGTTTGCATCGCACAACGATCGCGAATTTCGTACGAATACTTTTCATATGCGATTATTTCGGGAACAGTTTACGACCCAAATCTAAATGTTTCGGTCGCATGAATATTTTGCCGCTTCTGCTCGTGCGCCAATTGTGAAAGGGCCTTTAATCTTTATGGACTTATCATCTGAAGTTTAGAATAAAACTTGCTGCAGTAATGAGATTAAAATCGATTTTTTTTGCGACGTGACATTGATTATTTGTTTACTTTCTTATCTCAAATTGAGAAAACACTTTTTAAGACTTCACCTGACACGCGTTACTTTGGGCAACTTCGTGAGAATTCAAAGGGATTTTTTAAATTTCCTGTCGTACATGTAGAGATCCGCTATTTTCATTTCTTAATCCAAGTTAGTAAAGCGGCTGATAGTTGAAATGCCGTGGACCCTAATAAAACCGACGACCTCGAACACATGCTTGCTGAGGATGTCTTCAAAGGGTATGAACATGAGGTGAAAAATTATTTTAGAATGAAATCATTTGTATACACTAAAATGACAGTGCAAAATATGATATTTTATTTTTTATATTTTTAATATTTTAAACTACTGTAAACGTATTATATTTCGCGTGTACGATATTAAGCGGAATATGATTTTTCATCAAGTTAGCGTGGATTTGATTTAGCGCATTTCTGAATGTGCCTATCTATCTACTTATATATTTTACATTTGGCGATGTACTTGATTTAGCGGACGCAGTTTTCCGCCAAAAACGCTAAATATAATACACAGCCAAATCTAATACGTTTACAGTATTTTGACCAAAGACTCGTTTGTATACAAAATGTCGTCGAATCATTTGTATTTTCGTTACAGAAACACTCAAGTAATCGCAACAGATGCTTAGATAATTCAGCGTTAATTGTGCAATCTTAATCACAAAAAATGCCAAGTTCTTCTGATTGTGATCGTTAACATGATAAAATACGTAAAACAATTCTTAAGTTTACATCATTAGCACTCTACGCAACTATATGATCGGCTTAAAATCAATTGCAACCATGCGGCACAATAGTTGTCCAAGACATCCTCTTTAACATGTCCCATCTTATAATCATAATCCGCAGAAATTGTCAAGTGTTTTAAGGTATCCGACCCATATTAGGACCTAATTTTTATAACCCTGAATATCCATCATGTATTAAACACTCTGATATTAATTCAAAGCTTTTTGGAGTAGAAAAAGATTAACCGAGAGAAATTTTCAAAAATATTTTTAAATAAGCAGTAATTAATTAATGAAGATTGCATTAAGCTCTATGGGGACAAGGACATTTTTTTAAATAAAAAAGTAAATACTAAGAATATCAATAAATGCTTCGGTGAAAAGATGAATTTAATCCTTAGGAGTACAAAAATTATTTAAAATAAATTTTATACCATATATATATTTTTAAAATTGATTTTTATAGATTAATATCAAAGGGGAGCAACTCTTCAAGAACAGGAAAAGGTCATTAATTAGGACACATTCCACTCCTACATACTGATACTTAAACTTGAAAATTATGTCCAAAGATACTGAGTATTAAGCCCATACATATATGATATGCATTCATATTCATTGAATCTGGGGCTATTATGGATCGGATACCTTAAAATATTTCTTTCTTGGATATTTATATTGGAAAAATCCAACACCTTTTTTTCAATTCTAAAATTCTCGGAACACCGTGCAAAATTTTCATCATCAAACGGGTGTTTTCACGCATTTGCAATGCAAAATCCCCGTAAAATTTTTCACAGCTGTATCTTTCAACCAGACAAGAAAGAGGAGACATTCAGAATTCTATTTTTTTAAAAATCATTTGTTTGAAAACGTGTAGTTTAAAAAAGTTATCTCTGAAGATTGAAAAATGAACAACAAAGTGATTGAACGGGAACTTGGAGGATACTTTTAAATCGATTTAAAATGTTTCATATGAAGTGGGTAAAGGTAGGTAAAATATCGTGTTTTAATTCTCTATCAGTACGTTAATGAGGAAGTTATGAAATTTGAGGACATTGGAAATCTTTGGGGGTAAACCGGCGAACCAAATTTGCCATCCAAAATTATTGTTATCTCATCACAAAGAAAAAAGTAAGTACCAGTATTGATATTTGTAACTGCTTTCCTTTTCATGTCCAGTGATAACTGTTTTGTACTTCTGAGATAATGTATAACGTAAATATTTGGTGCTAGAAACATCATTGTCTGCTCGCCACACCCACAGGGAGAACGTATTAAATGATCGAGTCCGTTAATACTTGGTGCCAGAATATCTCCTGAAAAATACAATTAAAATTAAGTACCTTAAGGAGGCTGGGGGGTCAAAAAAAAAATTTCTCCAAAATTCACAAAATTTGCAGAAATGTTTCACATAATCTTAATTTACATTTTAATGTGAAAGACCACATCACAATTATCGTTAATTTTATCATGTATTGCATCTGAAGAAATTGCACGTTATGTAAAAAAAATAAATTATGAAAAATATATGAAAAATAAATAAAGGCGAAAAACATACCAATGACATCACAAAAAATTAACACAATAATAAAAACTTAACATTATTCGTTATAAGAAAAATATCACAATTTTACCAAAAATATATATGTCACAAAAATGCAAATATGTAAAACAAAAAAAAGTAGCCACAAGATTATTTCTAAATTTTAACATAATAATAATCAATACATGTGTAATAAAGATTGAGCATTAAAAAAATTTTTCGATGGTGAAATTTAAAAAAAAAAAATAATAGGAAAATATTTGAACAAAATATTTGGAGTTTTACAAGTTACCTCCCTTTGAAAAGTTAGAAAATGCTGAAAAACAGCCGAAATTATTTTTTTGCATCTTGTAACCCTTGGTTTACCATCAATTGACTCTTTAAATAATGTTTCAATACCATTATATCCATTTCTTTCAAAAGACAAATTCAGTACAATGTAAGAGTTATAGAACTTTAAAGTGAAAATCTTTTTTGTGTAGAGATAAAAATGCTTTAAAATGGCAGCCACCCCCCAGCCTCGTTAAGTTTTTTTTTATATTAAACATATATAATACCCATGAAGATATAATTGCATTAATGTGAAACTATAATCGAAACCAATATTAATCTTTTTAACAAGAGGCCCAGGGGCCACATCGCTCACCTGAACACAGTTCTCGTATCTCTTTCGAAAATTTTAAATGTGAAACTCTTGTAAACATTGTAAAACTCACAAAATATCTGACACATATATTCCAAGACTTGACATTCATATAAACAATAAAAAAAAAGAAGCATCGTTTTTGAAAATCATATGCCACTCGTAAGATCTAAGATGCACCAAATGACCAATCTTACTATCCTAGGTCTCAACGTATTAGAGATTGCAAAATTGTTAAATGAACTATATATCTAAATCATTATAAAAAGTGAAAGAAGGTCACTACGACCTAGGTATGAGGAAATGAAGAAACGAGGATGTGGCCTAAAATCTACGAAAAACCGATGTAAACAACATACCCCTGCTATATTAATCGAGTCAATGCCTAGTTTAAGTTTAAGGGAATAAAAACTGGAATTGAAATTAAATAGCCTAAATGTTTTAAGGAAAGGCAAAAATATGTAGAAAATCTTTAATTTGATTCCTTTGCAATTATTAGGTGCCGGTTTTTGACGTTAGAGAATAATTCTTTGCTCATATTTGGAGCTGCAGACCTGCAGCTATGTAGTTCTTGAGAAGAAGATTTTTCAATATTTTCCCTAAATATTTCTATGTTGAACATTGAACCCCTCTGTGGGCCCTAGTATTGCTCAGGGGGTCACAGTTTTGATACTTTAGAATTTTTACGTCATCTGAGCTACTCAGGTGACCTAATGCTATCGGTCTTCGTCCGTCGTAGCGTTAACAATTTTACATTTTTTACTTCCTCTTCAAAATTTATCGGCCAATCGTAACCATTTTTAATTGAAGCATCTCTAATATAAATGGAATCTAAATAGTAAAATTTATGATCTTACCATCCCAGGGGCCTCCAACACAAAAAAATTTAATGCGTGGTTATGATTTCCATGAAACCCTCGTCAAAATTGTGAAATTCATGGCCTCTGGGTCAGGGGTTTAGGCCCTTAGGTGCCATATTGTAAAATGTATTAATTTTTTTTAAATTAAAAAATCCTGATTTATGGCATGTATTAAAATGTATTAAATCTTAAGAAATCTTCTCTTCTTCTACATGTAGTTAAGAATAACTAAATGCATGGTTGTAATATCAATGAAGCCTTCAACATAAATTGTGAAATTCATGGCCCTTGGGTCAGTGGTAGGTTCTAGGGGGCCCAATATGGCCATATTGTGAAAAAGTATTAAATCTTAAAACTTTTATAATATTTTGTTCTGTACTTTCACAGTCGCGGGAGTTAAACTAAGTGCATTGTTATTATGTCAAAACCTCTTCTTAAATTGTTCTATTTGAGGAAGTCTACTTAATTTGATATGCACTGTATGCTTGTCTGCATTTTAAACGAAACTGTGAATATTATAAATGTGTGATCATTAAAGGTCTGTAGGTCTTTTTTAACAAAAAGTTAATAATTCTGACACCTGGCGCTAGGGTATAAAAATCCGAGATTCTCTTGACCCCCCCCCTTTTTTTTTTTTTAAAAGAATTTATGTTTAAAACAACAAATGATACTAGTAGACTAATTGTTCTCGAACAATTAGAGGTCTTTCCACCTCATTATTTTCTAAATTTTGTTTCAATATAATTAATAAAACATTTTCTCTGCGTTACTTTATAAAATAAAACTCAAAAACTTAAATATTCAATTTTTTCTTTGTTGGACCTTGACCTTTGACCTTTATGTCATATTTACTGGTAAAGGTCAACATTTCAATTTGAAGTGGTCTGATGGCCCTACGATGTTGGGTTCAAATGTTGTAAGTGATTTTAACAAAATTAAGAAACTTTCAGGGGCGATAACTGCTAGAAGGGGCCGCGGGCTCTTTCGGTATGAATAGATTGAAGGATCCCCTAAATGTACTTAATACATTAGTAAAAGTTTCAAGTCTCTAATTCTAACGGTTTATGAGAAGTAGCGATAAAAAGCAATTTGTACAATAGGGGCAATAACTCTATAATTGTTTCAATGTAGGGGCTGAAGGGTTATATTTTGAAATGTCTGAAGAAGTCCTACTACATCCATGAAAAAGTTTTTCTCTACCACCCTAAACAAAAGAGATCTAAAAACTTATTAATTTACAGATTTCTAAATAACCTTGACCTTTGACCTTCATGTCATTTTGTTCGGCCAAGGTAGACGCTTCCATCCCAAGTGGTCCGAAGTCTCTACGAATAATAATAAAAATGTTGGAAGTGATTTTATATAAATTTAAAAATTTTCAGGGACAATAACTACTAGAAGGGGTCCTCAGATCCTTTCGGTGTGAATAGATTGAAGAAGCCCCTAACTGTACTGAACACATTGGTAAAAGTTCCAAGTCTCTATTGAATATTCAATATTATGGAGGAACATGTGTGCGATGTTGCTAACTTACTGGACCACCTATAAAATAGGATACAATTATATACAATCCTTGCTATTATTTATAGCGAATTAAAAAAAAAACTCCATATTACCTCGTACAATGTGAAGTATTTATTTACACGTGTGAATATTATACCAACATTCCAATGTACAGTTAGTCCGCCTAATTTTTTCCGGATTTATTATGTTCAAATATTTCATTCTTTTTTTTAACTGTGCATACGAAACATCCGGTTTGTGTTTATAAACACTGAAATTGCAAAAGTTGACGTTAACCTTGTGTCATACTTTTAGTGAGCATGTCTACACAAAGGTATCTTATCTTTTTCTTCCTACTTTCTCTTCTTTCGTCCTCTTTAACTGTACTGTTTACCCATATTTTAATTTGTTTAAATTACTTTACTGGTTTCCACGTTTGCGACGTTAATAGCAAGTTAAAATTACTCTGTCGATTGGCTCATGTCGGACATTAAGATACTTTCTGTAAACTGTCAAGGACTGAATGATGATAAAAAAAGAAAAGACGTTTTTTAGTATTATAGAAAACAAAACTGTAACATTCTTTGTCTGATAGATACTCATTTTACAGAGGAAATTGAAAACAGTATCAGAAATGAATGGGGTTTTGAAGTTGTATTTAATTCTTATGCATCTAATTCTAGAGGAATTGCAATACTTTTCAGCTGTAATTTTGAATATAATATATACGAGTGTGTGAATGATGATAATGGGAATTTATTGGCTTTAGATATTAAAATTGAGAATAAGAGATTAACTCTAGCATGCATATATGGACCTAATGAAGATTCCCCCACTTTTTATCAAAAATTATCAGACATAATAACTAGAATAAATAATGAAGAAATAATTATTGTAGGTGATTATAATATGGTTATAGATCCATCTAAAGATTATGCTAACTATTTGCATGTAAATAATCCGAAAGCAAGAGGAAAATTATTAGAGCTAATTAGTTATATTGATTTAGCAGATATTTAAAGAGAATTTCACCCAAATACAGAAAGATATACTTGGAGAAAACCTAATCCATTAAAGCAAGCGAGGCTAGACTTTTTCCTGATATCAACTTCATTGATAACACAAGTTAAAAAATGTGACATAATAACTAGCTATAGGTCAGACCACTCACCAATCATGTTATTGTTAAAACTGAATGATTTCAAACATGGCAAAGGCCTATGGAAATTTAATAACTCTCTTTTAAATATACCTGAATATGTACAATCAATCAATAAGCATATTGATGAAATTAAAAAACAATATGCATTACCCATATATAATAGAGAAAATATTTTAGATTTACCAGACTCTGAAATACAGTTTTTTGTGAATGACCAGTTATTTTTGGAAACTCTGCTAATGGAAATCAGGGGTAAAACTATTTCATTTGTAAGCTACTTAAAAAAAAGTAGATCAATTGTTGAACAGAAACTTATAGAAGAAATAGGCTCATTAGAGGAACAATATGAAATGAATACTAATACAATATATGAAAAGAAACGAGAACTAGAAAATATAAGAAAACATAAGCAAATGGGGAATCTAATTAGATCACGAGCGAAGTGGCTAAGTGAAGGCGAAAAACCTACTAGCTATTTTTTAAATTTGGAAAACAGAAATTATGTAAATAAAACCAT
>WFKH01006014.1:37667963-37694518 GCA_016163765.1 Magallana hongkongensis
CATATTACAAAATATTTCTCAGTAAAGTGCTATGGAAGAAAGACTTTAGAGCCCTTTTGGCTCCTAAATTGAAGAACCAGCACCTTTTTCGTGATATCAAACGAAAGCTCTTGTAAATAGAAATTTTATTTGCTCTATATATCATGTTTAAATATTTTCAGGAAAGGAGACAAAGAACGAAAACCATTCAAAATCACGTAGTTTTTCCAAACTCAATTTTCGGGTCCAAGCGAGCTTCGACGCCTTTGAAGCCAGACAACCATAAATGCCTTTAAACACATCTACAATCTTTCGTCTACAATCCCTGAAAATTTAAATTCAATATCTTTTTTCGTTTAGGAGGAGATAGCAGGACAAACCGACCCTCTAAAAATCGCTAAAACGTCAATATCTCATGAACGGAAATGACGTCATTAAAATAAAAAATTATATACCAGGTTTTAATGAATATCTACAAGATCTGAAACTTTCACGAAAATCGGTCGAGTTGTTTTCAAGAAATCGCTTGTACAAAAAAGCGTAAGAAAAAAAAATAAATAATAAAAGGGAAAAAGAAACAAAGCAATAACAATAAGGTCTTCCGTTGGAAACGGAAGACCTTAATAAAAAACATAAGAATAACAAAAGGTCTTTCACCTGAAAGGTGGAAAGACCTAAAAAGCGGGGGTAACGGTTAGAAAAGTTTTGGACTTCAAAATGAAGTGTTGGACTCCAAAATGAAGTTTTAAAATGCAAACATGAGACTGCAGGACAGGTCCATCTACGGTGATATTCAGGTAACCATCAAGTCTGTGGGCCTCTTGTTACTATATATGCAAGCTTTGACATAAATACTAATATTTATGGTGCAGTGGTTCTTGAGAGGAAGGTTTTTAAGACATACACCCTATTTTACTGTTTCGTGATTATCTTCCTTTTAAAAGGTTTTCATCCATTATTAAATAGTATAGAATCATCTTACCATTAGGATGCTTTGTACCAAGTACCAAGACGGACAGATGGACGGACAAACAGACAGACAGACGGACGGACGGACGATGGATAACATGTGATCAGAAAAGATCGCTAAGACCTTTAATAAGCTGAGCTAAAAACTTTACATCAAAAGATTTTCTTTACATGTCAGATGAAGGTTCTTAATAAAACATTTAAAACCATATAACGGAAATGTAAAGACATAAAAAGAAAACAATATTTAATAAATGAAGTTAAAATATATGTAATTGCACTGCTTAGAACATTTGTAAGTAGACACAACAAGTTGTCTTGTCAAAATAGAATTTCATCCATTGAAAGCTAGCAATAATGTTGTAGTCCTCTCCGATTTATTTGACATATGTATCTGACTTTTTCAGGAGAGGGCTACAATCCCATAGGATCTCCGTAATTATGGAAATTATTATTCTAATTCGTCTGACTTCGGTCTGAAAAGATCGTTTAAATGCTAGATCTCCTTTAGATCAAATGATTTTAGTGCAGGATGAACAAAATAACCGTATAGAAATCAAAACCAGATAAAAAAAAAACACCAGCATCTTTACCCGTCGTCTTCTTGAGCAGCTATGTCAGTTCTCGCGTGATTTTATGGGATTTACGCTCTAAGTTTAGATGGGTTTGATAACGTGAATATCAGTGTAAAGAAGCGGTCTTATCTCGTTACATGTATATCACTAAAACAGCATTGAACTAAAGAATATACAATGTGAAATTCACAATTGCCGCGTTATTTATGTTCAAAATGGGAAAATTTTTATATTCAGTTCAAGATCCGCTCCTGAATTCTCATTGGCTGACTCAAAATAAAAACCGATCAAGGTCAGTAAACATGGCGTACAAATTCAAATTGCGTTGTTGACATACCCAAAAAAATACCGATATATATATACTAAACTTGATTTTTGGATTAATTTATGCCATACACAACTACAATGTTTGAGTTCAGGTAAGAATTGCAAATGTTATTGTCATTTATAAACGATTTGAGCCGAAATCGTTGCGGGAGTGAATATCTCCCGCACTTGCACCACTACGGAGATCCTATGGAGTTGTAGCCCTCTCCAAAAAAAATAATGGGAGAGGGTTACATTTTTGCAGCTAATTGAAAGTATGAGCCTGACGTATATACGTCACTGTGACCTGAATGACCGACCCAATAGTTCTTAATTTTGAATTATCCAAAAGAAATAAACATTTAATTTAGAAATTTTATTGATATGTATTAAATTTCAATAACGCAGCAATATAAATGATAACAATAAAATGACAGAATACTGATCACTTAGATATTTTACTAAGCCTGTTAGGGGTTCTCCACATTTTCCCGAACTTGTACTTGTTATGACGTTTCATAGATAATGTGTGTCGATATATATAGCGCAATTAGTGTCTGATTTTTTTTCTCTAAGTAGTGGAGGATTCTTAAAACTGATAATTTCACTGCATGTTACCATTCATAAATTGGTCATATTGTTTCAATAAATTTTAAATATGAATTACCCGTTATAGTAATAAAAAGAAACTTGGTTTTCGGCAAAGCTGTACTTGGCAAAGAAATATCAATGGTCTCCTTAATCCATGATGATCTTTCATTTAACGAAATTATTTTCGGAACGTTGTAATCTTGTTGTACACCTGGGGCCTGTAAAACCACACCAAAAATAACATTCAAGATATATAAATTCACGTCGAACTAGCAGACAATTGTGATACGCAAATACATGCATACATGTATGCATATTATTCATTTCTTACTGAGCATATCTTTCTAAAGTACTCTTGTGTAGGGTATTTATAAAGTCCGCAATGGAGATCCGAGGTGTGTGCGTGTGTAATAAGTCATTATAACATAATAAAAACCTTCTTTTTAGATACTATTTCCTATGTAATGCATGAAATTCCGTTATTATGACTTAGTATATCGTAAGTACCACTTGGTATCTCGATATAACGTCTTGTTTTCCCTCGGACTGAAATGCCACACTTTCATTGGTTTAAACATAGCACGTGATTGCCTCATATATCTCTATGTGAGTTCGGTGAGAACTAATATTAGGCAATATGGCCGTCATTGGCCGACGCTTCGCTTACTCATTTCGACATTTCATAGTATTTAATACAGAAACCGCATGCCGTAAGTTCTTAAAGTATTTGGAGTAGTTGCCCTTTGAAATTCTTTAAAATTAGAGTAGTTGCCCTTTGAATATTGACGTCACATTGTTGTGTCTGGAGCAGAATAAAATGGCAGCGTAGAAATTTGCTCAAATCTCTGCAGAGGAAAGGGAGAAAACGTTTAAATTGAATAGCAACAAAACATTGTAAGTAAACATGGGTGAAGCAAAGATTTTTAGAGTATTTGAAAGGTGAGATTGATAATTTTGAAGAGTTTAAATGAGTTAAATTGGACGAGATGTTAAGCATCTTGTACATGGCTTTGCGTAGATCATCCCTATTTGTGAATAAATATGTCGCTGGATAGTCCTCGGGAAAACAAAACACTTATTAGGTTAGTTAATGACTCACTGAAATATATTGGGTAGTGAGTCAGTAACTAACCTAATAAGTAATATTGTCATCTCGTACATGCGGCATAGTTATTACGACTTTTATAACCTCGTTCAAACGACACAACATTTTGTACGTTTTACTTAGTTTCTCATCACTACGACTTATTTTGTCTGTTAACTTATTACGTGTATAAGGTAAATATTCGCTCCCGTTTTATTTTCGCCCCTTTCGCCCTTGTTATCAGATGTCGAAATTAAGACTGATGAAATAAAAATCTCATATTTCATTTTTCTTTAAATACATTAGTGTCTGGGCAAACGATGAATCCTCTTAACACTGCGATCTCACCCCCTTTTTAAACACCGAAATTTACCGTTTTAAACAGAAATATTGTGATATTTTAGCTAAAAACTCCAAGGATGGTCTAAATGGAAACATATTTTTTAAAAAAAATGCCAATGTATAAAATGGCCAGGACATCCCCTTAATAGTTGCGACAGAAATTTGTTACAGAAAATGAGACAAACATACACAGGGAAGGCGGTATATTAAATAGAAAGACGGATCTAACTATTTGATACTTTGTATAAACAATGTAAGAAGACTCGTAAATACATGTGTACGATATATAGGTCGAACGTATAAGGGGCTTAGAATCGCCATTCGACGTTTAATTCGTATTAACGAAATGATAAGTCGCAATTGTACCGACACTTGCATTCCATAGCCTCAGAGGTTGATTTTCTTCGACTGGTAAATTCTTAATCAATAACTTACTATGAGTTTGTAGATTTATTACATGTGTGTACTCACATAATTTAATTTTTCCCATTGTCAAATTTCATTTCGTTACTTGAGGTTGATGTATTACATGTACATTTACAATATTTGATTTTAATGTAGCCATTGGAAATTCAATCTTGGTATAGAATTCGTGTAGTTCCGGTGTTATTATCGCAATCTTTTTTAGCGATGCCCTCAGACAGTGAGTGATTTTTTTGTCAAACACTAACTCATATAGTGTATAAAAAATTACTGAATGTCATATTACTTAATAAGAAAAAGGTACTTTACCTTGACAAAAATTGGCATCTCAACACTGTCTAATATTTTATATCCAGCCAATAAATCGTACACAGCAACGGTTATATTGTAGAATCCAAACTTTTCCAAATCTGTATCGATGGCTTGCATTTTTAGTGTGGAGTTACGTCCGTTGACCTTTAGGGAAAAAAAAACCTAGAATGACTTGTTTGTCGAGGGAGCAAAAGCCTCGGGGAGCTCCTAACCTTGAGATATTAATAACATTAATAATCAATTTTTTGAATGTTTGCCTTCTTGTTATTTTTCAAAACCAATAGATTTTTTAAAAATTAATAATCTATATTGTATATATTGACTGTATATATAAAAAAAATATTGACAGTTAATGTTAATGTTTTGTTAAACACTTTTATAATTTTGAAAATTGTAATTAAACATGCATTGAATAAATCAGTCACGTGTAAACATAATTTTCCAGTATGAAACTAATGATTGTGAATTTAGAAAAAATCTTTTGATGGAACATTTAAATTTTTAACAAGTTTAGTGTTTACATGTTAAGCCGCAATTTTGCTATACTCAAAAGTTTGAATTTTACTTCTTTACAAAAGCGACAGTTTGGACTTACAGTCATATTTTAGTTGTGTTAAGATTAGATATTGAAAAACCCAAAAACAATTCAATATTCTATAGCATTTAAAAGAAAAATAATTTGTAAAGGGTTGTGCTTCATTTTTATAAAACATTCTTTTAGTGCTTAGTTACTGATTATTTCCCGTTAAAATTGATTGCAAAACATTTTTAGATTCACATTGCTGAACAAATTAATAACTTTATGATTATGAATAAAACGAGATGTAGACAAAATTCTTTGAATGTGTTTAGATTGGCGTTTACTATTGATAAGATTAACATCTTTATCATTTTTTTTTTATAATTTGTGACTTTTGGCAATCCCAGAATTGCCTCTAACGAACATCAAAAATTGTGAAATTGTATCTTTTCTTATCAGTAATATCTCCTAATAATGGCCCACTACTATTTAAAAAAAAAAAATTTCCAGAGGGTTTTTTCACCTGATCTTCTTTCACACTTTTGTTCAAACTTTTGAGTAAATAGACATTTAAGATCTTACGTTCTTCAAATAATGTAATCATGATGACAGCTCCGCCTCCTTTGTAGGCCTCTTTGAAAATGAGACAGACGTTATCACATAGGTCTTTGAGCCGTTTCCTCTTTTTTTCATTTTCACCGTAACTGTTATGATTGTGCCAGTGGGTGTAAACCACATAATGCATGCATTCATTTGTATGTTACAAAAAAAAATCTTACCTTTACAAAAGAGCCCCCGACAAAATCTTGAAACCAGACGTGCAGAACAACCTAAAACAGATATATAAATTGTTCTAATGTTTATATATAAAATTATATAAAGGAACTTTGAGTGGAAGAGAGAGAGAGAGAGAGAGAGAGAGAGAGAGAGAGAGAGAGAGAGAGATTTACCATCTTAGCAATAGGATGATAATTAAACAACGAAATTTGGATTGCCGCACTGTTTCCTGCAACTACATTTGAGGGAGTCTTCATTTTGACAAAAAACGACTGGAACACTTGTATCTAGTCAGTAAAATGAGATTGCATGTATATTGTATTGTTTAGATAACAATGGAAACGCTGGATACAGTCTCGGTGAACATTTTTTTAATATATAATATATACCTTTAATGGATTATTTCCTTGTGAAATACCGAACCCTTTGTCATCATGCACACAAAAAGCAGTAGTTATCCAGGTTGTTAAAGTATCAGGCACCTTTTTCGTAAAGGACTTCAGTTTTCGTCCTCTATAGATGAATTATATCGAGGAATGTTTCAAACTAATATTTTTTTTAATAAGTATCATAAACCTTAAATATTATACTGCAATAAGCTAATAACAAATCCCAGTAAAATGAAGACTTTTCTTTCTAAATGTTGCACTATTCAAAACCTGGCTATCAGAAAAATCGTTGCAACTTTTTTTAATGAAAAAAAATATCTGAATAACCATGTTAATACATTTAAAATATATACAGTTTGAGATCTTTGGAAATTTTCTTATTTTAAGAATTACAGAGTTTTTTAAATTGATCGATTGTTATTGAAGGCTGCTACATGTATTTAGATAATATCTCAAACCTCATATGTATTTCTTCCCAAATCCATGTACGTGGAAATTTGCGTCTTATATGTTCCACCTTTGCAATGCTTGGTGTTTTCATCTGGTGCTGTTTATTTTGCTCATATAGTGGAAATCGAGAGGGGGGGGGGGAAGAAGGATGTACATGATTTACTGAACTGTATTCCAACTCAAGGTATTGGGAGATTTTACATTAACTGTAAAACGGCTTGGCACAATACTCAACCAAAGTGGTGGTCGACTGTTTTTATACACCTTCTTTTTGTGTTTTTCGCACCGATTCCCACTGAAGCGGGATGGACACAGACATGTGTATGTACTGGCGGATTTCATAGAACACGTTCCTCTATTTTTGCATGGTACATTGGCGCATAAATCTAAAATTTAGTTTTTTCTTATCATATAAACTATTCATCTGAAAACAAAATTAGTAAAATCAAGACTGAATGAATTCAAGAATGATCTTAAAAGTAACTTTTATTTATCAACGTTGTCTTTTGATCAATAATTTTCCATTGTCTATTTGGCTTATAGCATTTATGTACTTGTTCAAACTGCATGATAAGTTCTGGAAAATTCACATATATCATATTTCTAGACAACTGCTTAAAAAGTTTATAAACTTTTATAAAATAAAATAATTTTAATAAAATAAATAAAATATTGATGTATCTCACATGTCAAAAGAAATATTAATTTTGAACAATTTATCATTAAGATATTTAGAGGTCCCTACCAAAATTACAACACTTCTAATAGGAATAATTCATTTTATTTCATTTTATTTCATTTTCCGAAAGGATTTAAACAATGATCCCATTTTAAAATCTAGTGGTAAAAATTTAACGACTGCCTGTTTGAATTAAATACCTGTAAGAAAATTCTTTTATCCAGTAGGAAATATGATTCCTAATGAAGATAAAGAAAATCCTTTTTGATTTTAAAATTATCCCGAAGAATAATAGAATTTTTTTTCCCATTGAATATCTGTTTTTTGAAAAGCAAATGTCTCACCCGCCAAGTGAGACACACTAAAAAAATTATATACTTTCAAAGCAAAGGTCTATAATTTGATATATATGGATTTTTACGAAACTTTATCTCAAGCAGTTGCAAAAATTGGCAAATTTGTCCAGCATATTGTTATTTTTAAACACATTTTTGATGAATTTTACTTTATTTCATTTCAGTGTACTGAGGGAAACGCCTGTTACAATATTTACCTTTGCAAGAAGTTGGATAACCTGAGGTGTCCGTTGGTGTAGAAATTCCTCCTAACATTTCAATGTTCTGGAACTGAAATTGAAAATGGAATCGTCAATGAAGCTATACATATACCTATTCAATTACATATAAACTGTATGCTGCAGTTTGATCAGATAGCAAAATGAATAATAATTGAGTTTTTTTTTTCGATCTAATATCGATTTATTTTAAATTAAAGCTTAATTTGTTTGATGTACTCCGACACACTGATCAAAACTGACCATACCTTAAAAAAATATCAACATTTTGAATCTGATTTTTTTTAATTGATTGTCCATGTCATATTAGAAGCACATTTAGATTATATTTTTGTATCTTATTTCAACAAATATTTATTAGCTAAAAAGATACTTGTTAAAGTCTATAAAAGAGCATAATGCACGACTCGAAATAATATATATTCAGAATGTGAGTGCCGACTAAGAAGCGTTAGTAGCGCTATGCTGTCCTTAGCAATCCTTTTTTAACTGTAATTGCAATATCCCCTAATCTGTTTTACATGAATGAAACATGAAAAAAAATTGTTAGTTGGTTTTGTGTTGATTTTTTAAAGATATGTGACAAAGATAAACATCAAATAACAAAGCAACGTCATTTAAATATTTTTTCTGCATCAATAAAATGCCAATAAAAATATAATAGGCATTCAGAAAAGTTATGAAAATCAATAAATTCCTTACTAGATTAATAGCAGAGTATTCAATATTTACCTTATATCTTTAAAAGGAAAAAGCATACACAATATTAAGAATTTCGCAAGAGAGACGTTACTAAGTCTTGAGCATAGCTCTAAACATAATAAAATTATTCTTTATCACGAATGGTTTAAACTGACCCAGTGATTCAAATAATGCAGCATATGGAAATATTAAATCTTTACAGACGGTTTCTTCCTGGAACAGAGGACCTAGTTAATTATTAGAAGAAATAAATAATTCTCTTAATTTCATACACATGTGCAACCGGTACAACCAAAAGGGACTGGTCCTTCAAATTAGAGGCCCACAAGTGTTTAAAGTCTTTTATCAATAGCTCTTAACTGGAGAATATTTTGCTGTATATTTCAGAAGCAAAGATGTGCATCTTACAAATTGCCTTAACTGAAATTATGTTCAAACCGAATGGAAAAACAAGCAGCAAGACAATATGAATGACCAGAAAAGCTCACTTGAGCTCAGATGAGGTAAAAATGGGAGTGCACAAGAATAAATCAACAATTTTGTGAAAAGAGATGCATATAAAAAGTATTTTGTAAGAATGTTGAGAAACTGAGATAAGAAAATTGCTATGAATAACATCTCAATTTAGTTTTGTTAATTGTATACCTCGATGTTTATTTACAGGGAAAGCCAATCGTGTATTTTCAAATTGATTACTATTCATATATCACTCCATCTATAATATGTTACATGTAACCATCTACATTTATATCTTTTCTAGAAATGCATAAGATTCCTACATATAAAATTTTACACACATTGAAGAGTTTTGGTTTTATGTCAAAAAATTAAAAAAAATAAAGAAATTCCCATACCTGACTTACAATGCCTGTAAGCGCTTAACTGACCTGCAATGTAAGAGAGTTGCATATATTATATCATAAATTGTATTATTAATATTCAAGTTTATCACTACAAGATAAACAATGTTATGAAAAAAGACTTTGCTTCTATCATTATCATGACTAACCCGAGTAACTGGTGCAGGATGCTAAATGTCATAAATTTGACAGTTAACTATTGCTGGTTGGATACTGTCATTTCCAGGTCTGAACTTTACAAACCCTTGTGCTATATTGCCATAATTTGTTATTTACTCATAATTACATAATTTGAGTCATAAAATTTCTGCTAATCATCTTTTCTAGTGTTTAAGTAATTTTTTAACTTTGTAAAAGTAAAGCACATCCTATGCCAAACCATATACTGTAAGATTTTAGGGCTAATGTTTTTATTTTCATATCAAAATTCATTTAATACTTCATGGCTTGGCATCTATGTGTTTAGCCTTTGAAGCAATAGTCTTTTCGCATTAATCGTTGAGCTACAATTTCCTTGGATCGCGCTATTGAGCAGATCCACAAGACAAAATGTTAATCGAAGTAAAGAAAAATTATAACAAGTTGCATTCGTATAGCATTTCGTGTTCACGAAGTTCTATGTTTAACAAAAAATGATGTCACGAATATTTTACTGAAACAATTTAAACAAAACTATGACTTGTTTCTTCGCTACAAGAGTCATTGATGTTGGATTATTGTAACATTGCAATTAAGTTCTAATCATGAAACTTGAGGTCTGCATCTCTCAAGGCCAAGACCACTCAAATATTGTTTATAATAATTCGACACTGAAATGGTGTTAAAGTTTAGATTTTGTCGTTGGGCCCATGGATTTCTTTAGATGCTTGGAATAACTTTAAAATTGTTTATATCAGTCGCACTCCAAAGCACATGTATAATCCACTAAGCCGTTGTCTTTAAATGTATAATAATATTTGTCTACAATAAACCTTTAGTTAATTACTAACAAAAAATGTTTTCTAGCAGTATATAATGATGTTATAATGGCAAAAAAAAAATCCAACACAATCATATAATGTTCAATTAAACAAAATTTAAAGAAAAGTCGCAAACTCACATCATCAATGTTTATGTCGAATCCATGTTGTGATCTATGAATTCCTTCATCAATAGTTAAAAGATAGACTACGGAATTCCTTGTCGAGTTGACTGTAAATCTCAAAGTCTCTCCTGGATTGCATGAACTTTGATGTGTCGATATGCTAACCTTTTTTAAAACAAAACAAACAAGAGGCTCATGGGCCACATCGCTCACCTGAGCAACACTAGCCATGATAAAATCAGCTTAATGGAGATACAAAATATCTGGACAATGTAGTAGAATAGATACTGTATAAATATATATTAAAATTTTTCTCCCGATATCCTAAATATCTGGACAATGTAGTAGAATTAATATTGTGAATATATATATATATATATATATATATATATATATATATATATATATATATATATATATATATAGAGAAACCCACATTAAACTTTGAACTCCTTGTAAGGGCCCAGGAATTGTACAGGGGCCACAGTCTAAACAATTGGGGAAACAACAAAATGTCAAAATGCTTGCATATAAGTAATACCATATATTATAACAATTGCGTTTCTGAGAATAATTTAATTTTTTTCTAATATATGTCAAATTGAACCCCACAATGTGGCCCAAGCCTACTCCCGAAGATAATGATTTTGAATTTTTTAAATGTACAATATCTGAGGATGCTTTCACTACAGTTATAGCTTTTCTAGGCAAACGTTGTTTAAGAAGATTTTTAATTTTTTTTCATATATTTCTATGAAAAAATTCAACCCCATCCTACCCCCGGGGATCATGATATGAACAAACTTGAATCTACACTAACTGAAGATGCTACCACACAAGTTACAGGTTTTTGGCCCATTGGTTGTTGAGAAGGTTTTTAAAGATTTCTATCTATATATTCTTTGGTAAAAATTCGACCCCCACTGTGGCCCCCTACCCCCTGAGATCATGATTTGAAAAAAAAATTGCATCTACACTACCTAAGGATGCTTCCACACAAGTTACAGTTTTTCTGTCCAAATGGTTTGTGAGAAGAAGACTTTTAAAGATTTTTCTTCATATATGCCTATTCAAAAATCTGACCATCCCCCTCCCCCATTGAGGCCCAACCCAACCTCCGGGGATTTTGATTTGAAAACAAAAATTGAATTAACCCTACCTGAGGATGCTTCCACACAAGTTTCAGACTCAGCTTTTTTGGCCAATGGCTTTTTGAGAAGATATTTTTAAAAAATACCAAATATTTTTTGACAAGATATTTTTATAAAATACCAACATTTTGCAATCATTCTTAATTATTCCCTTTTAAATGAAGGTGTGGCCTTTTATTTTAGAAACTTTAATTCCCTTTACTCAATAAGGATTTGTGCCAAGTTCCGTTGAAATTGGCCCGTTGGTCCTGGAGAAGAATTCAAAAATGTGAAAAGTTTACGAAGGGACGGACAGACAGATTACCATCAAAAATTCACATACAGTAAAATATTGTTTTCAGATTGATAATATGAAAGTTTTTAATTATGATGAATAAAACAAAACTTACAAAATTATTCGTCGGATTTCCTTTTACTGGTATAAATATTGAATCTTCACTAAATATCCCATTTTGAGTTGCATGGTAAATAAGTAATTGAAATCCAGGATAGAAATTTGGCTCAATGTTGAAGGAACATGTAAATTTTGAATGCGTGCCTTGGCCAAAGCGCCCATGCTTGAGTTCTGTTCCTCTTGACGAAATCTTTAACAGACATTGGTGCATATTCTATTGTTAGAATTAAGAGTAAAAAAAATACATCAAAGTACTGAAAGTACTGAAAAGCGCTAAGCTAACCTAATTGCTACTTTTTTAAAATGTCAATTGCAAATTAAATATTAAAAGTAACTAGTAAAAAAAACGTGTTGCATGAAAATATATGATATTGCATGAGGCCATGACATTATATTTTGTTTTGAAGAGAGAAGTTTGTAACAGTTTGTCACATTGAAAATTTAATGAAAAATCTTTTCAACATGACATATTTGTTCTCTAATTATAATTTTTGTTTATAGCTAATATAGTAAATAAAATCGGAGCAGATTCTCTTATGTGATGTTTATGTTCACTTCATTCGCTCAAAACCACTCGGTAAATGCATGGCACATGATGTAGTTAAATACAGAATACTAGTGTTACAAATAAATACATGCAACATCATAGGAATATGTGTGCTAAAAGGGAAATATATAGATTTGAATTTGAATGAATTGTTTTACAAAGAAGGATACACTTACTCAGATATTTTTAGTAATAAACAAAGTGTTTTGAAGTTACTAATTGATATAATTTATTGAAATTTTATAATATACGGTTTCGTGCATTACTTTGAATATATTTTTGTAAAATAATTGACACATGTAATGTGGTACACTCTAGTTGGTAATGCAGTTCTGAGATTCAGAATTATGATTAAGAATCATGTGCCAGTTTCTATTGGGTAGCAACGATTTTTATCGCAAAATAAAAAAAATCACTTTTGATTATTTTTGGCAAATCTTTTACATATCTTTGCATGACACAATTCATCTTAAAAATTCTATACATTGATTGTTCATAAAAATGGTCTGTAATAATAGGGGGAGTTAAATTTCAGGGAGAGTACAAGCTAATATTTTGGTTTCCAAAGATAAAATAATTAAAACAATATCATTAATATATGCATGATTTAAAAATATCTTAAAAGGCGTGAGGATAAAAACTTTTTAATAATGTGATTTTTTTCGTTGAGAAAGGATCTACAGGGGCTTCAGGGGAATACCCCTCCTGAAAAAATTTCTTAAATTTAAATAGTCAAATACTGGTAACCACATAAATGCATCGCATCCCCCGGCAAACTTCAGACCCTCTCCACCCGGAATAGTTTTCCTGATCCGCGCATGAAATGATTAACAATGTAACAATGATTACCAAATTGTTCTGAACATGAATAATTTCTGAGTTTTTTTACTTTTTCTCATTGATTTAAGTTACTAATTAAAAAACAGTTGTAAAGAGTATCTTTATTAACTCTACCGGGTATGAATTATTGTAGGTACATGCTGATATGATAACTTGATTCTATAGTCCGTTTCCCAGAAGATTCTACGTAGCGCGCGCCCCCTGTTGTCATTATGGTACATTACTTTACAAATCTACAAATACAAATCACGAATGACCGGACGCAAGTACAAATGTCAGACTTGCAATGAAACGGATAATAAATCAACAATTTACCGTTTTCTCGGGTGTGTCAATTTCAACTGTTATCCTCCCAAATAGGCACTATTTCTTTTATTATACTGAATGTCTCAATTTTAAAGAAAACTTTACTGCTTTTATTTTTATTATTTATTCGCATTATTTCAAACCCATACCTGACTTTTTTTTAGAACTGACGTGAAATCTATGGCAAACAGTACGCGCATAATTTACGCGCATGTAACAATCCGTTGTGTTACATGTACATGTTGTCAAGTGTGTTGCTAACGCTGAAGGTAATAGAACGCATTATAAACAGCGTCTAAACTAATCAGATTTCAGTATTTAACATGAAAGTATAATAAAGATAGAATATTGAACCCTTCGGCTTTCCATACACCAAGGCTGTGCAGACAAATTATGATACTGCGCTAACGCGCGGTATTCAATTTTTCTGCACAGCCTTGGTGTGTTACAGGACCGACGACATCCAAAAATAAGCATTCAATGCTTAAATTATTCATGATTATATTTCAAATCAACAATTGTTAAGTATATTCACAATCGTGACGGATGTGTAAGCAGAAGGATAAAACGTCTCCTTATGGATATAGAAAAAAAGAAAGTAGATTTACATTCTTATCTTCACTTGTAAAAGAGTTCCATAAGTGCTCATTAATACACTCATTTTGGAGAAATATTTTCGGATGACCCCAGGTCCTAGTTGAGCGTACGTTTAAAGCAGTGTAATTTAGCAAATAATAACAACCACTTGATTTCCCGCGGACATGCGCAATAAGGTTGGTTTCGCTCTTCATTCATCAATATTCTGTCATAAAAAGGCATCAAATTCCTAATTGCACAATAAACCAATTTCTTTGTTATTAGATTGGTTTATATAATTTAATTCTGGTTGTAACGCGCTTTCTGATTGGCTAAAAAAAAATCATTTTATATCGTATAAAGAATGTTGCCTACGTCATAATAAGACTAACGTCAAAAACGTATCAATCCGCCTGACGTTACGTTTGAATTTTTATACGATTTAATGTCATTTTAAAGGTCAAATGACTGTTTTTATCTACAATTAATAGCAAAAAATTAAATTATAAGCAATGAATTCAATATTTATTTGTTTTATACGATATAAAATGGTTTAGAACAGTTTACGCTTTTTTATAAACCGCTTCGCGGTTTATAAAGCGTAAACTGCCCCAAACCATTTTATATCGTATAAAACTAATAAATATTGAAATCATTCCTTAAATATCTGCAATACTTGGTGGAAAGTTTTATTTCATATGACTCGACATTTTTCTCAATTTACACAATTTTATGTAACAGCAACACAATTTGTGATTTTATATTGCGTGTATAACTTTAAGATTAGTGTCATTTCTCCCATCAAAGAGTCACCGGTGTGAGAGTGTTAAAATTCCTTAATTGTGTTAATTAAATGCTTGAGCGAAAGATGCGCGTAGTGTGAAAGAGTCAGTTTGAGTTCCGCCGTGGAAATTCCCGGACGTGATTTAGATGTACTTGACTTAATAATTCAGTATATTACCTCTGAAATGTAATGAAAAATATGCAACTGGGATTTATTTTGTGAATGAATATACATGTATATGCAACCCCTAAAACCCCACCCAACCCCACCCCCACCCACCTCCCCCCAAAAAATATAAGTAAACCCTTTAACATTTTTTGTGTGTGGATATATAGCCCCCCCCCCCCCCTGGAAAATTGTAATTTATTTAATTCATAATGCACATAGTAAAATGGCTCGGTCCCTGGCCTCCTGCAATTAAAGTTATTCCTTGGAAACACCCCCCCCCCCGGGAAATATTTCTAGGTCACCGCAATGTTTTAGAATATGCAGTCATAAGGCACAGGCATGCACCTGACATTAAATATTCTCATAATGAAAACATACCCCTACCAATTAATACATTATACAGTAAGGCAGGGGTTATTTTTATATTATGAGAAAAATTTATAACATCAGGTGCCTGTGTTATTAAGAGGGGCTTCACCCGACTCACCTCAACCCCTCAAATAATTTTGTAGAATTAGCTCTAATATACTTTTCTCTTCTTCCAAAAAAGATTAAAAAATTACTGACTCCGCGCATGCGGTAACCTAAGAAACATAGGTAATCACAGATTACAAAGCTCACCGAGACGAGACATCACCTTTATGAGGCATCACCTTTATGAGACCACCTTTATCATATGATATGAAAATCATAGTTAATGATCTTGGATATTCATGAAAACTGTTTTGACACAATATCGTATATCATATGTTAAAAAAATTGTACGAAAATCATATGCTCATTTCATACGGTATTATAAGATACAATGTTCATCAATACAATAATATATAATACGATATTGCATCCTATGATACTTACAATATAGTATCATATAATACAATATAATACTGAAATAAATAATTATGCAATATAATATTGTAACATATGATATGACATTGTATCATGTCATACATTATTGTATTTGATCACATAATACAATATCATTATACAATATATGATACAATATAGTATTACATGATACAATATCATATCACATAAAACATCACAAAATTGTAACATATGATATTATATTGTATAATATAGTATAATATTGTATTGTATGATATTGTATCATATTTGATACATAATATGATATTGTATCATATGATTTGATACAACATTGCATCATATCATATGATAAATATCATGTGATATAGTAATATATTATATAATACAATATCATATTGTACAATATCGTATCATATAATACAATATTATATATTACAATATCATATAATACAATACATGTGATATAATAATATATTATATAAACAAAATATCATATTATACAATATCATATTATACGATATTATATATTATACAATATCGTATCATATGATACAATATTACATATTGCAATATCATATGAAACAATATCATGTGATAAAATATTAAATATATAATACAATATCATATTAAACAATATTGTATCATAATATACAACACTATACATAACAATTACATGACACAATATCATATCATAATGTACAAAAATACTGTCCTGATATCATATATCATATCGTATCATATAACTTTTTACAATATGATATAATATTGTATCATATAAAACAATAGTGTATCATATCATATATCTGTAATACTATATCATAATAATCATGTTATATCATTTAACAACAAACACATCTATCAAGCAGGTTTAAGTGAGGTAGGAGATTTTTTTAGCATCCTTGATAATGGAGATCAGGCTCTGCATCTGAAGCTACCTCTGTGATTCATTTATATTATAGTTAAATCAACTGTGCAAGTTTGAAATAGTACTAATATCTATAAAACATGTGACCTGTTCCAAAAAACTAAACCTCATCCAGCATCCGAAACCTATGGTTCAGATTCAGCATTCAAGCCTGTTAGGTGCATCAGTATCATAAGATACATCATCCATGCAAGTTTGGTGAAGTTAGGACCAGTAATAACTAAGATATATTTTTTAGCATCCTTGATAATGGAGATCAGGCTCTGCATCTGAAGCTACCTCTGCGATTCATTTATATTAAAGTTAAATCAACTATGCAAGTTTGAAATAGTACTATTATCTATTAAACATGTGACCTGTTCCAAAAAACTAAACCTCATTCAGCATCCGAAACCAATGGCTCAGATTCAGCATCAGGTGCATCAGTATCATAAGATGCACCATCCATGCAAGTTTGGTGAAGTTAGGACCAGTAATAACTAAGATATAATCATCAGAGGGCACTTGCTCCATAACTTTAACCAGCTCCAAAAACCTTAACCTCCTTCAGCATCCGAAACCTATGGCTCAGATTCAGCATTCATGCCTGTCATGTGCATCAGTATTATAAGACGCACCATCCATGCAAGTTTGGTGAAGTTAGGACCAGTAATAACTAAGATATAATCATCAAAGGGCACCTGCTCCAAAAACTTTAACCAGCTCTAAAAACCTTAACCTCCTCCAGCATCTGAAACCTATGGCTCAGATTCAGCATTCAAGCCTGTCTGGTGCATCAGTATCATAAGATGCACCATCCATGCAAGTTTGGTGAACTTAGGACCAGTAGTAACTTAGAAATTGCTATCAAAGGGCACCTGCACCAAAAACTTTAACCTGCTCCAAAAACCTTAACCTCCTCCAGCATCTGAAACTCATGACCCAGATTCAGCATCCAAGTCTTTCAAGTCCATAAGTAGGTCCAGATGCATCATCCATGCAAGTTTGGTGAAGATAGGACTAGTAATAACTTAGAAACAGGACCTGCAACAAAAACTTTAACCAGGTCCGGACGCCGACGCCGACGCCGACGCCGACGCCGAGGGTATAGCATAAGCTCCCCCCGACTTCGTCTCGGTGAGCTAAAAATGATTCACAAGTGTTTTTGTTTACATCTATAATTACGACAGAGGAAATGCGGGCGATTCATCGTCACTATCTTGTCTCTTTTAAAATAAATAAAACAGAAACACTATGTTTAAATAACCATTTGCATAATGTACTGATGAAATGTATCTCAAAACAGATTCGAATTATGTGATAAAATGACATCGCGCCTATTTTAGAAGAGTTATCACTTAAAGAGTTATCTCCCCTTTGGGATCACTTGTGCGTTTGAAATGTGTATTGATTTGAGAGACCTTCCTGATTGACAAATTAAATGCAAAAGTTCAAGGGCAAGACGGCTATATATATTATTGAACTTGGTATGATTGAGAAATGAAGGTTTAATTTGTAACTTAAATCGAAATGTGCAAAATGCGCTATTTTTGGAACAAGTAGCCAGTTTTCTCAGAAATTTACATAAAAAGCGAACTTTACAACTGCATTAGCTTTGATTTCTATGATGTAAAGATAATTTTGAATAAGTTGGCATGTTACTGACTCCAACATTTGTTTGCCTTGCCCTTGAACTTTTTGTCTCAATTAAGCATTGACTTTTATTGTCTAAAAGACGCCCACGTGTCACTAAAAAGTCACGTGACTGTCAAATTTGGACATTGTCAAGTTAAGATGACCTATATCTTTACAAAAACACCCAAAATAGTTTATAAAAATTCAGCATGCAGAAAAAAATAGACAAAAGCAAAATAGCCTCTTTTTACTGCTGTTTGAAAGCAAAATGTTGCCTTAACTGTCCTGCTTATGAAATATGTGGGACATTAATGATTAAGGAATAATTGATGTGAGATCAGAAAATTGTATACATACGTATAAGTGCATTATCATCATACGTATTTAAACAAATATCATAATCTTACATTCAGTTTATCTCCCACTGTGGAAGTAGAGAAGAATATTTCCTAACATTAAATACATTTTCACTATATGGCCATATTGACCCCGCCCTGGGGTCTGAACCCCTGACCCAAGGCCAGGGGTAGTAAGTTTCACAATTTTGATAGAGGGCTTCATGGACATTATAGCCATTCATTTAGTTGTGGGAGTAGAGAAGATTCTTTAAAATTTGGCCCGCCCATGAGGCCCCGAGGGTGGTAAGGTAATAAATTTCACAATTTAGATTCCGTTTATTTAAGAGATGCTTCAAATCAAATCTGTAACAATTGGCCTTGGAGTTTTCAAGAAGTTATTAATGTAAAATTGTTAACGGGCGACTCAGGTGACACAAAAAAACCCTCCTGCTCCTCACTGATCAATATTTCATTTTATTTGAAATCGTGAATTTAAACAAATAAATCTCACACAAATAATCTTTTCATTGTGCTTTCTTCCAGTATGCGCGGGTACTTGTGTGTATGCGTGTATTAATGGATACACATACATACATTTTTATAAAAATTAAGATAGGGCCTAAACCTGTCTAGGTTTTCTTTTTGAACAGATATGTATTCGGCATGTATTGAAATCTTTGCAATGAAATTCTTGTCTTAATTTATTTACTACAGCCAGTCCAACTTTGAAGAAAATCAGTATCGAAACACTTTGAAATTGAGCCTTTATTGATCATATGCTACTGAATTTACTAATGTCGGACTGCCAGAGGTATAATGCTTTGAATTCATTAATTTATATAAAACGGTTCCTCTTCTACATGAATATCATTGATATCAATGAAATCCAAACCGAACACGTAAAGAGAGGATGCTAACTATGGTCGGTTAGGGGAAAAGGCTCACTTCCAGGGGAAGTCTCAGTATATACATGTAACACTGGAAGCGAAGCTGTCCAGCAAAATTTCTGAGTGCATAAATACCTCAAATCTAAAAGAGCATTAGAGGTCATACATGTAAGGCACATTCTATTATTATCCTAAATAATTTAGCTACTAGTATATACTTTATCCATTAACTGTCAGTGCCAGTTGCATTACTTACAATATACCAGAGAGGGCCTGTAACTCGTTTCTTAGTAGCAATATCAAATCTAGCAACTTCCCCAATCTGAAATATTAAAGAATTTTTTTTAAAATTTCAATCGATTCTGGTATTTTCAAAGAGACTGGATGGTCAACAAATTACCGTACAGATGAACCATTAATCTTTTCATATTCTTAATTCTTATTTCTTTTAAGTTATAAACTATTATTTAGCCAAGAGGAATACCAAATATTTTAGAGTATTTACTCTTTCCAGTGTTTTTGTCTACGAATCGATGTTGTAAAGTATAGTCCAATATATTTCATCAATGACTATTTCAATTTTTAAGGAGGATCGGTGGTCAAGAAATCAACCATCAGATCCACTTCATATTTTCATAAATGGTTTGTTTAGCTGTAAACTATAATTAAGTAAAGAAAAAAACCCCATAAATTTATTTTCACTTTAAAATTTGAATGTTTTCCTATATCTTTATATAAAGCTCTTCTTTTTAAGGAGATATATATAGTCTAAAAATGGCCACGACCATCCAGCCCTCTTAAACGTACAATTAATGAAAATTACATAAATGTATTAAGTAATAAGGAATCATTCTTCAAATATTATGAGGTGATCAAATACTAGCATGGTGGGGCAATCAAATCTATCATAAAGCCCTTCGGGCTTTGTTGGATTTGATCATTCACGACCGTATTTGATCACATATATCTGCTTATATATATATATATATATATATATATATATATATATACACACACACCATGTACACATTTACATGTATACCTTCTCTGGGTGTGATCATAGTTAACGTCTTATTTTGAACTATTGAACATGATGTGATGTTGCAAACTTATTGTGTAGTTAACAAGATCCGACCCAAAAGCTTTCTGGTGATGTGTTAACATAAATCCACCCAAAACATGTACAGTGTAAATATGAAATAAAATCACTGTTTCTCTTTATATTGAATAACCTAATTCTTATTTAATTCCAATAAATAATTTGTTCAATTTTTTACAGAAAGTTCTATTTTATGATTTATCATAATTTAAAATGATATTGTTTTCAATATCGCAAAAGTGCTGTTAAATGCAGCATTATTATACATGTATATACATGTAGCTTTAAAGGAAATTACCACACTGTAAGGATTCCTAGGAAGTATAACAAGTCCTCTGTTTCTTCTGGAGGCATACAATGTTTCCGATGCCTTGTCAGCACCATAATAGGTCTAAAAAAAAAAACCCGCACATTTTCTTAAACAAATTCTAATACATATATCGTTGATATTCTTACCTGAAAACTTATCAGATAGTAAAACTTGAATAAAGGCTTTATCACGTACAGTCGCGCAATCTACTTCATTTCAACGTGAATACTTGGAACGATTTAACTTCATTCGAAATATAACCTTTATATTCAGAAATCTCTGTTTTTGTATCCTTAAAAAATTTTTTGAATGTCTAAAGACTTTCGCCTTGGTGAATTGTGTGGATATGAAGGTAGAGAGCATTTATTTTGCAGAAAAATACAAGGATCGCTACCTTCATTGTCCGTATAAACCTCTCTCTCTCTCTCTCTCTCTCTCTCTCTCTCTCTCTCTCTCTCTCAATCAATCAATATCCCTGTTACATGTAATTGAGTAAATGTACGTTAATTATTGATATTTTTGTTTTACACGTTTCACAAAGCAAATTGTTCCATTTATGGATAATAATTTTATACTACAACTGTTTGTAAGTTATTTCTGGCGTCAGTCCATACAGTCCGTGTTCTTGTTACAGCTATTATAAGTTACGATCGATCACGAAATACATGTAATTTTTTTAAAATTTATTTTACAGCGATTGATAAACTAGTTCTACATCTTATATTAATGCGCTACTTGGACACCCCATGTAATTTACGCATTACCAACCTTAAAAGTATTAAATATGACATCATTTAACGATATTTACATCTACTGAGTATTTTTTCCTCTATTTCTTAAGAAAACCGATTGTGATTCATAAAAATATTGAAACTGACAGGGCTGAAATCTACACGATCCAGTTATAACCAGAGTCGAGTGGTCGAAAACCTTCAGCAACGTCAGAAAAATCACGGACTGCACGAAATAATAACGATTATGTCAGACTCATAATCCCATATAAGACGACTTGGCTATTTCTTTTATCTAACGTGCTGATGTACATTAACAATAATTTTTACGGATAAGTACTTACCATTATATTCAGTTCGGAGGCGTACTTTGAAGGTGTCAGAGATAATTTCCCATAGCCTTGGTTATCGACATTTAACGACGTGGATATCCATTGATTGGTAAAAATGACGTATTTATACACATTGTGGCAGGTCTTTAGTTTCTTTTCGACTATTTTGACTTTTACAGGCATTGTAGATGTGTTTAAGTTCTGAAACTTGAGCTGGAATGATGATAATGATAAAGATAACAAAGAGGCCCGTGGGCCACATGGCTCGCATTGATAACCATTATTTCTTTTTTTTTAAGTGGTGTTTTTTGTATTTCCTTTTATATTATTTTTATTATAAGACTTTGATTTCTAATAGTAGTCAAAAAGATTTTTGAATTTATATATCTAAAGTGTCGTATTGTACTTGAAATTTTTTTTTTTTAAATTCTCCATTAAACTTCTTGTAAAACTTATACATTAATCCTTCCTTGGGTCCCATTATTCTATTTTACAAAATTACATGCCTGCTTCAAAACAGATAATTGAATTTTACCAACACATCAAATTTTCTATCTTATTAAACCATCGATTTTAAACAATTTTCAAGAGTCCCTCTAATTTTTCCGTTTTCTAACAGGGATATTGTTAATCTGGCGTCTTGGAACCACGAGACTCCTTTTCTAATGCACAGTGATTACAAGCTTTTAATAGGCGCTGTGAAATTAGTTTTGGAACAAAAAACTTATTAACATGTTTGTACAGTTACGCTAGACGTAGGAAAAATAAAATCTGAAACATTGAAAATTTTGATAAAAGTCTTTAAAAGGAATTTTCTTTATATATGAAAACCCTCCTTTTATCTCCAGAAAAAATCCATATAAAATATTACATGTAAGTAGCAGTGAGATTTAAAATATTTCTTTAATCATCTTTTTAAAAAGCCTAATTAATGACGATCGAAGAATAATACTCGACATACAGCCTTAAGTTTGCATCTTTATGAAACAAATAAGGGTTCCAACCCCCCCCCCCCCCCCCCACCCAACCGGTCCTTACATTCTTCTACCCAAGCTTGTAACCCCTTCCTGACCAAATGCTTTAAATGGGGCTACGAATTTTCTTGCCGGTTAATTTAAACAATTATATGATGAATTACGGTTTCTTTTTCTTGATCGATTTATTTAATAATTCTGCATGTACATATCAGATGTGTAACCCCTTTTATGGTCAGGTCATCTGACTACCCAGAATCATGCTAATACAATCTAAACCATCTGCGTTGCTTCCATAAATTTCATAAATTTTATGTTGTTCAAATGTGTTTCATATTAATTCTTAAAATGTCGTTTCATCCACCATAAGGACCCTATCCTCGGGGAACATGGTTTCAACCCATTTTAATGTGCAGTATTTTTGGAAGTTTCAGCAAACGTTGACTATTATAAAACTATAGCTATTCGATTGATTCTTGAGAAGATTTATTTGTTTCATCTCCCCATCTGGAAAGGTGCATGACTCTTATTCGAATGAAAAATATCATAGTTTCTTATAGTTTCTCCAAATCATAATTTTTTTTTATCTCATTTGATTCCTCTGGTTGAATTTTGCTATTCGTGAAGCATGGGAAGGGGTCTGTTTTGGGAATGGCTGTATTATAATAACCTAAAAAGGAACTATCCCATTTGCATTTTGAACAGTATTACAAATATCGCACAATTCGTGACATTTTGGTGAATGTGGTGTAGTGATATCGGTAGAAGACCACCTAATGAACATGACCAGATGCAGATGACTAAATTGTTTATGTTATCAGGTTAATAAAGAGTGTATAATGACAATGTGGAAAAAAAGTTTGATGGTTGGGAGAGAGAGATGTTGTTGATGATAGTGTAAATAATGAAATGCCCCATTCTTGTAGAAGTTTTTCTTACGGAAACCTTTTTTTAAATATAAAGATGAGCTCACCAAATTTGGGGCGAAGATGTGCATAATACGTTATGGTGAAGCTAAACATGTCTATTAAAGGATTAATACCAACACACGACGACCGACAACAGACAAAATAGATAGCAGATGGTCATCTTAATTATATTATAATAAAAGTAATCTAAAAACTTGATAATGCATGTATAACATTTGCTTACAAACGTTACGAATGGTAAACCAGGTTGAAAATCGTTCCGCTTTGGTTCTAAAGTCCACTTCATTTTTCCATCACGTTTGAGTTTTACGATAACTGAATTAATAACAGTGCTTCCTGTTGAGGGGTCGCTGACTTTAGCAACGACTTCTATATCATTTTCGTATATTATTGTGCCCGATTTTAATGGTGTTGACTTAGTAAATTCTCCAGTAATCTGTAATAAAGATTTTAATTTTGTTCCATTTGAACTATATAAAAAAAAACATACATTCAAGAGCCCGTGAAAAAAAATTCATCAACATAAATACATGTAATTACTTACATCAGCAGCGTCGTCACTTAAGAAAAGATTGGTATTCCTAATTTTCGTCACATACTGAAGGCGAATAACACCGGAAACTGGTTTTCCAAAAAAATACCTAAGTTTGAACATTTTAAGACCGTGAGTTTAATTTCCTTGCTGTTAATTGCTTTTTTATTTGTCCTCAGTCAGATTACCAATTGCACATTGTTGGAGAGAGAGAGAGAGAGAGAGAGAGAGAGAGAGAGAGAGAGAGAGAGCAAGCAAACCTAGCTTTAATTTTGCATCTAAGATTTCTTGTTGATCTGGTATAAAACTGTGGACAGGTAATTTGAACCTTGAATTTTGGAACCACTGTTGAGGCAAATAGGAACTTAATTTTTCTTGCAATCAACATGAAAAATGAAGTACTTATAAATGTAAATCATCAAAATAACTCAAGGGTGGATAACGCTGTAGAACTCACCGTATTTACGCACTTCAAATTCTTTCTCAGTTTTTCTTTTCTAAAGAAATGTTTAAAACTATGATATTCGATTTTTATAATAAACTAATATCAAAGCATGAATTAAATTTCAAAAAGTTTTAAAAACTCTCGTACCATGATTTCAACAACTATACGCCACTGTCCATTATTTGAGTCTCTGGGTATTTGGAAATTCCTGCTGTATACTCCTTTTATTCCACGAACATCTAACCATTGCTTAACTGTCTTGTTTTTACCATCCTAAAAAAATCAGTTTAAATTAACGTCGTTCATTCATATTAACATTCTAAAAAGACAACAAGGAATATATAAAATATTGCTGAAATCTACGAAAGCTAACACATTCGTACAAATATTTCTACGTTGAACTGCCCTGTGTAAGGTTTTAAACTTGGAAGGAGCACAACTACTCGCAATTTTACTAAAAATGTAAAAAAAAGAAAATGTTAGTTTAATCAAATTATATCATATATATTTAACATTCATAAAAATCAAACTTTTATTAATTTTTATTGTACTGAAGTTAAAAACAACCGTCCTCTTTTTCGGCATACATTCCTCTATCTGTCTGTATAAGAGCTACGGACGTGGTGGAATCAAACTTAATAGATGACTTAATTGACCCCCCACTGAACGTGAGTTTTGCCTCCGTAATATCTGATGATGATAAGCTTAATGGTACCTGAATTGAAATGAAATTGTATTAATAAATGTTATTACATAACAGTTCGTCAAATGTTAGAATATATATTAATATACCTACATTTATCATCACATAATTCGGCTTTCCTAAAAAAAAATAGAAGAAAATCGCATTATACATTATACTTTCTGTAAATCAAAGTTATATATCGGTGTCCCGTTGCCATGATTTTTAATACTTGCCATATGTTACAACCGAGGAATTTTGAAGTACATTTACTCCAGACCTTTTCTTCCGAGAGTTAAATGAACCGTTTTTTGTCCGTATTTGAGTAAGTTACAAGTCACTATAACAGGGGATCCTGGCCGGTAAATTCCAGGGAAAGCTGCTATCAAACTGTAACGAATAAGCAGTTGGACAATTAAGCATTGAATCATTATTTTTTGAAAGATGTGGTCTCATAACTGCAACGGTGTGTGCATACAAATTGAATAACGCGCGCTAGCGCGTTATGAAAATTTGTTTGCACACACCGTTGCAGTTATGAGACCAC
>WFKH01006014.1:37694918-37713477 GCA_016163765.1 Magallana hongkongensis
TTTTTTGTCCCGCCCCATAGTCAAAACCAATACCCCGGGGACATGAACTTTTTAAATTTTGGTGGAGGGCTTCCTGGTCTACATAATTATGATTTCAGTTTTTTTAACCTATGTGTTGGACAAGAGAAGAAGATTTTTGAAAAATGGTCAAATTTTGACAATATTTGCACTGCCCCGAGGGCCCCTATGGGACAAGAGTCATGACATTTACAAATTATGTTTCCCTTACCCCAAAGACGCAAAATACTTATTGGCTCAGTAGGTTTTAAGAAGAAGTTAAAAATGTTCAATTGTTAACACAAGATGGACGAAAACCAAATTAGCAAAAAGAATTATGTATGGAGGTTTTTAAACTTTTTTTTTACCAATTTTTAAGTAGTTAAACTTCAAGTTTGAAATTAAATTTAAAAAAATCCCTTCCTCCCTCCTGGGACCTCCAGGCGGCAATTCCAATCAATCATTTTTTTTAAGGATGGCCTAATCCGCATGAATTATCAAAGAAAGCATTTTATTGCTTATATTTACATTTTTTAAACAAAATAATTGATCGTAAAAGAGTAAGTAAAATTAACTAAATTATCGTTAATGTATATTATTACGTTAAATAAAGAACAAGCCGAGTTGTCTTATATACAGTCATTTCATGCATATCTTTTACAATTTTATGTTATGGTCTGGTATGCGATTTTAATTATATGCTATGTGATTTCACTGCAATGCTTTAAGAGTTGTTTGCTATGCTATGAGAAATTAAAATGAAGGGCCTAATGATATGGTATGCTGTGCTATGAGATTTGAACAAAAAAGCCTCCGTATACAGAAGAGTTCCAAACATTTTGAAGTAAAATGATAAGAAACCAAAGTTTACCACTTATCTGCAATGTAAACATTTATTCTTTAAAATAAAATCATTAAAAACCGAGTTGAAATATGATGTATGCTATCCTCTGGTATGCATTGGTATGCTATGACGAATGAAAATTTATGAGATTGTAAGCTTCGGTACGAGATTCCAATGTTATGCTATTAAATTTCAATACTATGATATGGTTTATTTTGTAAAAGATGCTTGAACTGACTGTAAGAATTTGAGTCTGACATCATCATAATTTTTTCGTGCAGTCTGTGATTTTTCTTGGGTTGTTGAAGGTTTGGACCAATCGATAAACTGGTTAGAACTGAGTTGTGTAGATTTCTGTCCTGTCTGTTTCAACTAAGCTATAAATGACAATCAATTTCCGCAAGAAATAAGGAATAAGGAGCATCGTACTTAGTGGATGCAAATAGGGCTCGTTTCAAAATACCGTCGATTTTCCCACTTGGTGACAGCCAATGTTTACGTCAGCCGCTCGCTAGACTCAGTCGGCCGGTAACTTCGCCAGCATCAAAAGCATGCCGCCGCCACAACAACGCATGAGGTTGAAACAGTGCAATTGCATTGGAGAAAGTACACTGCAGGTCGAAAAACAATTATTTTGCTTATTTATTCTAATATTTGGTATTATTTATGTGCATAATTGGAATGACTTCATAAAAATGTAGCTTAAACATATGCATACACTCAGAGAGAGAGAGAGAGAGAGAGAGAGAGAGAGAGAGAGAGAGAGAGAGAACTTAGCTGGCTAAGCGAGATAGGGCTTCATCAGGCCCCGCCGTCACCAACTTTTCTGAAGTCAATATAATACTCAGCCTCAAGTCCAAGTATTGATCTCAAATTTATTTATTTTTTACAAAGGATTTGAGATGGGGAATGAGTTGAGTGATATTAAGATTTTGGTGACGGTGGAGCCAGCTTTCAAAACAAATATTTTTTTTTCTTTTCATAGCACACTGAATAATTTATTTCGTTAATTGTAGTTGCAGCCTATTGAGCTCATTAGAATGTACTATTAAGTATCGACACCTGAACCCCATACAGGTTAGTGAACTACGTACTAGTACTGTAAGCTTTGCTGTAGCATCTTCGCTGATTAAAAAATGTTTACTAACCCTTGTCCAATTGGACCGTAGTAGGCGGAGTTAAGACATTTACCGCTCGTGACTTGAATAAGAGAGAGAAGAGAGATAGAAAGTAAGGAACTGAATGTATCGATACAATTCAAACATGTAAATAATCTGTGACCTACAGGGTTAAAAATATCAAAATACAAACAACATTTGTCAGTAACGCATGTATATATGCTTGCATGCATGTATTACATATATAATGTGAATGAATACTAAACAGTCCTTATTCATAATCGTTAAGATAGCGGCATTTCTTTGATGCCGGCAAAGCGACCCAGCCAGCTCTAATGCGGTCGTGCTGCGTGGGAGTTTCGGCGGCATGTCTTTGATGCCGGCGAAGCGACGGTCGTCTGGATTTAGCGAGCTGCTGACGAAAACAAGACTGTCACCAAGTGGAAAAATCGAGCTCTAACTTCGCGACGTTATTTTGTCTCTTGATCTAGGAGTAAAATCATGACCGAATATGCGAAGACTGATACGATACATATTTTGCTTCGATAGATAGTAATAACTTGAAAATGTGTTGAAATTAATTCATATATCACGCTAAAAATGTTGGAAATGTAACAGAGTACCCTCTACCTGGTTCTAATGTTTTATCAAAAGCCTGTGCCATGCTTATAAATATATCAGATAGTAAGAAGACATACATGTACGCTCTAAAGAAATATTAAAGCTAGGTTCTTATGTCATTGGCTGTATTATAAGGCTACGATCAGTCATGACCTTTTGAAGAGCCATTGATAACTTATCACACCTCAAATACATGAAATTGAATTTACTACTATATCAAACTCAAAAAGAGTGATAGAACCATTTTAACAAGACCTTGGACTTTCAGTAGGGCGTAGCTAATTCTTGCGTCAAAACAAGTTAAAAATGACGCGGTTTCAAGCGAAATATGCACCGATTGCGTAGTCTTAGCTCAAAGGCCAGACAAATCTTGTTGATTTCAAAAAGCCATGGCTGGGTGGCTAGCAATGAAATAGACAGGCTTACGTCACATTGCTGTTTGACACAACTACCCAAAGTCCAAGCTCTTGTTAAAATGGTTCTAATTTATGAAAAAAAAAATTTAATTGAGCATCATGGCCAATTCTTTGCCAAGGACTAAATCACACATGTGACAAGCTTTAACATAACGCCAAGAATCCAGAAACGATGCCACCAGCGTTCGGCTATTTTCTCAATTCAAACTCGTTAAAATATATTATCTTCAGAAATAATTCAAAAAATGCATAAAGTTTTTCAGAACTGAACTGACACAGGTATATATTTCAAAGTACGAATCTGTGTCATTTTACGTTGATTTTTTTTTAGGATTTTATCGCATCTATGACATTACTTTTGGATCAACCCTCGTAGATAAGTAATACTAAGAAAATACTTTTTTTAAAATTTACATTATATTATTTTATTTCAAACGAAAACACCTTTTTATACCTTCCTGTTGTCTTTTCCGAATACCAGATTGTTGTAATCAACACCACTAAAAGACCATCACGAAGAATCTTGAAGGAAAAAGTTAATGAAAAGCAATAAGAGAAACAAACTTTTTTCTTTCTTTCTTTTTTTTAAAACTTTGCCAAAGGAACAATTATGCACACCTTAATAATCATTTGCCAAAAAGAGGTAAACCGTTAATTAATATCAATGGATCGAATAAATTAATACAAACCATTTTGATAAATCAAATAAAATATTTGCTTTATCGAATCACTGCATGAAAAAAACAAACAAATTCTGTATCTGAGCGTTTGGTCATAATGCAACAGATTCTACACTTATCTATTACATACATGAGCACGCAAATGCATCATTTAGATTATGACACTACTTCAAAACAATAATCAATACGTATGAAATTTAATGATACATGTGTTACTGCTAATATAGTCAATGCATTGCTAATGAAGATATGCTACAAACGTTTTCTTTTCAAGCACAAAATTTTACTACGGTCTAGTTAGATCACATTGTTGTTGAGACCATGTTTTAGGGCAATTTATTACTGTTTACATTACTAGGTGTTGAAGAGAATCTCAGAAAATCCTAAAACATCAAAATATCTATGTAATTAGTTCATATTTCATAAATCTAAACTTTAAAAATTGAATATACAATGTAAAAGATCGTAGAATGAGTTTTGTTAACACACAGAACCTATATGTGAATAATCTCTACACTGCAATGCAAACTACATACATGTACATGTAGTTATATTTCAATTATATTTTTGTGCATTTAAATCTAGCGTGATCTGTTATTTGGTGACAAAAAGAAATACCACAATAAAGTTTTATGACTTAATCTGTCATCAATTTTTGTATTCTAAATTTTTTGATAGTGAATGTTTTTATTCGCATGTACTTATTATTTACATCAGTAAGTAAATTTTAAATCTGCTCTTTTTCCTGGGGACAATAATATGACCCTTTGCTGAAAAGGTACTTAATAATGAACATGCATGTGCATCTTACATGTAATACATACAATTTTCTTAAATGCCAAAAACACATGTTCTTTACTGTATAAATTGCGGTTCAGTACAGTTACATGTAAAAGTTGTTAAAATTTATTTTGGTAAAAGATCGTTTGTCCCTGTGTCTTTTTTATGTTAAAAGAAAAATTGAGCAAAGATTGCAGGGAAATGAAAAACGTGATCTTCAGTGTGTGTATTCACAATTACAAATTGATAAACAGATTGATATTAATTTCATTGGAATCGAGTGGCAAATCGATGAGAAATGAGGCATTCAGGAAGTGAAAGTTTAGCACTTTTAATTAAACGAATTGACACACTGTAAGTGGAATGATCTTAAAACACTTACAATAATTCTCACTGAAGTGGTAAACACTTTTCGTAAAGTCATACGTTTTCCTTTCTGTTGAACATCAAGCAATTATAATATGTCACGTCCATTTCTCCAGAATCCCGCAACTAGTATAACCTATCTTTTTTATATTTCCCAGTTAAGACTAGGCGAAAAATAATCTCTTTTTAAAATAAATCATTATTCAGCTATATTATTTTGTATTCATTGAACCCCATACCTGAAGTGAAAAAGGCCTGTAATTTGTTCAATAAACAATAGGTTACAATGTAAAGACCTACTGAGTTTGTTCTGTTTCTTGTTTTTCTTTTATTGGCGTAAGTTAATTTGTTTTGCGACTTATAACAGTCAGATTTAAATGTGGATTATAAGGCATTAACAAAAATCTGTCATTTGCCCCTGCGCTTTCGTTCTGCAACTTTAAACCATCGTGAAAAAATTGTAATGGTTAATCTTCTGAAAACCATAACAAACACATATTCTTACATTAAACGTCTCCTTTTGAAAATTCTTTAATTTTGATCTTTGACCTTGGCCATTGACATTAAATTTTCAGTTGTCAGACAAATAGAGATTACAGAAAATTGCGTATTTACCATAACCCCCCCCCCCTCCTCCCCCTCAACGAACTTATTGCATTTGGCTGAGTATTTTATTAGGTGGAAATAAGTATCCTTTGAAGCAGGTATTTTGCTAAATGTCTTGCATTAAATTCATTTAGGAATGTGCTTATCAAATCTACGCTATTTTGCTGAAAATTTGTTGTCCACCAAATAGCGTAGATTTGATAAATATAATACGTTTTCATTTATTATTTGACATTGATTTTTGATGTTACGACATTGTGCCAAAGTCCAAAAGAGAGAATTCCAAAGAAAGTGAAGAATTTCATGGCTTTTGAAATTCAATTATAGTAGAAATAAAAAGTATAACTCCCGATTCATTTAACCAATCCATGAGAAAATTGGTAAACATGCACATTAGAATCTCCGTTGTCAGCCAAAAAAAAAGAGAATCAAACAATGTCCAATGGTCAGTCGGCCGATAATAATTTTGATCGGCGACTTTTGAAGCCCAAAACCACGCGCAACTTTTTGTGCTCAATAAATATACAGTTTTTTTTATATAGTTGAATCTGTAGCTCCACGGTCCGTCAACCCGAATTTCCCTTGGAGCTACAGTTCTGCAGCTACTTTCTGACTAAAGATGAAAGTCAATTTATGGGACCCTGGATGTTAACCCGCTCTTGAATACTAAGTAGTACTCACTTTAGGAATAAGCAAATTTGGTCAGCATGTTAATGGTTTTATAAACCCAATTTCTTTTAAACGTCAGCTGGTCTATCCCAAGACCACTTACTGACCACATATGAAGGTAAGATTATGGGATTCTGGATGTTGATAAGCTTCTTCAAAAGTACTCCCGTTTTAACTGTAGTACAGTAAATTTGCTAATCTTATAAACAAAATTCCATTTAAAGGTCGTCTGGTCCGTTCCATTACCACTCCTTGACCAGAGATGATCGAAAGTCAAAATATAGAATCCGGCCAGATGTTATTAAACCCCTTGAATAGTACATCAGTACACCTTTATTACTGTTTTATGCAATTTTTGGATTTTTTTAAGTCTTGACAGTGTATATGATATTCTACAATATTGATGCTATTGTTTTGCAAAAAATGATGGTCAAATCCATCAAACTATCACGATAATTTTAATTAATTAATATGAAAAATAAAATTTAAATAAAATTATTGAGATACCCCCTCAGAAATTCTTAACTAGAGACCAAATGAACAAGTTTAGTTTATAAACTGAACATTTATAAAACAAATTTTCATATCATATTTTCCAAAGAATTTTAACTTCACAGAAACTTAATATATTGGTCTCTCCTGGTTTGGATTGGATCATTAATTTTACAGAACTTCCCCTAGCGTTTGGTGGACATTGAAACAGCACAACGTCTCCAGCGTTTGACAACGGACCAGGAAAAAACCCACAGCTGTTGGTCTGGCCGTTACCACCGTACGTGATGTAAAAATTCACCAAACGGTCCGCTGCAAAACAAAAGTTTACCATAAAATCGCATTTCTTGCATATATTATGTTACAAAACAACTTCTTTTTCAAGAACAACTACGGGGATTGTACAAATAAAGCTGATTCACGTCTTGTCATTCAAGCTTTGAAAATGCAGGAGTTACCTTACCACAACAGCTTTGTCTAGTGTAAACGATGATTCTCCATATCGTAATAATTCTTTGAAGATTTATCTCGAGCCATGGATCAGCTTCAGACCTTGAACTAAAAATATACGTCGGGTACGGGCAACTGGTTACACCATCTACGGCTTTAGAGGATGACAAAGGTGTGTCAAAGAACATAAATATGGAGCTTGCTGTTGTGGATGCGTGCAATGCCACTGAGTAGAAAAAAAACCTTTTATTAAGTTTCAACAATACAATTGTACTTATTCTATTTACATGTATTATATCTCATTCTAATATTTATCCTATCTGTTGGTTAAACAAGATTAATTGACAACGGTAAATTTGAAATGTTTTGAATAAGTTTTTATAGCGTTGAATGGAAATTTAATTATATAAAATATTTTTCAAGGCCATTGGACGAAAAAAGCATTAGAAGTTTAATCATTTGTAACGCATTTCTTCTTTTTACATGATGATAATTTTTTACAGAGTTAAATTAATCTACATAAGATAAAATCATATTTACCATTAGTTCCATTTTCGGCGACATTAGTTTTGTTGTCCTGGTGAAATTAAATGTAAAGCAAAAGTTAGTTTTGCCTTAATAAGGAATTACATCTAGTATACTAGTTCACATTTACATTGTTGTATTATTAAACATGTTAATTTTTAAATAATCGATGGTACTGTGTCGCAATTCGTGACCCAACTAGTTAAAAGGCAGGAAATTACCCCTAATCTCCACCTTATTGGGTATTAGGGTTAATTAGCACGTAAATCGGAATTAACGTTGGCATTTGACCAAGAAATAATTTAAATTATTCAAGGTCACTGTTCACCTTCTAAATACGTGAAAGCAGTCGTTGGAAAAGTCTTAGCGAGAATGAACAAAGGGGAGAGAAATTATGGTACGGTCACGAATTTATCAGAGATGACCTTTGTTGAAATATGATTGAATATGACCGGCGTCTCTTACTGACAGGCAGTAATTTGGTACAATATGAACTACATTCAGCAAAGGAGTGAGGAGATATGACCCAGAAGTGAATTTCAAAGAAATCTACATCTCTAAAAAACTTTTTAAAAACGAAACATTTTATATTTACTTGTAACAGGACTTAAAAATATAAGAGCTGCATTTCTTTTTATTTTGTTGCAAAAACTTGCTATAATGATAATTCTGAATGTAACTTAAAACCTTTATGATAAATAAAAGAAAGATTTCTTTCTAAGGAATATAGACAGGTCTGATACATTAATATCAAAGGTGGTTATAAACTCTTTAAGCAATGGTCTATCATATGGCATATTTAAATATTTCGATACATGCAGCTTAGACGGGTGCAAAAATGCCACCTTGGCACTGGCATAATTATCCGGCACAGTGTTACTATCAATGTTTGAGGGGTTTTTTTTTGCGTGATCAGTGATCAGTCTCACCGTCCGTCTGTTCGTCCCTATGCATCATTATTGCTGTTCTAGAGGAACCATGTCCCAAACAGATTTTTTTGAATCACAAAATGCGTACTTTTTATATTATTCATGCCCCTTGCATAAATTATAAGGCAGCAAATTTAATCAGTTTGAAAGACAAGTTAGTTATTTAACAACATTAAACAGGAACCAGTTTTTAAATAACTTAAACGGGTTATCAAACGGAAATAATTTGACAAAATGAGCTGAGAGCAAATATGAACATTGTATAAAGGGACATCAATCTAAAATTACACATACCAGCTCAATATATCTGCATACTTCGGAAACTTTCAAAGCCGGTACTCCTTCGTGCGGATTAACAAACCACTCACAGCATCCTCTGCATCGAGAAGGGCCTGGTCGTATTCTACAAAGCTCTATCCCAATGCACCGTTCGTCATTTTCACATCTTGAAAAACAGTGATGAAACGCAGCACCATATGTCTCATACTCGTTCGTCCATAATGGATACGCTCTCTCCTCGATTAGTTCCACTTTGGACATGATGTTTAAGTTAACTGTTGTACATTTTTGTAGCTCAGTTTCTTCTGAGTACGTGGACCCTATATACAAATCAAGTGTGAAGAAAAATATAAGCCGCATATCTCTCCGATTTTTGTTATAATATCTCTCTCTATAATGATATGACCTACAGCAACCACACGTAAGGATGTTTTAAAGAGACAATGTAACTTACAGTTTGTAATAATGCTTAAAGATAATAGTATTGTTACCTTAATTACCCATCTTTAAATAATTCCATTTCCCGACAAAGAGAAATATTCAAGTTAATTGCAAGTATTTGTTTTCTTTTCTCAGGAGTATCTTTTATATGCTTCATTTTACATTATTTATGCAAAGTTGTCTAATGAGATTTTGTTATGCGCAGCGGTGCATGACAGGTAATGCTATTAAAAAATGAAGATTTTATATCCAAAATTTAGTACAGTTTGATTGATTGTTACCTTAAAAGTGAGAACACTTTTATTTTGTTCATCCTTTGATGCTTTTTTGTAATTATACCTCTATTTTAGATGTTTTAAAGTAATACATTTTGTGTTGTTTTTGTTGCTTTTGTTAAATATATTTTCATATAGAACTTTCTATATTCACAATATCGTTCAATTCCTATGTTCGTATATTTTTAAAGATCAGTTTTACTGTAATAGATCCTTCTTCTCTGGGTCAACCTCTTGATATGTATGGAAAGTATACGAGGAATGCGGGCAAACTGCAATTCCATCCACTGCTTTTGTGTGCGACAAAACGTTGGGTCCAAAAATTGCCACAGAACTTGCGGTTGTGGAAGAATGCAAAGCCACTGTAAAAAGTGAAAATTATTTCAAACTATGTTTTATTTATAGACATACGAAACATAAACTGTTTGTGTTTTAATTGAATAATATCACATATGAATTGGTGTAAAAAAAAAACTTTCTTCTCTTCAATTACAATTAAAAGCGTAGTTATATTAACTATTGCCTGTTTCCCATACTTTAAATATATTATGTTCCATTGTCTAGATATTTTTCTGTTGCTGAGTTACCCCCCCCCCATGTTACTAAATATATTAGTTATCGATTATTACTGAGGCTGAGGAGCAAACAAGTTAAAAACAATATTTACCATTGGTTCCAGTTTCGTTGACATCTGTTTTGTTTTCCTAATAGATATGGATAAAAAAAATTATAATATTAACGCAGTGAAATTAAGATATATGATAAATCCATTTTACATTAAATGATAATAAACTTAATTTGTTAAGTTATAATAATTTGGTAATAAATTCTGATTTAAAATTGTTCAAAAATTAAAAAAAAATATTCTGTCTTTGAAAAAACTTTCAACATACATACTAGCTCTATGTATCTGCATTTTTCAGAAGAAGTCAGTGCTATTCCTTTGTGCCAATTGACTAACCACTCGCAGCACCCTCTGCATCGAGAATAATCTGGTCGTATCCTGCACAACTCTATCCCAACGCACCTCTCGTCCTCTTCACAACGTGGAAAACAATGGTACAAAGCAGACCCATACGTTGCTGCATATATCGTCCATAACGGTGATGCCATATCCGCAGTTAATTCTCTACCGGATTTGATGTTTAAGTTAACGGTTGTACATTTTTGCAGCTTAGTCACTGTAAAAACAGACACCGTATAGGAAACAAGTGTCATAAAAAAATTCAACCTCATGTCTGAACGACTTATTCTACATTAAATATGCTTTTCTAGTGTCAGACTATTTAAAACTCTTGGCTGTATGTTTTGATTAATTATAGATATTGAATAATTATTTCTCTCATTTAAAAAGAAACATATGGACCGTGCAAATATACTAATTATGCATTTGAAAAGTTTTTCGAGATCAATAAGTGCTTTTTTTGCAAATTAGCTATTTTGGTCAAAATCTGTCCAATGTCTTTTGCCGTCGTTGGTGGTGGTGTTGTTGTTGCCGTCGTAAACTTTTCGCATTTCCATTTTCTTCACAAGAACTGCAGAGCCGATTTCAACCAAATTTGGCACAAAGCATCATTGGACCATAAGGATTCAAGTTTATTCAAATTAATGGCCACACCTAACTTAAAGGGGAGATAATAAGGACAAAAGAACTTTCGTTGCGAGCAACGAAAGGTCTTTTGTTTGAATGCACCTTAAAAATACTATCGGGATAGTTGTTCTTTTCTATCATTTCTTAACCATTCTTCAAATTCCATGTAACCCTTCAAAAGATTTCAAATAGCGTATATTTTTACTGTATAAAAAAGGCGCTATTGTTGTTATTTTTCATAAAATAAAGTCGGTATACTATCATGTTCAGTCAACTCATAATCAATCCTTAACCAATCACACTATCAATGTAAATCAATCACATCAGCATAAGAATTGTTTAATCGATCAATCTATCCATCATATATTAAGTCAATCAAGTAATCGATGAATCAAATAGTGGATAAATAACACTCTGCTTAAAGCCTGTTACTGGCTATGCTATGCTGAGAGCAGTTGACTATCTTTTCTCAAACTTTGAGAAGGCCCTGGGAACAGTTGCCTATATATCAAAGACCAAATAAACCCTGCCAAGGAGTTACAAAAACCCAACTATTTACAACCAATATCCTCCTGACATGTTAACAACAGAATGTGTTGCCAACATTACATCCATTTAACCTGTATTGTTTATTATCGACTCGCACAACTTGTTAACGGGATATTGCACCCCTGCTGTGCGTTAGTGTGTATGAGTATTCACATCTGAATATGCTTGTGGGGAAGATTCAAACACATTTGTTCACTTCCTTGGCGACGTAAAAGGACAAATCCTATCAATTTTCAAGTAAATTGGTTAAATACGTTTTAAACTATCTTATTAAAAACACATTTAAAACAATGATTTTATGTACGACTTGACAATAATTACTTCCGGTTTACTACTAAAAAACTAAAATAAAAATAAGCAGTTTATATCAACTTTTTTTTAAATTTTATTGTCATTTTCATAATTATTACAAGAAAACAAAGGAACAAAGAAAATGTTTATTGGCACTCACACACCCTTGCATACACTTGCACACATATATTATCAGAAACACTTTTTAATTGTTTACTGGAAAATTAAAGTTCAAAAATATTTTTTCCAGTTTGACCATTGTTTGTCAAAATTTAACATTTCACATGATTTGATTGATATGTATCTTTCAACCTTATATTTGAAATAAATATGTTGTGATAGCCCCTTTAAGTAAGGAATCTTTTTTTGTTTCAAACAGTTAAAAATAAATTGTTAACAACTTTGTTACCCTGATTTAGAGATGTTGCACAAAATATAACATTAGTAACATTAAATCCAATTCTATTTGAAGTTTTACAATAGATATGAATGCTGAGTTTGTTCCATAAGGACGGTATGTCTATACATTTGATAACCACACGTGGATTGTTTCTACATATCAATAACTTGCTATTTTTTAAAATTAAGATCTATTAGAGGTAAGAAAAAAGGTTTGTAGCAATGTAAGATGAATGTCCAAAGTTAAAAGCTGTTGCGGGTAGAAGATTCAATTCATTACATTTACATTTAAAAAGCAAAATCTCCCGTAAAACTTGGAACTAGTCTAATTCAGAAGAGACATATATCGCACATTTATCCATGGAAAATGGTTTCATATTAATTCCTGAATACTCTGGGTTACAGATTGCTAGATCTTCAGCTACGTTTCATTATGAAATATAAAATCAATTTGCATACAGGAATCGCTAATGCATGCATAATGTATGTCACTAAATGAAGCCAACTAATGTAATTTAAATATCATTTGTGTTGTGTTTCTCTTAGTAATAAGACAACTATACAACCACGTTAATCCCCCCCCCCCCCAATGTATATGAATACACCAAAGAGCTTGTGGATGAGAATAAAAAAGTTAAATACTTATAAATTTAAAATAGGTTTGAGAATATGAATACTTATTATAAGTTATGTATTTCACACAAGTATTAAAAACCTCTGTCTGCATGTGTCCCAATGAAACATTGTATTTGCTGACAAGGTCACTCTATCTACCATAGAACTTGCGTAAAGATGATTTTAATCGAGGTTCTTGATATTCTTGTTCCAACATCTTGTTTGTACGTAGCTTGCCTCGTTTAAAAAAATTTTCCTATTTAGAGCATGCTCCTGCATAACGAATAAGAGGCATAAACCCTATAAGTAGGTGTTGATTGTACATGTATATTGCTACATAAGTAAGGGAAGTTTACGATGGGAAAATTAAAATAATCACGTTTATCATATAGTTTTGTTGTAAGATTACCATTAATGTCTTTTTCTAGTAAAATATCCAAATACGAAACAGGTGGTATCTTTTATTTCAAGCTCACTGGGATATATTGAGTTCACATAAGAGGGAAAGTAACAGTTGTTAATGGATAAAACATCATCAATATATCTAAATGTGGAGTTAAAGGCCACAGCAAGAGCCTTATTTTTTTCTTGTACAAGCTTTTGAATGAATTCTGCTTCATAAGAATATAAAAATAGGTCAGCCAAAAGAGGAGCACAATTTGTGCCCATGGGAATTCCGACTGATTGTTGGAAGACATGGTCCCAAAAACTACATAGATGTTGTCTATCAGAAATTCAAGCATCTTTTTTATGTCAACTTCATAGTACTTGTGTGTACAATCAGAATGGTTTTTAACAAAATAATTTTTATATTTCCAGTGATAAGGTAAGAAAATTAACGATTTCTATTTTTTAATAAAGAAACAATTGTCGACGATATCAACAAACCTAGATTTTAATTTGTCATAGGGAATGGTTGTATAACGCGTTGAAAAATCGTAAGTTTTGATGTTACTGATTTTGGTAAGATTTTGTGACCTCAAAGTTTCTAATAATTCTTTAGAGTTTTTAAGTATCCACCTCTGATTCACACCGCTTCTGGAGTATATTGTTGTACAGTACTATTGAAGTTTCTCCTTCACACTGTAAGGATTAAAGAAGGAGGCTTGGTAGAACATTTACTGCAACCTGCTATATATCTTTGTTTGTGAGGTTTTTTGTGAAGCTTTAGAATCCAGTATAAATATGATAAATCAAATTCATTTTGTTTATTAGAGATATTAAATATATCCAAAACCGATTTATGATTTTGAAGTATTTCATTCTTGGAAAGGCAGCTATGGATGTAGGTAGGATTACCGTATGTAGAATTGAAACCCAGTTCTTTTAAAATGCAATTAATATAACGTGCCTTACAAACGAAGACAATGTTGTTACATTGTCTTGTCAGAAGGGACCAGTGCATACTGATCGTGCAATCTATGTTGTTCTTTTCTCACTTCTGCTTTATTGAAAACAGAAGGATAGATGGTTTTCATGTGGCCTCTCAGTCGTTTAATACGAGATTTTAATATGCATCTGATGCTTTTAACCCACTCTGACAAGGTGTAAAGGTCTTCTTTTTCAGATTTGGCCCATCGCTTGGCGTAATCTTCAACAGAATTCATGTTACGTATAAAATTTCGACGCCATGTGAAGGATCTAGGCTCACTAAATTTTGGTCTTTTCATAATAAGTGATCTTAGATCTTCGTTGTTTACTTTATTAACATCACCAGTAATAACGTGTCCGGCAGGACTATAATTGTAGGGTGAAAAAGAACATGAACACGTTGGAGGATTATCTTTCAGATGTTCGATATTAAGGCCTTGTAGAGTTTGTTTGTAATTGAAGAGTTAAGAAGCAATGGTTGAAGTATAATTGTAGGAAATACAAGGGACTGACTTTATCTTGAAATATGGCGGAATGCAGGACTGAACATTTTCGTGATTAAGGATATTATTTATATTAACGGCATCGATTCCCTTGTTGGCATATTGCAGTTTGAAAAAATAACTTGGTGCAGTATTTTCTGTTTGTGTAGGTTTAAAAAGCCGACGATAAGCAATATCCATAATTATGAATCCGAGTCTGTATTCCGGTGTAGAAAAATCAAAAAGCGGCTTTTTATTGACTTTTTCAAGAAGATTATTTAGCTCTTTCAATTGGAGATAGTAAAGATTGGTGCGAATGTAATGGAAACCCAATTGTTTAATTACATAAGGTAGTAATGAATCAAAGGAAACATCGTGTATAATTGGTTTGTTATAAGACCAATGTCCATGACTACGCCTACGTCTCTTGGTAAAAAGTACCATTACATTAACATTGTATAAACTTTGATGATATTCTTCAAGAATGAAAAAAAATTCAAGGGTGATGTAATGATTTTATTTACATAAGGTTAATAATTGGGACACTCTATTGCGTTTACAATAGTTCATCTCATTAATTAATCGGATTGTCTAATAAAATAGAACTGATACATCGATTGCAAGTTTTATACAACAAATTCTCAACCTGCAATTATTTTTATGGAAATAGAGTATAATTGCTTGTTTGTCCATCTCTTTAAAACATCGATATATTTGGTATATAATAATAACGATTTATCAATCAATCTATATATTGACATGTATTTTAGAATTTGTTTATGTTTATTTAAACTCTTTCTCTAAAATTATGATGCATATCTCTCTCAAAACACATCTGCTTTAACGTTTTATCCAATATATATTTTGCTTCAAACTATTAATTTATGTAAGTATAGAAAAAGGTCAATTTTTTTTAGCTTCAAAATTTGAACATTTTTCCTCTACAAGATTCTTTATATTATTTATATAGAGTTTTGTTCTAAAAGAGGTAGATATTGCTTTAGACGACCATCTATCCCTCTTCTCCAAATTAAACGTTATTGTATGATATGATGTAATCTGCATTATTACGATACAAAGTATTACCTAGTATCAACAAATGCAAACACATGGAAAATTCTGACTCTTATGAGAAATCACATGCATTTATATATGCATTTTGTCTAAAAATGGACTTGAAGAAATGTTAGAAGAAAAGGGTTTGCTAAAGTAGGAGGAAAAAAAACAAAGTCAGGAATTTTTAACTCATTCCATAACCAATTCTTATTGTAATTTTTAATTCATTCCATAATTTTGTATTCATTCCATAACCAATTCTCATTGTAATTTTCCATGTACAAGGCCAATGGATACATGAAAACGATGCATCTTTTATGATGGTTTAGATAACTGAACAATTCAGCAAATTGTTTACGCGACTAAGAATAAAAAGTCCACAGAGGTCACGGGCTTGCTTCATTAATCAATCATAAAAAATACAGTGTAATTTGGAATTTCTTTTACCGCAGTTAATTAAACTTTATTTTCTTTTGTGCTCATTAATAATAACAAAGATTTAAAACCGTCCCTCATGACATATTTTATTGTCAATGGTTATTTTCGCGCAGGACTGCAAAAAATATTTTGACAAATTAATAAACATTCCGTGATTGAGGAGGAAAACAATAACTTATGAACTTCTATATATATGTACAATGTATATAAATATCTTAACATCCCTAATAACTTCTCTATATGTTTTTTTTATAAACAAACAAAAATAACAACATCGTTTCAGGCACACTTTTTGATAAGAATAACTATTTTTAACATTGTGCAGGAAACAGAAATGGATGTAGGCTTATAATAGTTATAAAACTTTTCCTCATGAACACCATAATTGTAGTACGTAAACTAGCTGCAGGTCTGAAGCTCCCGGTCTCAAAAGATTGTATGGACGACCTGGGAGCTACAGTGCCACCCATTGAAAAAATTGTGCATTTATTGCGCAGAAAAAAGTGAAAAATTTAATGGTACTAATTTTTTTCACAGAATTTGCGTATAAATAAGGTTTATTAGTTCAAAACTAGCGCACGTTTTTCTACGCAATAAATATACATTTTTTTCAATGGGCGGCACTGTAGCTTCCAGGTCGTTCATCCGATATTTTTCAGACCGGGAGCAACATATCTGCAGCTATACGTAAACAATAAAATACTTTCTTTGGTGGTTCATGCGGGATATGAAAATGGCGAAATTGCCGAAGAAATTTTATTACAATGATCGATACCTTCATAACCCGCATGAACCACCAAAGAAAGCATTTTATCGTTTATATTTATATCTTTCTTTTAACAAATTATTGAATTGATTGTAAAAAGTAAGTAAAATTCACTAAATTACGTTTAATGTAAAATCCTAGGCACCTGATCCCACCTCTGTCTTTTTAGAGGTCCGTGTTGCTCTGCTTTAAATTCGTTTTTCGCTTTATGGAATTTTGAGATTGTTGACATTTTGTTATTGTCATTTTTCATCAGTACGTTAGCTAAAAACCCAAGCTAAATCGTCTCATATTGGAGTGCAGTCTGTGATTTTTCTTAGTTCGCTGTAGGTTTCGACCAATCGATAAACGGAGCGTGTAGATTTCAGTCCTGTCAGTTTCTAAGCTGTTCTATAGAGCTATGAATTATTTATAAGTTTCCTCGGTAGATGTAAATATTTTGGATTGAAAATTGAGTATTTTATCATCAGATTGTTCGCTTTTTCCTTCAATACAATTTTTATTTCAATTATAAATTCAATTCCTAAAATCCTGTTAACATCAATTTTGTTTACCCAATTAATTTTATTCGTTATTGTTCCTTGATTGTACAGCTGTTATCGAAAACTCATACTTAAATTTTTTAATTATGTAATCTTTGATATAAAAATTCTTTGCTGATCGGTAAAAGTTCTCAGGAGGAAACGCTAAATGTCATTTTTCGTTCCTACAGACTGTAAAAGCTGATTATTGTCATATTTTTGAAAAATTGTTCCCTTTTGATCCTTATATTGCCAATCATTTTAATACATGTACATTGGTATTCGTGCCTCAAGTAAGATGAAAGGTCAACAAATTAATCACCATACCTCAATTAGTTTTATAATTTAAATATTATTTTTCATCATAAACTATTCATTAGTATATATAATAGCACGGACTCTTCTATTGGAGTTCGAAAGGACCCAGAGGCACTCTACAATACAAAATGCGCGCGACTTGATCACGTACCAAGTCTACTAGAATGACAAATACGAATCTTTGGTACACTAGCTAAGTCATACACAATTGGTTCTAATAAGCGTCATGTTCTGTCTCATGTCTTGGAACTGTGTTTCTTCTTGACCAATATGATGTATGTTTTGTTTTGATAATTCAAAATGAAACAATATTTAATCTATCGTATCCAGAAATATTTTATCCGATTCAATGTTTTAGAATAAGTTTTATTTGATAAAATAGAAATGATGAGTACTCATTTGATTTGTCAAAGTTTGGGCGAAGGGGCATAACTCGACGTATGGAATAACAATCAAAACTACAATATATCCATTTCGCCAAACACTATCGACCTATTAATAAGATTGGTATATTTCCTGGCGGACATTTTTAACTTTTTGTCTTTTTTTTAAAAGACAGGTCTTGATCACATGACCGTAAGTTGAGCTATTTCTATTCATTAAATGTATAATTTCTTTTATTCTTGATAAGTTAAATTAAACAACAGAACTACAATGTAAGTAGAAGAAGGCAC
>WFKH01006014.1:37748955-37765098 GCA_016163765.1 Magallana hongkongensis
CTATCTATCTATCTATCTATCTATCTATCTATCTATCTATCTATCTACTGAATTATATTTAAGGATTACTTAAGGTTCTCCGATCCTCAGCCTTAAAGGTTTTTTTTCATCATAAAATGTTATTTGTCCTTCAAACTTTATTGATGGCATCCATGCATTTTACAAAGATATAATTGCAAATTTGCCCACGATGGATATAATTTAAGAAATGTATTAGCTGAGATGATCAAATTAACAAAAAATATTTATGTAATATTGGTGATCTGACTGGAACTATCAAGAACATAACACATGTTTGAGTGAATATTGTCCATTTTTTGACAATAAGAAAAAAGAGACTAAAGGGGAGGTCTTAACAATAGTAAGATCATCCGACATTGGATGTAAGATCAAATAGAGTACGAAATATGACATCCCCTGCACACAACTAAAATGTATAATTTATATACAACATATGCATACAACCAAATATAAATAAAACAAACAAAAAACAACAACAGCTAAAACAAAAATTTAGCAGCTATTATTCCTGCTACACTGTAGGTGATAAAGGGGAAGGAGGGTGGGTAGATTTTAAATAAACGATCCTCTGTTAACAAAAAGTTTTTTGAAGTGGCGCTTAATACACATCACGTGACATATTAGCACGTTCTGATTGGTTGGTACATATAAGTACAAAAGGTAATGCTAAAACCCAATTGTATGGTTGAAATCTTCTAAAAATTCAAAATACCTAAAATATCGTTTGGACAAAAACATATCACAAATTATATAAATGCTATTATTTACAATAATGCTGTATTGTACCGGTGCATCGATGGCTCGAACCCCTTTACAAATTATCTATATGTAGTAGATCTTCGTGGAACCACTTAACCATTAATTTCGTTGAATAGCTGATCATAATATTAAAACTAGAATACTAGTTAAATTTTTCTATATAAAAGGCAGATTTATGGTACGAATAAAAAAATTCGGATAATTTAGAGTTATCGAACAAGGCTTAGGATCGGAGATCGTTAAGATTGCAGAATTGCCATTCGTTTGAATGAAGTTCATTCCGATTGATTAATTCATTATTCGTGTCAAAACACAGAAATGCGTCTAATGTTATCAGTATTTTTCCACGGTTTAAATAGAAACCTCAACCTGATTATATCATGTGTAAAATATTCATATGATTTTTTATGGTATTTATTTAATCAAAAATCTATTACAACAGGCAAATAGGCATAACAGATTCTAAAAGTTTTTTTCTAACTACATGTCGCTGTATCTTAGACAGTTTTCATTCTACTCGAAGACTTTTTTGATATTGTGAACAACAGAGACCGATAAAAGTTTATCTAACGTTTAAAAATACCATCTCGGGTCCCGAATATTGCTAGTTGTGTTGTTTTTATCATATTTTTATTTTAAATGAAAAAGGTGTCAATAATTGTTTTACTTTGTATGAAATGCTCAACGATGATTTTATCGTTCTTTAGTTACGAATGGAGAGTTGAACAGACTAAGTATAGGGACAATGTCCTTCACAATATCAAACCCGAGACCACATATGGTGTTAACCTTAATTCACTATGAAATTCAGCAAAGTTTATATATAATGGTGTGCAATTAAGGAAGGATTTTGAAATAAGTAAACATTTATACAAATCCCTTTCCTTAGATATAAATTATAAATATATAATTCTTGACGTGCCTTGGGACTGTCATGTTATAAATTTTGAATTTACCGGATGGCAGTAAATACAAAATTTTGTCATGTTGAAATTTTGTATTTACTGCCACCCGGTAAATTCAAAATTCACAACATGACTGAACTTTGACTACTAGTATATCTAATTTTCAAAAAGAAAATTTTGCCTTTCAAACAAATTTCAAGTAAGTGCTTGAAATCATGAAAATATTTGATCGTTAAAATCATATCTAAACTAATCCACGCAAAATAAGAAAATAGTAGATAATAATTTTTCTTTTAAAATTCAAAAGTCTTAGAAATTTATCCCTACGCAACTAAAGACACTGAATACTACTGTATAATGTATTTGAAATACATGTAAGTAACTTGAAAGGTTGCATTATTTAAATGCGGTAAATATTCAGCAGATGAACAAGTATAGCTGTAAACCTATACTACATGTAAATGTACTTACAAAAATGCCAGCCTGGTAATCTCTGCTTGACATTTCGTTGCTTGGAGTTCCGCCTGAGGACGATCGAACTCGGACAGAACACCTCACCTGTAATGTAATACTCACTATTCATATGATCATACCAATGATTCCTAAGCACTGCTGCATGTAAATAAATACACACTATTGATTGTGAATACATTATATTAACCCCAAATCTTATGTTTAATATTTTAAAAGGATTAAAAATAATTTAATATTAAATTTATATTAACGTACCACCATGTTTAGATTGTATTGATGAACCCAGTGTTCCGGAAGTAATCGGGTCGTCGATATATTTTCATAATCCACATTTGTCGTTCTTCGTACTTCATCGTCGTTTATGTACCATGTTATATCAAAATAATATGGGTCCATACTTGGATTATCAAAGGTACACTCAAAATAAGATTTCTTCTTTGTTGAATTATATTCCTCTAAAGGTGTTTCTTCGAGATCTGCATTTACCACTGGAGAAACAGTGATTGCAGGCAACACCTGACATCCAGGCGTAATACCATTTTCTGAACTTTGACCATCCGGACATTTTACCTGTTCACCTGAAAGAAATTGAGGAGGAGATGGAGTAAAGAATAAAGGGAAACGGCATTTGAAAAATGTGCTTTTATATAATAACTTAAGCAATCGAAGGCGAAATTTCATTTTTTTAAATACCTAAATTAATTTAACATACATTGTACGTGTAAAAGAATAGGAAAACTCTGGCGCAGAAATATAAAAAAAAATATGCGGAAAACGTGAAATTGTGGCGTATTTCCAACAAACATGGTCTGATAGTAAACTTATAATCTTAATAATAATCTTTTAAGAAACTAAAATAGCTAAATTTTTTGATAAAAAAAAAAAACTTTGAATATTTGATATAAAAACGAAAGACTAGACATTTTATAAATATATCTAGAATAAGTAGGACTCGGTCACACTAATTAATATTAATGCGAGTTTTATCTATAGGCCTTCTTCAAAACATTTTAAATCCATGTAAAGTAAGAAAAGTAAATCTTGTTATGACTTACCACAGCAATAGCCGCTTGCGAGGATGGGTGTTTTTCGTAAATAGTATACATTGTAGGTACCACAGTTTCTTATCTTAATAGGTATCGTCGATTCACAGGATCTTGTGAAACCAACAACACAGGCAGTCCTATCAACAATGCCGTCACTCTGGAGTGGCAGTGATCCTTTGAATTAAATCAAAAGATCACTTGTATATAACAAAAGAATTAACCTATAAGGGAGATCGATTTCCCGGGAAAAAAAAATCACTTTTGAAAATCAAAGTTCATTTGATATTTCCTACTGTTAGTAAATATTTCTAAATTTTTCGATTTTTCATTTAGAACCTATCATATTGCACCTGTAATTCTTTAATTACCCTTCAACGTTGGATAAAACATCATTTTCGCATTAAAACTGTCTATTTCTGAATGAATTGTGGCCTAGAAATCCATCAGGGCAGACCTGTCCCTAAAAAACTAGGATATTTGAATAGATTTTGATCAAAGAAATAAATTAAGATATGATTTTTAGGGACACCCTGCCCTGAGGTCAAAAAAAACTTTCAAAAAGTTTTAATACTTATTTGTATTATAGTAGTTTATATATACGTGTTACACCTGTAAGGTTTGAATTATAGCTTAGTTGGTTTCACCGCTGTCACTTACCGCGTATCTAAAGGGTTTTTTTGTATCCTGGTTCGATTCCACCTGTTGGCATGGTTTTCCTTTTTTAAACTTATCGGATTGTATAAACACTTTTTTTTCACAGGATTCTGCATTTTATATTTTACTACGATTATTTTCCCTTAATGCACGTTTGCTCTTCAAATTGAAGACATTTATGAAAAAGTAAGTGCTGAGCTGAAAGAAATCAACCGTAACTATACCTTAGTAAAATATGATTTCTTTCGTTTGAGGGACGAATTAGACAGAAATCAATTTCTACTTGGTGTAATAATGAATTAATTGTCCGGAAATATAAGGTTTTCATTCGAATACCTGTTTGTGTCACCTGGTTCTTAAGAACCGGTTTATTAGCAAGGCTGTATAAATAATTGCTTAGGTGTTAAAGACCAGTTTAGGACGACACGTACAGCGGAAAGTTTAAAATTCGGCATGCAGAACGAGGAGATGTCGGGCGGGGCTCAGGCAGACATGCTACAAGCCATTCTCAACTAAATGAATGAACAGAAAATGGACATGGAGAATACTATGGCGATGCAACTTGACAATTTTAAACGAGAATTACAGGGAGCGACTTCCTCCGTATCGTCTGAAGTGAACAAGTTAAAGTCAGAACAAGCGATAGTCTGGAAACATCCAGGTAACAAAGATCAATTTGAACATAACGTGAAGATTATTGATACGTTGACGCAGGCTTCATGGGCCTTGAATAACAATAAATATGATTATTGCAAGGAGCTTATTCATGAATCAGTTGAACTTTGTAATAAGCGTAACAAACTTATCAAAATGGCTGATGCATCACCTTGTGGGTGGAGTACAGTGAAAAATTATGTAACCAATCCACTGGCTGATGATTCGGATGACGAAAAACGAATGTTTAAAGCGGAAAATAAAGCTATGAAAGAAAAGAAAGAAAAGGAGAAGCAAAAGAAAAACTGAAATCTAAAAGTAGCTATTCTAATGTTAGGAGCAGTGCTCCTTATTTTCCTTTTCCAGCTAGACAGCCTTTTCGTGGCCCAACGCCCTTTGGTTTCACCATCATGCCAGGTGCATCCAGATTTCCCATTGGCTGTTTCCACTGCGGAAAACCCAATCACCAAAGAAAAGAATGCCCAGAGCTTAAGTCCGTTAAATAGAGAGGCTAAACAGTCTAAAGAATCATCTTTGATAAAAGATAAGTATTATGATGGAAAAAGTTGTATTGATGAGTTTAACGAATGCTATGAGTATAAAGAAGGTGGCAAAGTCTTTGTTGGAGGGCGATTAAAATCAAATATTGAATTTTGGAAATGCATTGATGCTTGCAATTGTCATTATATCATAGATACTATTCAGGATGGTTATAAAATACCTTTTTATTCTTTACCACAGCAGAGCTTTTCGCTTAATAATAAATCTGCTTTACAGGAAGATGTTTTCGTGCAGGGAGCAATAATGGAGCTATTAGAAAATGGTTTGATTTCCGAACAAAATACAGAGTTTTTGGTTACTAATCCTCTCTCTGTTTCAGTGAACTCGAGTGGGAAAAGAAGGCTTATATTAGATTCAAGGGAAGTTAATAAGCATGTATGGAAACAGTCTGTGAAATATGATGATATAAGAACCGCTCTTATGTATACAAATAAAAATAGTTGGTGTTTTAAATTTGACATCACAAGTGCATATCACCATATTTTTCCTGACCATAGAAAATATTTAGGATTTTCATGGAAATTTGGTGTTCAAGATCGATTTTTCTGTTTTAATGTTTTGCCATTTGGTCTCACATCTGCGCCATATATTTTTACTAAACTCACACGACCCTTAGTTAAGAAATGGCGTAGAGAAGGTAAAACTGTACTTATGTATTTAGATGATGGGTTTGGCTGTCATAGTAAGTATGACGAAGCATGCAAAATATCCAAAGAGGTACAGTATGATTTAGTTTGTTCAGGGTTTGTGCCTAAAGTGGAAAAGTCCATGTGGATCCCTTGTCAAGTTATCGAGTATCTTGGTGTTGTTTTAGATTGTAACATGGGAAAAAATTATATTCCTGAAAAGCGTGTATTTAAGATTCAAAAAACAATTTTCAAAATTGAGCATTATATGAACCAGAATCGCAGAATAAAGGTAAGACGCCTAGCAAGTTTAGTTGGACAAATCATATCTATGTCTGTTGTTATCGGAAGTGTAGCTCTGTTAATGACTAAATGACTTAGTATTGACATTGTGTCTGCTCCAACATGGAAAAGCATGATTTTAATTTCTGAGGAAAGTAAAAAACAGATAAGTTTCTGGAAATCGTCTTTAGGTATGTTGAATGGAAGGGATATGAAAATTAAACCAAGTTCTAATCTGGTAGTATACACAGATGCAAGTGATACTGGTTATGGCGGATATTGCGTACGGACAGGTGAAACTGTTTCTCATGGTTTGTGGGAAGAATCTGAGAGAATAATGAGTTCCACATGGAGAGAATTGGCCGCGGTGGATAGAGTTCTTCGGTCATTTGTACAATTTCTCAAAGGTGAGAATATACAATGGTTTACAGATAACGCAAATGTTGTTTCCATTGTTCAAAAAGGGAGTATGAAAAATAACTTACAAGATCTTGCAATGAACATTTTTCAAATTTGCTTAGAATATAAGATTGGCATTGAAATTGAATGGATAGCAAGAGAACTCAATGAGCAAGCAGATTTTTTGAGCAGAATTGTCGACTTTGATGATTGGGGTATCGTGAAAACTGTTTTTGATGACCTATCACGGGAATGGGGTCCATATGATATTGATTTATTTGCTTGTGATTACAATGCAAAAGTAGATAAATTTTGTTCCAGGTATTGGAATCCTTTTACGTATGCAGTTGATGCATTTACTCTTAGTTGGACAGGTTGGAATGCATGGATCGTACCGCCATTTTATCTTATTCCAAGAGTTTTGGAGAATTTGAATGAATGCAAAGGATATGGAACATTAGTAGTTCCGCTATGAGAATCATCAGCCTTTTGGCCAATTTTAATTTCTGAAGTTTACAGGTCACATATTGTAGATTGGAAGGATATTCCAGTAGCAAAGGAGTTTTACACACGTGGTAAACTCGGGTTTGGTATTTTTGGTAGAGAAGATTTAAAGTTTAGAATGCTTGCATTTGTTTTTGAATTCAGAGTTTAATTTCAAAATTGTTTCCGGCTGTTTTAAATTCTTCAAAATAAACACATCTATTGATTTATTGGGAATTTTTTTTCATAAACTTGTATGAGAAATATCAGGCAATTTGTGCTATGTTGTAATAAAGATAAATTTTATCGTTATGGATTTTACTGAAGTTTCTTCCACCACGTTTGTGGTTTTGCCGTTTGGCAAGTTTGATTTTTTATCAAACTGATATTTTCATTTCTGAAGAAAATGTGTTGAATATCTGAATTAAGCTGATATGTAGATATAAATGTTTGTATTTTTATACATATCCGGTAGATAATTTCAAAGCGAAAAAATATTTATTGGTGTTCCTTAACAAATTTGTTTTTTCAGGTATTTGAAAGAGATTTGATTCAGTTGCCTTCAAAGTTGCGTGAAAAAGTGTATGCACTTCCTGGGATTATTCAAGCATCACGAGCGGATTCAACTATACACAAATATTGTAACAGTTTCCTGAGATTTAAGAAGTGGGCAAAAGAACAAGGAATCGAAGAAAGTGAATTATTTCCTTCAAAACCTTTACATGTATCTATTTATTTAGCATGCAAGATTCAACGGGCAAACTCTCCATCTCCTATTGTTGACGCATTCTATGGAATAAAATGGGCTCATGATCTTGTGGGATTCAATTCTCCGACTGAAAATCAGTTTGTTAAAAACATTATGGAAGTGGGAAACGTAACGTGGCAAAACCTGTTCAAAAGAAAGAACCAATAACTGTTGAAAATTTACGTTGTATGTATTTGAAACTATTTGAATGTAATAATATTTATAATCAAAGAATCATTTGTATGGTCTTGTTGGCATTCGCTCGATTTTTACGTAGCAGCGAACTCATAAATATCAAGAGATCTACTGATATTCAATTCTTCCCTGATAATATTGAAATATTCATCGAGTCGAGTAAGACTGACATCTACAGAGATGGTACTAGAGTTGTTATAGCAAGAACATTTTCATATATGTGTCCTGTTTCTAATTTTGAATTGAATCTTCGTTTAGCTGGGATTCAAGACGATTCAGAGGAATTTGTATTTTGTGCTATTTCGAAATCGGGAAGTGGTTACCGGTTGCGTAATCGTGAAAAGCCCCTGTCTTACACCAGGGTTCGTGAATAATTCATCGAAGCATTTACAGGAATTGTAGGTAACATCAAAGTTTATGGACTTCACAGTTTGCGATCAGGTGGAGCGACTGCGTCGGTAGTGAGGGGATATTCAAAAGACATGGACGTTGGCGTTCGGAATCCGCTAAGGATGGACATGTCCAGGATCCGCTTAGTGAACGTTCAAGTGTTTCCAAAAAACTTGGTTTATAATAGTTCTAATCATGTTGTTTATTGATTGTATTGTATCATTTTGTATTAATTTTTCTGAATATATATGAAGTTGGATTACGTTATTATATACTATATTAGTAGCATTAGTTCCCCGTTCTTTATATTTACATAGCTGCAGCGTGTCGTTGCTAATTCCACACAGTGTGTTGTTATTTACTAGTATTATAGTATTCAGCTTTCATTTGGAAAGTAATGAATGGATTTAAAGGAGAAATATGATTTCTTTCGTTTGAGGGACGAATTAGACAGAAATCAATTTCTACTTGGTGTAATAATGAATTAATTGTCCGGAAATATAAGGTTTTCATTCGAATATCTGTTTGTGTCACCTGGTTCTTAAGAACCGGTTTATTAGCAAGGCTATATAAAGAATTGCTTAGGTGTTAAATATCAGTTTAGGACGACACGTACAGCGGAAAGTTTAAATTTTAAGAATTCTTTTATTAAAGTAAATAAATCATGCGATCCAACTTTATGTCATAATTATGTATTTGTACATTTAATATGCCAAATATTAAATAGCTGCAGCGTGTCGTTGATAATTCCACACAATGTGTTGTTATTTACTAGTATTATAGTATTCAGCTTTCATTTGTAAAGTAATGAATGGATTTAAAGGAGAAAGCACGCCCTCGTCGGAAACCCACGGTTGATTACGAGCCGTTCCTCTCTCCATCACCCGTGGGTCCCTTTAAACTTCGACGCTCGTATTAAAGCACGCAAGTTGATTAATGGCTCATATTACACCCCAAGTAAATTGGTCCAATCAACAAGTCGTTTTTAACGCTCGTTCGTTACAGTATTCAAATGGCGATCGCAGAGAACGATTTGTATTGATAGCGAGGCTACAGTAATGCCCATGGGCCACATCGCTCACCTAGCAACAATAGGCATGATAAAATCAGCTTAATAGAATCATAATACAAATTATCTGGACAATGTAGTATAATACATGTAGATCATGTATAAATAAAAATCCATTTTCCCCATGGATATTCTTATGTTTATAATCAAGTCCCTTTTCTAACAGGATGATCTTATAGTCATATTGAGCATTGCAGTTCTCAACAAGATCCTAAACAATTGTTTAATATATATAGGATATAAAACTACATCAAACTCTAAACCCCTTGTGAGGCCCAAGAATCGTCCAGGGGCCAAACTCTATACAATTTTAAGGATTCAGCAATTTGTCAAAATGCTTGCAGTAAAGTAAAACCGTATACTAAACATTTCAGTTTTTGTGAATAAAATGTTTTCCTTTTTAAAATTGGATCCCCAATGTGGCCCCACCCTACTCCTCAAGGTTTTGATTTTAACGAATTTGAATCTACACTACCTAAGGTTGCTTTCACTAAAGTTACAGCTTTTCTAGGCAAATGGTATTTTAGAAGAAGATTTTTAAAAAATTTTCTCTATATATTCCTATGTAAAAATTTTACCCACCCACCCATTGTGACCCCATCCTACCCCCCCCCCCCCCCCCGGGGGGGGGGATCATGTTTTGCACAAACTTGATTCTACCCAGTCCTTGCCTGAGGATGCTTCCACACAAGTTTCAGCTCTTTTGGCCAATCGGTTTTAAATATTTTTCTCTACATATTCCTATAAAGAATTCAACCCCCATTGCGGACCCACCCTTCCCCCGGGGATCATGATTTGAACAAACTTAAATCTACCCTACCTGAAGATGCTTCCACAAAAGTTTCAGCTTTTCTGGGTATTCGGTTTTGAGAAGATTTTTTACTTTTCTCTATATTACCCTTTGTAAAAATTTACCCCCCCCCCCCAATTGTGGCCTCATCCAACCCCCGGTGATCATGGTTTGAACAAACTTTAAACAACCCTACCTGAGGATGCTTCCACACAAGTTTCACACAAGTCCTGTCCGATCGTTTTCTGAGAAGAATATTTTTTAAAAGATTAACTCTATATATTCCTATCAATCCTATGTAAAAAAAAAATCGACCCCCCCCCCCATTGTGTCTAACCATATCCCCCGGGGATTATGATTTTCACAACTTTGAATCTACACTACCTGAGGATGCTTCCAAAGAAAGTTCAGTTTCCCTGACTGATTAGTTTCTAAGAAGAAGATTTTTAAAGATTTACTCTATATATTCCTACATGTATGTAAAACATTCGACCCCCATTGTGGCCCAAGCCTACCCCCGGGGATTATGATTTTCACAACTTTGAATCAACACTAGCTGAGGATGGTTCCACTCAAGTTGAAACTTTCCTGGCTGATTAGTTTCTAAGAAGAAAATTTAAGAGATTTACTCTTTATATTCCAATGTAAAAATTTATCCTCCCCCCCCCCCCCCCTTGGCCCCCCCCTACCCCCAGGGATCATGGTTTGAACAATCTTGAATCTACTCTACCTAAGTATGTTTCCACCACACAAGTTTCAGTTTTCCTGGTTGATTGGTTTCTGATAAGATTTATAAAGATTTTTCTCTATAGATTCCTATATAAAAATTCAACCCCCATTGTGGCCCCACCATACCCCCGGGGATCATGATTTGAAGAAACTTAAATTTACCTTACCTGAGGATGCTTACACACAAGTTTCAGCTTTCCTGGCTGATTAGTTTCTGAGAAGAAGAATTTTACAGATTTACTCTACATATTCCAATGTAAAAATTCGATCCCCCATTGTGGCCCCTACCCTACCCCTGGGGGTCATGATTTTCACAACTTTGAATCTACACTAGCTGAGGATTCTTTCACATAAGTTTCAGCTTTACTGGCTGATTAGTTTCTGAGAAGAAGATTTTTAAAGATTTACTCTATATATTCCTATGTACATGTATAACTTCGACCCCCTCTGGGGCCTCTCCTACACCCGGGGATCATGATTTTCACGTCTTTGAATCTAAATTACCTTAGGATGCTTACATATAAGTTTCAGCTTTCCTTGACAAATGGTTCTTAAGAAAATTTTTGAAAATTTCTCAAAATTATTCAATAATTCCTAATTATTTCCCCTTGAAAAAGAGCGTGATCCTTGGTTTTTACAACTTTGAATTTCCCTTTGCCTAAAGGTGCTTTGTGCCAAGTTTGGTGTGAAACGTTAAAGGACAGAAGGACGACAGACAAAATGTCAGAAAAGCTCACTTGAGCTTTCAGCTCAAGTGAGCTAAAAACAGAAAGGTTCCATTTCTGTAACGACTAATTTGATTGGGTGATATTTATAAATATTTGCTCAATAAAACGGGCGTCGAAATGTAAAGATACCCACAGGTTATGGAGAGAGAAACGACACGTAATCAACCGTGGATTTCTGACGATGAAGCACGCTTGTTTTGAGAGCAAGAATCATTCACTCTGTGTTACTCGAGACAGATGGCAAGAAAAAAATATGCCGAGCAAAAGCTGTTGCGTTTGCCTTTCCAGAACATCTATAGAAAATGGTACTATTGTGGGAGAAGTACTGCAAAGTTGATGCGGTTCGAACTTTGCAAAGAACGTGTGCATTGGTGAAATTTTATGTCAAAAATGCAGGAGGAAGGTTTATAGATTAGAAAAAAATGGGGGTGGATCACTTAGAGTTTTCCGTCCCCTTGCCATTCCGGCATCATATACGTCCCCATATACAAATGGTCACGATTTTGGTCAACCATTATCTTTCCAATTTTAATGTTTACAATGCTACAGTAAGGCAATTTTTAATATGCAACCAAAATTTAAGTGTTATTCGTTGAGTTATAAGTGATTTACAAAGCTTACAATTCTTCTCTATGTAAACAAAGCTTTTGTTTTTCATTTTAAATGTTAATGTGAAAATTCCAGTTTTAGACCTAAAATGAATGTGCTAAACATTAGTAACTGTTTATTTATGCTTAAAAATGAATTAGATGATAGACAAATCAGCTTGAAAAAGATTTTTTACTGATATATTGAACCTATGTAAACAAAAACAGGGCAATAACCTTGTTTACATGACAAAGAATTGTGAGCCATGTATCTTGCTTATAACTCAGTGCAGTAACTCGGTACAGTGAATGATGAAATTAAATGTATCATCTCCAAAGAAATGAGTTGTAAAAGGACGTATATACATGTACACTAACGGGATTAGCAACTTCTTTACCGCCATGTTTACATTTACTCCCAAAAATATCATGCAGTTCAAATTAAAAAAATCTTGTAAAATTATTGCTTCTGATTAAAGCAAATGAATGTGTTCTTCTTGTTGATACGGATTTGTTTCATACAATTTGAATTATCATGTTCAAAACTGAATGAGATGTAAGGAAAATAAATACCCTATGTTAATGTCATTGTTGACACGGCATATGTCATCATTCACTTTCCGATCATTATCTCAACAACTGTTGCACACATTCAACTCAAATTTAATATATGGATGTGTCTTATGAATATACAGGTTGAGTTCGAATTTGGTTCCGGTCCGATGATTTTTGACAGAGGTATGCCTCTTGAACTTTGAAAAAATGGGAAATTCCCTTTCCGATCATTATCTCAAGAACCGTTGAACACATTCAACTCAAATTTGATTAATGGATGTTTCATAGGAATATACAGGTTGAGTTCGAATTTGGTTCTGTTCCGATGTTTTTGACAAAGTTGTGCCTCTTGAACTTTAAAAAAAATGAGAAATTCTTAGTTCCGCTTTCTAACTTTTGAAAGGATGCATATATAAAGCTGATATTTCATATGTAGGTTATTTACAAGAAAATACAGATCAAGTTCGAAATAAGTTTCGGTCGGATGTTTTTTGACAGAGTTATGCCTCTTGAACTTAGGAAAAATATCTAAGTTTCAACTCTCTAACTTTTGAAGTGATACATATGTTAAGTTGATATTTCATATAAATTTTTTTATTAGAACATACAGGTCAAGTTTGAACTTGGTTCCAGTATGATGATTTTTGACAGAGTTATGCCTCTTGAACTTAAAAGAAAATGACTAACTTTCAGGGATTTATAACTTAATGTTATACTAATCTGGCATTTGAAATTTTGGTTTAATTGCGGGGGCATTCGTGGCGTTACGACACATCTATTTTAAAAGATATTGTGTAATTGTTTTCAATAGAATAAAAGAAAATTGATGCATAAAACGACCTTCGAAATCGCGTCACGCGAGTTTCGATAGCTGCTAATATGTCCCTAGTTGTAAATAAGCGCAATTATACATGTATCGTATCATAGAAAGTAAACTGAAAATAACATTTTAAGATGATAAAGTAAGATAAAGCGTCCATAACTCATACTGCTCGGACAACGACTGTCAAACATTTTTTTCAATCACTATACATTATGAAAACTAGAACCTAAGAGTTTACTGTGTATGGCCTAAAATCAAGAAGTGGAACGGAAATCGATATGCTTTTTGTAAAGACAGAAACAAATACCGGCCCTATAGGTCAATTCATATGTTAAATACAAGTGATCCTTTAAGAAATAAAAATGACATAAGATATCTCATACATGTATAATCATGTTATGATCTTTGTCCGAATCCAAATATTGCGCTTAAGGACAAAATATGTCACATCATGTATACAGTTAAAAGTATACTACAGAGACATGTACAGAGTGGTGCATTGTATAAGATACAGACATATATTATATATATATATATATATATATATATATATATATATCAACAATGGCCTTACCGTCAAGCCAAACATGATAGAGGGTACCACACATGGCTATTGGCGGTGCACTTGTAACCATGTCGTTTCCTGCTCCACTTTGAAATCGGTACCATCCCTCAGATAAAAAGTTGTCTGAAATCGCCACATCTGTCCCGGTCATTTGGTAACCAGACGATCTCTTGTACTGGTTTGATTGTAACACATAGTGTGTGCATTCCATTTGACCTGAAACAAAATTGCCACACTTAGTATGCTTTTCAATTTTACTTTTTTTTTGTTCATTCAAAATGATGGCGGAGTATTGTCTTATACATATCTTCTATGCAATTGCTATTGCTATTGCACGTTTTAAGTAGTTTTGAAAAATCTAATTTTTTCATTAATAAGTAATACAAAAAATGCTAAAATTCAGATTACAAATTACCTGTAACAAAAGACACCGATGCAATTATTTGTACTATTGTAGAATATAGCAATTTTAACCACATTGTTTGGAGAGAGAACATATAAATTTGCTACCATTTTGAAGCAATGATGTTTGGTTATTTGCATTGTATTTATAGTCAAATATTCTTTCTTCCTAAATTGTAAATGGACCAATCCAAAATGTGACATTGTTTAAGTAAAGGAAGTTTTTCCGCTTCATTCAAATTCTTTTATTTTTAGCATGCTATTAAAAAGTCATTTAAACTATATCAAAGTCATGTTGACATAAAGGCATTTTGGAAATCTTCCAATTTTTTAAAATTTAATTTAAAAGTTTTATCAATTAAAAACCGGTTTATTCTTCTTTGATCATACTGTCTGTTTGATAAGTACATTTTAATAGATTAAATGATATTAAATTTTTAGGTCAAGCATTGAACTTAAACAAGTTTTATGGATATTCTTTTAAAATAAAATATCTTTAAATCAAAAAGATGCTCCTAAAATGGTTGTGCCTTTAAAATTTAAATTTTTAAGTAAATATCACATAACATAAAAAGTTGCACAATATGCATTTTATTTCATTATGAATATTTTAAACGAATATTTTCCACACCAACTACAGAATACTATGCTTCTAATTTTTCTAGCAATAACTTTTTAATATTAACAGAATACGTAATGCATAAGAATTTCGATACCTAAACATTGATTTAATAATAATATCTTTTGCTTATTTGTCATAAATTATATATGTAGGATGACGTATGTTTTATTAAATGACTACCAATTGAAGTATGCAAAAAATCATACGATTTGAATAATTTTTTCAAAGTCTACAGCGATTTTTACTTTCCATAAATTAGAATTACGGAGCACCATTTCATATTTCCACGACGTCAGGTGACGTCAAACAAATGAAAGGCAAACTCACTCTTCTTCAAAGTAAACACCTTTCACTTCCAGACACTTTTCATGACATTTAACTCATTTATAAAATGCACCATCATACAATTATTTGTCAAGTTTTTTGTATAATGTCTTCTGTGGCATGTGGTAGATAATATAGGTCCGAAAATCTCTGTTAACGCAGTTTCGACTTTAGATAAGGAAATAAAGCGAAATCCATAGGTGCAAGCATCTAAGAATCTTTTGGTCTCCATCGGAGATGTTCCTGCTTGCAAACTAAATTTACATGTAATGACGGCCCGGAGCTCCAAGGTGTCCAAGGACGTTAACGTTTTTTACTCAATTTTCAAGCGTTGGTCGCCCATATTCGGCGATAAAACGGTAAAAAAAAATCTTCAATTTAATTGAAACTTTCACAAACTGACCTTCATAAGTTACTGTGACGTCATATAAATTATCATGCATTTTACTGCGCTTTAAGGGTTCATTTTTTATAAAGAAAATTGCGTACAATATATAAAAAAATAAAAAACTGACATGCTCCGTGAAGCATATCTTATCATGATAATTAAGCTGTATATTTTTTATGGTGCATTAAACAAAACCAAATCTTTACATATTTCTTAGAAAATACGTCAAGTTTAAATCTGAATCTGAAAAGTTTCGTTAGTATCATGCGAATAGTCCGTTCACAATCGAACTTGTCGGCGAACTTTTCTAACAACCCATATGTGTGTGTGTGTGTGTGTGTGTGTGTGTGTGTGTGTGTGTGTG
>WFKH01006014.1:37784355-37798499 GCA_016163765.1 Magallana hongkongensis
CACCAACGACGGCGAAAGACATTGGACAGATTTTGACCAGAATAGCTCATTTGCACAAAAAGCACTTATTGATCTCGAAAAACTTTTCAAATGCATAATTAGTATATTTGCATGGTCCATGTTTCTTTTTAAATGAGAGAAAAAATCATTCAATATCTATAATTAATAAAAACATACAGCCAAGAGTTTTAAATAGTCTGACACTAGAAAAACATATTTAATGTAGATTAAGTCGTTCATTCATGAGGTTGAAATTTTTTATGACACTTGTGTCCTATACGGTGTCTGTTTTTACAGTGACCAAGCTACAAAAATGTACAACCGTTAACTTAAACATCAAATCCGGCAGAGAATTAACTGCGGATATGGCATCACCTTTATGGACAATATATGCTGCAACGTATGGGTCTGCTTTGTACCATTGTTTTCCTCGTTGTGAAGAGGACAAGAGGTGCGTTGGAATAGAGTTGTGCAGGATACGACCAGATTATTCTCGATGCAGGGGATGCTGCGAGTGGTTTGTCATTTGGCACAAATGAATAGCACTGACACCTTCTGAAAAATGTAGATACATAGAGCTAGTATGTATGATAAAGTTTTTTCAAAGACAAAATATTGTTTTCTTTTTTAATTTTTGAACAATTTTAATCAGAATTTCAAACCAAATTACTAATATTATAACTTAGCAAATGAAGTTAATTATTTTTAAAATTAATATAATGTTGTATCATATGTCATCATTTCACTGCGTTAATATAATATTTTTGTCAATATCTATTAGGAAAACAAAACAACTGTCAACGAAACTGGAACCAATGGTAAATATTGTTTTTCACTTGTTTGCTCCTCAGCCTCAGCAATATTCGATAACTAATATTTTGTTAAATATATGTTTTTGTTTGTAGATTATTTTATAAAAAATATGTTTATTGAACAAGGGCTTTTTTATCTTTGAATAATTATTGACTCAGTGGTCAAACCTAATGGACTTTATCTCTTAGACCGCAGTTTAAAAATAAACTCAACTGTTTTTTCAATCTCAGCAGCACAAAAATATCTGGATTTTGAAATATATTTTTAAAGAATTGGAAGCAGGCAATAGTTATGACATAATAATGCTTTAATTGTAACTTAAATGAAGAAAGGTTTTTTTAACACCAATTTATTTGTGTTATTATTTTAACAGTTTATGTTTCGTAACTCTATGAATAAAAAAGCTGCAGGTCTGTAGCTCCCTGTCTGAAAAAATGCGGATGGACGCAATTTAATTCTTTATGCAATTTACTACTGATATCGTCTCTTTACTTGCATCGGATAGTCTTTTAAATGGCGACTCTCGATCTCGATGTAAATTTAACATACTTGATTTTTTGTAAAGGTCGGTAGCGTGTTTCGGAGAATGTCTGAGCCAAATAAAGAAACGATATTAGTAGTATATTGCATGAAGAATTTAATGGTACTAATTGTTTTCACAGAATTTGCGTATGAATAAGGTCAATAAGTCCAAAACTAGCTTACGTTTTCCTGCGCATTAAATACACAATTTTTTCAATGGGTGGCACTGTAGCTCCCGTCGTCCATCCGATTTTTTCAGACCGGGACCTACAGACCTGCAGCTATGAATAAAACATATAGTTTGAAATAAAGTTTTAAAAAATCGTCTACAGTGGCTTTGCATTCTTTCACAACCGCAAGTTCTGTGGCAGTGTTTGGACCGAACGTTTTTTCGCACATAAAAGCAGTGGATGGAATGGTAGTTTGCCCGCATTACTCGTATACTTTCCACACATACCAGGAGAAGGATCCTTGGTTTAAAATCAATTTTCAAAGAACAGTAATGATTTGGAAAATAATAGTTTACAACAGACAAGACTGCTGTGGTAAGCGTTACGTTTTACATTAATGTGTTATGTTAGGGTTAGGTCTTGTTTTTAATCCCCACTGGTGAATCCCCGGGGGGAAGGGGGGGGGGGCTTGGTCGCAGTTTGTCAGCCATTGTGTACCTCTTCGTTTTCCAGACTTTTTTCCGTTATTTTCTGGCAAATTAATTTGAAACACCCTGTCTAGCTCCATAATGATGTCATACAGAATATAATGTGTGTTCCCGTTTTGCACACATTTGATAATTGGATATATACAGTGTAACAATAGGTGTGATTTGTGTTGTAATAGCAATTATAGTCCGCTTTCAATCCAAGATTTTACCTGGATTTTAACCTGTGTTTTATTAGCGCATTATCAATGAAACAAGATGAATATAGATATTTGTTTTGTTTTAGGATTAATAACAAATAAATATCGGCAATTTTTCTCATTTGATAATATATAAATAATCATATGATATTTTTATTCTTGACTTTAATTTCCGCTCATTGATAAGAAAAATAACGATAGATGATTTAACTTTTACATTTTTGTCCATTTTTGGGTTACGTTAAATATAAAACTGAATGAATTTAGGAAAAAGTTGTCGGTCCCATGCCAACTGAAAGCTGATTCAATGGATAAATATAGGATGTAGGGGGAAACTACAGTAATTGCAACTTAATTGCAAAATATGTAAAACGCATGTTTATAATTGGATGTTTGGTATCAACAGAAAGGAGATTATGTAAGGAAACAGATCTTTTTCATAAATATTTCAATCTTTGAAGTAGCGGATTTGGCAGTAGTTCTTATGACATCACAGCTTTAGTATTTTGCGGGTCACTTTCTGGTATTTCAAATCAGTAGCTAAACTTGCACAATAGATTCCGAGAAAAACAATATTTTTCATATTGATTCGATATACCCGTAACTGAAGAAGGTTGAAAATGCATGAATTACTTCTACATTTGATCGGTTTTTTGATAAAATCTTTACAGTTCTTGAAGCATATAAAATTGCCGATTAATCATCATACCGTTTGTCAATGTTCTTCGATTATTCAAGCCACAGTTAACAACGTTTCCACTAGACAAATTTCCTCCTTTAATGTCAGCAAAAACATTATTTAAAAATTAACGTATGATATTTTCTCGTCAAACTTGTAACAGATAACTTATGACTGTAGGGTAGTTTCAACTGTTTATGTTTTGTACATTACATAGCGACACTTCAAACGTCCGAAAATACGAAACGCGATGCGATTCAAAATACCAACAAAAGACTCTATCTTATTGAAGATTACTCCAAGATTAATTCAAGCTTGACATATTATCCTGTATAGAGTGTCCATTTAAATGTTAATTACAATTATTATTTATTTTTTGCATCAAGTTTTAAGGTGACTATATTTTGTAGCATAAACAACATTCAGTATACAACAGTGTTAAATTCTGCAAACTATAAATATCAACGCAATTGTGAGTAGATATGTCTTATTTATTTTATTGTCCAAACCCTTCGCAGGAACTGTGATACAGTCAAATTCCCGTTTCGCACACATTTTTTCGATGGCTAATTTTCAAACGTGTGCAAAACGGGAACAAACCATTATATGTATTATACTTTTAATCACCAAATATTTACGAGATTAGTTTTTAAAATTGACTCTTGATCCTGACTGGGTTAAATTAGTGTTCTAATAAATGAAAGTGAGAAAAAAGAACTTCAAGAAGGTCCTTCTTGGTGCAGATCCTACTGTCCCATTCCATCCAAAACAGCAATTATTACTCATCGAATTCGACTTGCGTTACTTATTATCCATTGATTTTACAGTTCGTTATTTTTTTTTTTTTTAAATCTTTCACCAAATTTTCTCCAGACTAATTACTACAACTGTTTCAAAATTAGGGGGATTCCGGTAAGGAACGTGTTTTACTTATGCGATACTCTAAGCATGCATATGCATGTATTTATTTATTTGTTGTTACGCATCCATTGGTTTTAAAGTTATTAATTTTGGAAAATAACGCTCACCGAATTTTCTCCAGACGACAACTGTTTTAAAATTGGGGGGTTCTGGTAAGGGAAATGTATTGCTTATGCAATACTCTAAGAATGCTCGTAAAACAAACACTTGGTTTGATTCGCTCAACTACTTACAGTGTATTTGTAGTTGCGCATGCAGGATTTGTTTTAAGCAGAAAAAAGTTTGCATTACACAGTTTTCATTTTACAGGCAGTCGTTTGGTAAATCTAAACATCACTTACAGTAATGGTGGCCAGACCAACAGCTGTGGATACTATCCTGGCTCGATGGCAAAACGTGGTGACGTCATTCTGTTCCAATGCCCACCTGACGCCAGAGGAAGTTCTGTGAAGCTGATGATCCAGTCCCCGCCAGGAATAAAAAACTACTTCAGTCTCTGTGAAGTTGAAGTTCATCGGAAAAAATACAATTAAAAACCATGAACAAGATTAACATGTTAACAGTGTTACAACAAATCAGTTAAAATATTGGTGTCTGTGTGTTGTAATGCAAATCATTTAATGTAAAACAATCAAACTAACAAAGTAAAAAAAGAACTGAAAGCCGGGCTCTTTTGATGTTCCTTTATGCTTATTGTGTAGTAAAGATTGGCAATGCTTTTTAAAGTAGATCACCCGTCGGATATTCATGCCCATTGTATGTGTTCAACATGCAAAGTCTTGTTTTTTTAAAACACGTAATTGGTGAGAAAAAACACTACTCGCTTAATTTATTTGCAAACAAGCAAACAAAAAACACCAAAAACCAAAAAACAAGAACAACACAGTTGAAAAAACATGGCTCTCTGTTCAACTATTTGGTGTAGCAGAAGCTTTTAATTTGACGTTGTTCGGTGTTGTGCTATTTATAGTAAAATTGACTATTTGCCTGGGTACAGGCAGGATTCTGATTTCAGCAAATCCCGGCTAAAAATGATAATTAATTTTATCCATTAGTTTTGTTCACTATATATATTAAACAAAGGGTTAAATGTTAAAGTAAGACTTTTGAAGTAGATGTAGCTAACTTGATTGTGTACCTCAACACAAGTTATTATTTGCAATACATCAGATGTAGCTTCATTAAAAGATAAATCAATTTTTAATTTAAAGAGTCTTTTTGTTTATTTACGTTTTTTGATCAAGTTTTTGTTGAAATTTGTTAAAGATTATAGTTAAGGTTTTGATCTATTGTTTTGTGTAAAATTTAAAAAAAAAATATTTCAGAAAATTCGTTCAAAATTCTCTTCCTCTTTTACCAATTTTCGAATGATTTTATTTTTATAAACAAATGACTGTTTTCTAAAATTAGAAAACAGTGTGTAGGTTTCCCCCTCCATCTGTCCATTTAGATGCGTGCTTTAATAGGTGAAGTTTGCGCAAAGTATATCTTCATTTTTCAGGGTTAGGTTGTAGGGAGAATTTTTCTAACAATTGTCTCTAGTTTGCTTATGCATAATTGATATGTATATAGTTGTGATGTGTCATTTTTTCTTCAATCTCATTTAAACATTATCAAAATCTTGATTAGAATGTCTGCAACTTATTGTATAAATTATTGTATATAATATTGTATTATTGTGTTCGTATTTCAGTAAAATCTTTTGTGGGTTATGAAAAGCAATAAGTATATGGGAGAATTTGGTAAACTATTATTTACAAATTGATTTTTATAAATATATAATTATACGAATTTAACGATATGTGTTAATAATAAAAAGATTTATGTACAACAAAATGATATCCCGCGAAAGCGCGGGAATAAACACTTTCCACATTAATATGATACATTACCTAATTTGTTGAATCATATTTTTTATTCATTTTTGTAAATACTGTGTCCGAAGTTTTTCTTAATTGCTTTCTTAACCTATTTTCAAAAAATGAAATATAAAACCAACTGCATGGCTGGATATTTAGAGGAGCGGGCAGGGATGAAAAATCTAAATTGAAATTGATGATATATAAATGTATGTGGCCCTAATTCTTTTTGTTGCAGCTGACTGGAAAACTTTTTTTATTTCATTTTAAACCAGTGAGTGAGTATTTAGTGCGTCGTTTCTCTAAATTTTCTTCTTTAGATCCAATTTTTAGGTAATTTTTAACACTTACCCACATAAAAATTTCTGACAAAAGACTGTTTAAACAAGAAAACAATAGGGGAGGGGTTAACCACCACCGGCCGCCGCCCCCCCCCCCCCCCCCCCCCCCCCCCGCATTTAACTTCCCAGTTTTTTGCAAACACTATTTATTCATATAGAAGTAGAACACAATCTGTTCATTGTTATATATATTCATATATATACATAATATATACATATTTATTTGAACCAAAGTTGTCAGATCCAAACTATTTGCCCTATGGTTAACTCGACCTACACCCTCCGCAATGGTGTTAATTAGTCAACACGCGTTCCTTGGCACCCTGTTCTGGAAAGTTTTTTTTCCATTCAAACTAAAATCGCATCAAATTGTTCCATTTTATTTATTTATTTTTTTTTTTTTTGTATTACCAAAGATGTCCAATCCAAGGTATCTGCCCGCAATGCATGATGAAGTCGTCCTACACTTTTCGCCATGACGTTAATTTCTTGGTTACCCCGTTCCGATCCCATTCTCTCACAAGAGATCGTGCTTCGCAAGCGAATGAATTCTATCCATCAAAACTAAAATCTCGTTCAAGATCAACTGAAAAAATTTTTTTAAAATCAATCAACTGCACTGAATTTAATTCCTTATTCATTTTAAGTAACATTACTTGTCCTGCGTTGTTTTTTCAATAAAAACGAAAACACATTCCCATAATTGACTTGTAATTAAAATATTAATTTTCGGTAGATTATTGAATTTTTCAAAGAAAGGATAATTAAGATATATTGCATTGTTAAAAGCTGAGTTACATCGTCTCCACATCGTCATCGTTACTACATTACAGAAGACGACATAACCAGCAAGTTCGGTGAATATTTTGTGAAATATGCGGCTTATGATTTTCTTCACATTTAGTTTATATATAGGGTTGTCGTACTCAAAATAACTTGAGCTACAACAATGTACAACATTTAACTTAAACATCATGTCCAAAGTGGAACTACTCGAGGAAAGAGCGTATCCATTAATTGACGAACGACTTTGAGACATAAGGTGCTGCGTTTTATCACTGTTTTTCAAGATGTGAAAATGACGAACGGTGCGTTGGGATAGAGCTTTGTAGAATACGACCAGGCAGTTCTCGATGCAGAGGTTGCTGTGAGTGGTTTGTTAATCCGCACGAAGGATTGCCGGGTTTGAAAATTTCCGAAGTGTGCAAATATATTGAGCTGGTATGTGTAATTTTAGATTGATGTCCCTTTATACGATGTTCATATTTGCTCTAAGCTTATTTTGTCAAAATTTACCCATTGGATAACCCATTTAAGTAATTTAAAACTGGCTCCTGTTTAAGTGGCACGGGTCAGTTTTTTTGATACAGTTCATTGTAGCCAGGGGATGCGTGTCTTCGGAACTCTGTAACTAGAATTTCCTCAGTTCCCATTCAGCACATATACCTTTAATTCACTCTTTATAAGGCCAATCACCAATTTCTGAAGAAAATTACTAGTCAAAACTTGTAAAATTTTCTACATACTGGTTTTTATGAGATTTTGACCCTTTCACATTTTGCTAAATTTTCATGATTTTTCAGCTTTTTAGACCTCCCCCAACTAATTCCCTGCAAAGGGTTGGCCTTCCGTACCGTGTGCATGTTGCAACATCACATGTCAGAAACTTACCGGTGTATAGGTTACAATGTCCCATCCACCTACTTTTATTTTACCTCCCGTCTGTCACTTGCAATTTCACTGTATAAAGTTAACACAACAGTCATAGCCGCGGTTTCGCATTTTACTTCTGATTCTCATGTACCTAACACATGGGGCCTACATATTGCATGTCAATTTCAACAAGAGACATCCCTCTAACTAATGATAATCATTAAAAATCATTTCATGAATTTTAGCAACACTCATAAGCCTTCAAGTACAGCAATTCTCAATTTTACAAAAATATTGACCAGGTACTTTATCCGAAACTGTCCCTTGCTACCTTAATGTTTTAGTAGGGGTCACCTAAAATATCAAAATGCCACAAATTTTACTCGACATTTGAAGTATCACAGATGTAGATTGGTACATTATATTCATTCTAAAATTAATAAAAAGATTAATTCTAAAATTAGGAAAAACAACCCTCAGGATAGCATTATACCGTGAATAAAATTTCAAAGGCGTACGATTTTTACTTTTTTAAAAATGTTTTTTTTTATTTCTTATAGTAAACGTACTCCTACAAAACTTCATTTTATCATAACGTCATAAAAGTACAATGTCCACGCTCACCTACCGAATGGGAAATCGTTTAAATAAGATTTCCTTTTTCATCTGTATTATGTAAATTGGGTTCAATTTAATAAATGGTATCGAAAACAAGAGGCCTATAGGCCTTAACGGTCACCTGAGTACCATAGCCCATACACAAACTTGTCTCAAATATGCATTTAATTAAGTTTCATTCTGGAGTAGAAAAATTATAATATTGTAATGACAACAATCTCCCTGCCTGAACTCTTTCAAAAAGGACTATGAAACCCTTTAATTTTAGCGAAAAACTTAAAGATCATAATAAAGTGCATGACCTAATATTGAAAAGGTACAAGGCTCTGATAGAAAATAATTTTTCTCATATTTGTTTTATGTGTATATATTTACATATACCGTGTATGATTCCCACTACTTCTTACGGAAACTTTAGTTAATTCATAGCTCTATAGAAACTAACAGGACTGTAATTGACACACCCCGTTTATCGATTGGTCAAAACCTACAGTGACTGAAACTGACAGGAAATTGACAGGACTAAAATCTACATGCCCTGTTTATCGATTGGTCGAAACCTACAGCGACCTTAGAAAAATCACGGACTGCACAAAATTATCATGATGATCACACCTCACAGCCTACTCAATATTCAGGGTCATGAACCCAGGGGAGCATTCATTGTTGTCCCCAAGAATCACAACTCTTGAAAACGTGCATTGACTATAGTCCGTTTCTTAATCTTACTAAAATAAATAAATTGAGAAAAGTTTTCAAAGTATTTTAATTATACATAATACATATAACAATGAGTATAAGGCATAAAAAATGCATGAAAGAAGTACATTATCAAATATAGTAGGCTGGTACATGTACCTGATAAAAATTAAATGTATATTGCTTGTAGGTACATGTATAAATCTACACAACTACATACAGTTAATACACTGTATTATGTAAATTGAAAAAAAATACACAGGTTGCAAGAGATCTTTTTTTTAATGAATTTTTTTAAAATGAAAAATAAATTAATGAAATTGCATATATCATTCTAAAAAAATCATAAAACTAATAGACATGCAGTTCAACATAAATAAAGTGATATATTAAATGGATAGGATATATTGTACATCAATTTAATTAAGATTTAGATGTCATTTTTCATATTAAAGGTAATTAAAAATTTATCACTAGCTCGTTTCAAGAACTCCATACCATTTAAACAATGAAAAGGTTGCAGAAGGCCTATTTGTATCTAGTTTAATATAATGAAAATAAATTAATGACATTGTATACATCATTCTGAGAAAAAAAAGTAATAGACATGCTGCTGAAGAAACTAAAGTGATATATTACAGGCATCAATAGGATATACTGTACAGCAATTTTAGATATAAACGGTAAAAATTTTAATGGATTTGTTTCCAAACACTTGAATAAAGGGAAAAAAAACTTTTATATTTTAATTCTTTTTTCAACTTAGATTAAATACTATTCTTAAAAAAATATTAATTTTTGTATTTGATGGCTAAAACTGAATATTCATCTGTCAATTTCTTCTGTTCAAGAACAAGACCTATACATTTATCAGACACTTTTATATATATATTATGTCCATTTCCCATTGTAACTGAGTATTTTTGTTCTGTTTGTATACAAAAGAGTATATGGAAAAACTTGCATAAAATAGTAATGCTAAATTTCAATTAAATAAAAATAGCTGTTTCCAAAAATGCTACATGTATATGGTATGTTATATAAAAACATATGTTAGATGGATAGGAAAAATACAAAATAAGTACACTCAATAAAATGCTTGCTGGTATTCATTATGTGAACACTTATTGTTGAAACAATTCATCCAGTAACATTTAAAGTGCCCACACCATTTTTATGTAACATAAAATAGAATGTTATGAAATTCAATGATGTGTATAGAACAAATTCTCCTGTGGACTGTGGTTGGCTCCATAAATCTTGAAAAGATGGTGTGAGTTGGTAAAAAGGCAGAATAAGGTTCCATCCTAATCCTCATGCATTCCATTCAAGAAATATTCATTAATGTCATGGTCTGGAAACTAAAATAGAATAAACATAAAGTGTTAAGAGAATTATTTTTTGCAAACATTGTGCACTCATCAAATACTAATATATTCAATGCAGTAATTTCAAGAATGTGCTATAAAGTGATACTGACAATGTAATCTTTTCTAATATTGTACATACATGTATTACATTATTTTGCCACTAATTTTAAACCCAGATGACAGTTTCTTTATCATTTTATTATATATACAATGTCAAATTAAAGATAGTTGCATCATGTGCATGTACTTTCAGTAATTTTAAAAGCCATAAAAAACATTTCAGTCCTACAAAACACTTTAAATTTTTCAAATGATTTTACAAATGAAATATGTACTAATATACCAGTATTAAAGTCACAGGTGATATACTTTTTAAAGCAATATCACTTATACGACAAAATCAGGAAACCCGGGTCAATCAAGTCTGCACACACGTGAAAAAAGTAATGAATCAAATAGTTAAAACAAAATCACCAGAAACCATCTGGCTTTGTTACCAACTGGTGTAACTTCAAAGATATTTAGATTTCCAGAGGACAGAAAGATATTAAATATATTGAACAAAGATCAAAGTCATAAACCCATATGTAACAAATGAATGTCTGTATGAGTTGCAACTATCAACATTCTATGTACACCAAAATAAGATTGCGTCAATGACAAAAACTAATCTGAAAAACATATTTCCAGCATAAGAAATTCATGGGATTTCTGCAAATCCCATTCTCTCAGAGAGTGTAAAAGACATTTCGTTTAGTTTATAATACTTTCAAACTCCTGGTATTCCTTTCAGAGGTTCCCACCACTTCAAATACCGATAATCATGCAACATTGCAACAAGATGCCCATACAAACCTTTCCTTTTTACACAAGACATTGTAGCTATTTAGATAACCTTGCTTGGCTTTCAATCAGCTTAAACCAAATATATCTACAATATACATATGGAGGACAAGTTGCAAGTTTATTACATGACAAAGATGTACCTTCTGGGCTTCAGCAGACTTGACTGGGTCATTAGCAATATCAAATTGGCAATATTTTCTATATTCCTGATCTTTAGATCATCTGGAGGCCGCAGGTAAACCTGTAGGTTAGAAGAAAAAAGATACACTATCATTACAAAGCTAAATGCTGTCATTATCAAAACAAAAGGGTGTGTCCCAGATTACACTTTTTTATGGGCACATGCAGTATCTGAGACATGGGTCAAAACATTACCATAATAACAGCTATAACAACTCATTGAGTGGGAAATGACATAAATGTAACTATAAAATTTGTCATGGCTTTTCATTCTCTCTCTCTCTCTCTCTCTCTCTCTCTCTCCATGATCTCTGTCAACATCTTTGTCAGCAATATTGCTATTTCATTGTGGCATTATTGAAATATATATATGGTTCATGGAAGCAAGGCAATTAATAACAATTGCATGTTCACTGTAATTACAGTCTCTCTCACCCCTCTCTCTCTCTGTCTATCCCTATCTCTCTCTCATACTATCAATTGTATAATGTTATATTTACATAACAAATGCAGACCCTTGATTCATAAACACTCTCATCGTTAATAGATAAATAAGACATAAAATTAACAGTTTAAAAGAGACACATGTATCAAAACTACATGTACCTGTCGAGGAAATTCTGTATGGAAATGACTGAAGGCATGACTGACACAAACACAATATTCTAGGAAAAAACATACATGTACAATATTTTTTTAACATATGCTAGGTACCAATATGTGTAAAAACTGACTATAATACACCTGCATACACATTTCATACTAAAACATGTCTTTCAAGTCACATTTCACAACGACAATTATTTATTAACATTTTGGTAACACATGCAGTGGAATTATTGCACTGCTGGTTTTTAAAGGAATATTTATCTAGTTTAACACTGTACTTACCGATACATGACTACCCCCTAGCACGTTTCAGATTGTTGACAAAATCGAAAACTGCTGTTCAGACGGTTTCATGCTGAACAATATTTATCGAGATAAGGCTAATCACCCCAAACTTCGAATTCACATTAATAAACAATTGTTCTGCAACTTTAAAAAATTTAAAAAGCTTGCCGATAGAATAAACATAAACTTTTACTAACTTTTTCGATCTAAACTCCTCTCTCGATTTGCAAGAGTCTCGAACTGGTCTCGTTAAAATCCCATGAATGACGTATTTAGACCTTCTCGGGGTTTTTTAGTATTTCGTTAATATAAAAACCAGAAAGGCTCCGATTATGCTAATAAGGCTGTGAGGTGTGATGATTTTATATAGACTCAAATTCCCATAGAAGACGATTTGGCTGTTTCTTTTATCTAGCGTACTGATGTAAATTAACAGTAATATAGTAATTTAAAATTTAACTTACTTTTTACAATCATTTTATTTATTTGTTAAAAGAAAGATGTAAATATAAACAATAAAATTCTCTGCAGGTTATGAAGGTGGCGATCATTGCAGAAAAAAATTACATAACCCGCTAACGCGGGTTATGTATTTTTTCTGCAATGTCGCCACCATCATATCCCACATGAATTACCAAAGAAAGCATTTTATTGTTTAAATGTTTTCATAGATAAACTAAAACAAGGTAGCTGGTTTTTTTTAAAACAACCTCTCATTCCCCATCGTCAGGGGCAGACAGAAACTCTCCCTGTCGGCATTTAAACAAAAATAATCAAAGTACTGAAAGTACTGACACGAGTTGATGTTTCAGGAATCAGTCATTTATTGACCCTTTTCTGCTCTCAACTAGCATAATTTGAAATAAATCGTTAATAAAGTACGTATATAAGCATAATTATACCCGCACTTTCTTAAGAAAGTTCGGGTATATTGTTGTTGTCCTGTTCCGTCCGTCCGTTCGTCCGTCCGTCTGTCACGTTTTACTTTCTCAAACTGCTCTTACATCGTATAAACAAGCAATCTGAACTCTTGGAGTTTGATTGGGGGTGTCATGTTGTTTTGTAAAATGGTTGCAAAAATTCTCTGGTAGTCCTGGGGGTCAGATGATTGGTAAAAAATGACGTTTTTTTCACAAAAAAACCTTCTTCCTCGAACTCCTCCTACATTTTCAACAATAGACAAATCATCTTTTGGAATATGTTTTGGGGTATCCTATAGATGCGCAATAAGGTTTCGGAAATTTCAATTTTGCCCTGGGGATCATTTGGTGGCTGAAAAATGACGGGGTTTTTTTTTACAAAAAATCTGGTTTAAAAAACGTCATTTTTTTTTTGCAGTAGCCAAATGATCTTCTAGAATATGATTGGGGATGTCATTTTGAAGTGTGATCAGGTTTCAGAATTTTTTTTTTCATCACAGGGATCGGTGGGCAACAAAAAATGACGGTTTTTTTGCAAAAAAAGTATGGTTCCCGTAACTCCTCTTACAACTTTTGGAGTAGCTACATCATCCCTTGGGGCTGTCCTATAGATGTGCAATAAGGTTATAAAAATTTAAATATCATCCAGGGAGTCAGATAGTAGCAGAAAATTGACGTTTAATACTTAAAAAAAAACCTAGATCCCAGGGGCCCGTTTCACTAAAAGGCGTTAGATACGACGAAACTTAAGTTAGGCCTTAGGGCGTACGCCAAAATTTAGTCCGGCGTAAATTGCGTTTCACTAAGAGGCGTACCCCTGGTCGTAAATACTAGTATCGGACTAAGTTAAGGCCAGTTTAAGTACTTGGGAACTAGCTTATGCACATGCGCATAAAGATGATAAACAGATAGATAGATAGATATATAGATAGATAGATAGATAGATAGATAGATAGATAGATAGATAGATA
>WFKH01006014.1:37801417-37819498 GCA_016163765.1 Magallana hongkongensis
AAACACTTTTTTGTTCTAGCCTCTTACATTGCTCTTAAATGTGAGATTACCAGCATTGTACATGTTGTAGTTGTTGAATTGCAGCTGTAGCAGGAGTCATTATAAATGATAAACTTTAAGTCCTCCCCAAAGTTAGTGTTGTCGTATGATAGACTGATGTCAAATCCCAGTCCGTACTCTGTCGATACGGACCGCTTCCTTCTTCTAATAGAGGAGGGGAGGACAACAGATATAAGGTTAAGAGCTCTGTATTGTGCCGTTGTCATTTCTGTGTTGATAACTGCCCCTTTACCCAGGATCGATATCTACATGTACACAAGAATCTATAGATTACGATTGCCAATGTAATGACGTTCAGTTTTAATGGGGAGAAACTAATTTTCTCGCAATGCAATGCAAATAAAAAAATCACAAAATGCTCTATTACAGAGGTCTATAGATTTGTGACCGCTTAGATTTGTACGGTGCTAGGGAATTCGTCTGGAACTGCATCCGTCGTGTGCAGTACAAACGGGTGAGGGAATGTTGGCGTAGAGGGTACAAGAAATAAGGTTGAGGCGCGCTGCGGGCCGTAAGATAAAAACGAAGGTTAGGTATGCCGTATTCCCGTAAGTCCACCAATATGCAATTCCAGAGAAATAGAACCAAGTGATGAAGGATTCGATTCCGTATTTATTATCAATCGAGTTTTAAAGATGAACACTAATAAACAAATAAGGGACACAGACGGAAGTGGCCGGTAATGCGTCTGGCCTCCGAACTCAAGATTGACAAACATGATTCAGTATATATAAGAATCTAAACAATGAGTAAAAGGGACAAGTGATGACATCAAATGAATTGAGTGAAAGATTCACAGGTATTAGGTAATTAAATAAACTCTATGAGTCTTTGATGGCCAGGACATGAAAGGCATATAATTACACAATGTTGTTTCAAGAGATTAGCAGTTCTGGGGAGAAACATCTGTTTGATTTGTAATTACAATTAAATGTAGAGTATGCCAGGTGTCAATGGCTAATATACTAAGTAAACATTAAATTCTTAGAATATATGACAAAATAAATATTGTAGTTGAAAAGTAAAGTACGAAATAAAGATAATTATAAAACAGTCAATTTTGCACTGTGATAGATACCTTGTATTGCTGAAGTTTAAAGTAGATAGTCGTTCCTGAGAGGAAAGTTCCAACTATATTTGTTTTAGCACAAGGTCGAATTGACTGACGACATAATCCCTCTTCAGGAAGGATGATGTTTTCTGGGGGCTTGTTTATGGGGTGAGAACAGTCAGCACCGATAAACCAGTAACACACAAACACTTTCCTGAAAATATATGCACACAGGTTAATCAGAGAAGGACACAAAGTTGTTTTAAGTTCCAAACTCGAAGTATTGTGCAATGAATTCTTACTTATAATGTACCTTTGATTTGCACAGAGGTTACATATTATTTTGAGATAATAGCATTTAGAACATAGTGTAAACGTTTTGACAGTAAGAGTATCAGGCAAATGATCGCCCTATTGAAATTAAGTGAAACTATTTACCTTTATCCGTGCATTGCCCATTTTTGCTGCAGTTGTTGATGCAAGTCATTGCATTGAAGATTTCCATGACAGACTTTTCTTCACTGGAGTTGGACACGTAAAACTTTTCATACTTAGAAATACGTGTTAGACAGTAACTTTTGATGGCGTCAATCGTTCCAGCAACCCATTCGGTAGATGCAGAGTCCTTAAACATATTACTCTTATTATTTATTTTGCTTGATAAAGACCGTATGTCTACTTCTATTTTGACGCACTGTTCGCTTATCTTACTAAATAATTTGAGTTTTATATTTATAATTATCATACTAATATGATTAATGCTTTTCATCAAAATTGAAACTATACGATTACGAAATATTATTGAACGTTTTCATCATGCATTACCCTAATATCTAAAATGCAGGAAGAAATAGAATCGTTGACCATCTTTTGAATATCTATATGCTTTTCACACTCCAGTTTTACAGGGTCGTTGTTTATACTTTCTTCGCAAACTTGTATAGCATGGGATTCATTCCATCCGTTTCTCCATGTATGAATCTACGAAAATGATGACCATATATATATTAAACATTTTAAATTTATGATTCCTTTTTCCAAAAGATTTTTTTTTTTTGGGGGGGGGGGGGGGGGGGATTCATATCAACTGAACACTACTCCAATGCAAATCATATATTAGTTAGGTTCAAGTTCTAAAAAGATTTAACACATGTATTTGAACAGCTCAAATTTTACAATCCATTAACTTAAGTCAAATATATAAACATTACTTGTGGGGTGTATGTAAAACTGTACGACGGATCATATATTAGTGGTTCGAAATCAATGACATCATCAGAGTCGTATGCGCTTCTTCGGACACGTTTGCTCCTTTCGCTTAAACCATCTTCAGATAAAGCTCGCCTTTTTCGTCCATTATTACCGACCCTATTACATGTATTTAAAAATGACGCTGTCGTCTGCTGTTGGGAACAGTCAACGAGACTTGTAGTGATGTTGCAAACTGCAGCATGATGGTCTGGTAAATTTTGAAGAAGATCACTGGTAGGCGATTCTGTTGCGCAGGAACAATATTTTTGCAAGTCATGGCCTGTGTTTTCAAGAGATGGATTGGCACCAAACAGACTATTTGGTGAAGCAGGGTCAATCCTAGAATATATTTATGAATATCCAAAGTTTGAAAATCAAGACTTACTTAAACAAACATGTAGAAATTATAAACTTGTAATGATAATGTGTAAGATACAAATTAGGTATAAATTAATATGCTTGCATTTGGATAAAGATGGCAAAACGCTTGATTCAATTTTGCTACGTTTTATTCGGAGAAAGTTATTCCAAAGAAGTTGTGATACTATCGACTAAAATATATTACTTCCAAGTGTTGATAATGCTGTCAATGTCACCAGTTCTCCCATCAAGATCTACAAAGTCATCAGAATTATCCCCATTTGCATTACCACAAATTCCTTCCAAATTGCCAATATCAAAAACAGAGGGTATAATATGGAGATGTTGAATCCAGTTTCCATGTACTTTACGGAGGTACCCGAAGGGAGGGTAATCTACAATGATGAAATTAAAATACAAAGTATTTCTAAACTGAACTGAACTTATTTTTTACAACAATTGATAAACAAGTTCTACAACTTATTTCAATATCTCATAAATCAGTTTACAATATTATACCGGTATCTCAGGAAAAGAAAAACTGATTTTGTGACAACAAACATCACAAAACGACATGGATAAATGGAGTTATACTAGGTTTCCATTTAAGTTAAGTTAAACTGTTTCAAACATAATCTTTTTAATGAAATTTAAGTAATAACAAAGGTATATTTTTAAGAATAGCTATTTCAATATTACAAATTCTGTTTATTTTTTCATTAATTTCAAACTATGGTGGCAATATTTTTTTCGTTCATTTTCTATTAATTTTCATGTCTTGTCTTTTTTTTTTTTGCAATATCGATACACTATTTTCATTACGATGTATCAAGATATAAATTTCTTGCACAACATCGTTGATACACAGAATGCAATTTAAAACAAGTGGCCCATGGGCCACATCGCTCTCCTGAACAACAGTTCCTTGTATCATATTATATTAGTTTTTTTTAAACATTTTACCAATATATTTCTATGTTAAACTTTAAACACCTCTTGGGACCCCAGTATTAGTCCAGGGGTTACAATTTTAGCAATTTAGAATCGACATAATCTTAGGATGCTTGCATTGTACATGTAATTTCACAAATTGTAGCATTGTAGTTCTTAAGAAGAAGATTTTTAAACATTTTCCCTATATATTTCTATGTTAAACTTTGAACCCCTCTTGGGGCCTCAGTATTGGTCCTGGGGTTACGATTTTAACAGTTTACAATCTGCATTATTTGAGAATGATTGCATAGTAATATCACAAATTGTTGCATTGTAGTTCTTGAGAAGAAGATTTTAAAAAATTTTCCCTATTCATTTCTATGTTAAAATTTGAACCCCTCAATGGGCTCCAGTATTGGTCCAGGCGTCACGATTTTAACAATTTTGAATCTACATCATTTGAGGATGCTTGCATAGTAATCTCACAGATAGTAGCATTGTAGTTCTTGAGAAGTAGATTTTTAAACATTTTCCCTAAATATTTCTATGTCACGATTTTAACATTTTATAATCTTTACTATATATACAAGCTTTAAATATTGGCATTTCTGGTGCAGTGGCTCTTAAGAAGATTTTTTAAGACATGCATCCTATTTTCACTGTTTCGCAATTATCTCCCTTTTAAAAAGGGATTTGCCCTTTATTTTAACAATTTAGAATTCCCTTCTCATAAGGTTGCTTTGTACCAAGTTTGGTTAAAATTGACCCAGTGGTTCTTGAGAAGAAGTCAAAAATGTGAAAAGTTTACAGACAGACGGACGGACGGACGGACGGACGGACAGACAGACGGACGGACGACGAACAACAGGTGATCAGAAAAGCTCACTTGACCCTTCGGTTCAGGTGAGCTAATGAAACTATCATGAGCATAATCTCTTTAGTCACATTTTGAATAATCAAACAAAACAGTAAACGATTAATCATCATTTTTTTTTGATATGTGGAAATCATACATCTTAAATCAACAAAGAGAAAGCACGTATAGAAGTAGAACATTTTTCAATCAACAAAGAGAAAGCACGTATAGAAATAGAACTTACAACGGTGACATCATTTGATTCAGTTATCACCATGTGTTTGTCATCACATATTTCATAAATGGTGGAATGATGAGCGAGAAGACTGACAGTTTGGTACGACACTAGACCACAAGTACGGTACACATACAGGGAATCTTCCACTCGGATAGCTACTCCACTAGTACACGCAGCATTAAGTGCAGCACTGTCTCCTGTTCCAGAGCAAGCTGTAAATAAAGCATGAACCTACAAGGGAAAGGCAATTTAGAGTAAGTTAAAATACATTTTGTATAAGCATGAACCCACAGGGGAAAGGCAATTTAGAGTAAGTAAAAATTCATTTTGTATAAGCATGATCACCTACAAGAGAAATGCAATTTTGAGTAAGTAAAACTACATTTAATATACAAAAGAGATCCGACATATTAACTCACCTCTACGTTTCTCTTTTTGTGACGATAGAGAACAAACTCTCCTGCCGTGTATATATCGTGTGGTTTACCGTCAAACGTCCAAAATCGGAGATCTGTTTGCAGTTTACATATCCTGTCTGATATTATATTGTCAATGTCGGAGACATAAACCTGTTTATGAATTAGTAAACAAATTGACAGTTTGGATGAACAAAAATTACTGTTACGTTGATTTCAACGAAATATATCATATATTTTTAAAATACAATCACAGTTTTTGTTAACATATTTTTAATCGATATCTTTTGATTGTCAACCTTGATATCCGGTATTGTAACATTATCCCATGCTCTGGAAGGATCGTCGCCTTGGCCATTATTTCCGAGTCTGATATAAATTTCCCTTTCTCTTTCGTTTATCAAGTTATCAATATTTCCTGTCACGCTAAATACTTTCGATTCACGCCATGTATTACTTGAGATGACAATGCCGCATTTGTTTTTGTTGAAGAGAACAGCTTCGGTAGACTGAATATTCTGGCAGGTGTCAACAGCTGAAGATTGGTAATAAGGAGTCAGCATATATATTGCGGTTTTGCAACTGCTTTCAAGGGTAGTGAAAGGACAGCCAACGGGGTAGGTAACTCGAAATGGTATCGACATTATCTGACCTTCATCCAAATGGTAAACGAAGGACTCTGGCTATTTAAATCAAAAAGATTTTTAAATTAAATAATATTTTTAAATATTTGTTTCCATAATTTTTCAAATTCTATCTATCTATCTATCTATCTATCTATCTATCTATCTATCTATCATCTATCTATCTATCTACTGCATTATATCTAAGGGCGACAAAAAATTGCATTTTCCCAATCGTTTGATTTTCCGACGGATTATTTGATTATTCATGTCAAAATACAGAAATGTGTTTCAATGGTATCAATATTTTTTCACGTTTAAATAGGAAGCTAGATCTTGATTACATCATATGTAAATATCTATATGATTCATTTGGTGGTAATTATCTAATTAAAAACGTATTACAATGGGCAAAAAGGCATGACAAAATCTAAACTTTTGTAACTACATGTCGCAATATCTTAGACATGCAGTTTTTATTTTACTCCAATACTTTTTTGATATTGTGACTAACAAAGACCGATAAAAAATACCTAACATAATTCGTAGCTCTGTAGAAACTGATAGGACTAAAACCTAATCTAAAAACTTATCCACGCATTTTTTAACCTCAAAATAAGAAAATAGAAGATCATAGTTATCCCTTAAAATCTTAAAAGCTTTGGAAAAAATGAGATCTACACGCGACTAAATACTACTCTATAGTGCATTTGCAATTAAGTTTATTTAGTTACTAGTACGTAACTGCATAATTAATTCGCGTCAAATATTCAGCAGATGAACAAGTATCGCTGTGACCATAAACTTGAAATACTTACAAAAATGCCAGCCTGATAATCACTGCTGGACATTTCTTCGCTTGGAGTTCCGCCTGAGGACGTTCGAACTCGTACAGAACACCTCACCTGTAATGAAATACTCGTTCTACATATGATCATACCATTTATCCTTACGCAATTATTTAAGGAATAAGGAATCATTCTTTTAGTATTATTAGGTGATAATTTCGGTCGGGGCGTGGTCAAATCCAATAAAGCCCGAAGGGCTTTATGACAGATTTGACCACGCTCCAACCGAAATTATCACCACATAATATTCAAAGAATGATTCCTTATTACATTACTTATATTTACATAATGATTATTTCTACTTTGTACACTTTAAAACAACATTATTTAAAACCACTATTTTTTCGTGTACCACATGCTATGTAATACTGCGCGGCGCAGCCAATACCGTCTCTCGGCCATGCTATAAGACACGCCCATTTTGTGTCACTCACCTTTTATGAAGTTATTGGGTTTTAGGATTCAAAATTGATTCGTAATGTTATTACAGACAAAGACAGTTGAAAATGTAAATAAATATGTATATATATATTACAAACTTATGATTCCGTGTGCATTATATTATCTACATTTATTATGTAGGATCAATGATATTTTAAAAAATATTTTTTTATTTACATCCACTGATTATGAATCTCTATTTTCTACGGAAATTAATTGTAATTCACAGCTGTATAGAAACTGAGAGGACTAATTACACTATCCAGCTCCAACCAGTTAATCGATTGGTTCAAACCTTTTGGAACCTAAGAAAAATCACGGACTGCACGAAATAATCATGATGATGTCCGACTCAAATAGCTAAATCAGCTGTTTCTTTTATCTAACGTATTGATGTACATTAACAATAATTTAGTTAATTTTACTTACTTTTTACGATTAATTCAATAATGTGTTAATAGAAAGATGTAAATATAAACAATAAAATAAATTCTTTGATGATTCATGAAGATAGCGATCAGTGGAGAAAAAAATTGCAAAACTAACGCGGGTTATGTATTTTTTTTTTATTTTTTTTTGCAATGTCGCTAGCTTCATATCCCGCATGAATCACCAAAGATAGTATTTTATTGAATATTAACGTACCACCATGTTTAGATTGTATTGATGAACCCAGTGTTCCGGTAGTAAACGAGTCGTTGATAAATTTTCATAATCCACATTTGTCGTTCTTCGTACTTCATCGTCATTTATGTACCATGTTATATCAAAATAATATGGGCCCATTCTAGGCTTATCAAATGTACACTTAAAATAAGATTTCTTTGTTGAACCAAGTGCTTGAATCTGTGAAGGTGTTACTTCGAGATCTGCATTTACCACTGGAAAAACAGTAATTGCTAGGTAATATCTGGCATCCAGGCGTAAAACCATTTTCTGAACTTTGACCATCCGGGCATCTTACCTGTTCACCTGAAAGGAATTGAGGAGGAGATGGAGAAAAGAATAAAGGGAAACGGCATGTGAAAAATGTGCTTTTTATATAATTACTTAAACAATCATGAGCAGTATTTCATTATCTTAATGCCTAAATTAATGTTACATATATTGTACGTGTACAAGAACAGGACAACTCTAGCTCAGAAATATAAAAAAAAAAGTGAATATGTGGCGTATTTCTTATGATTGTACTTGTAAGCTTATGTAACATTCATAACAATCTTTTAAGAAACCAAAATAGCTAAATTTTGGATTAAAAAAACTTTGAATATTTGATATAAAAGCGAAAGACTACACATTTTATAAATATATCTAGAATAAGTACGACTCTGTCACATTAATTAATATTAATACGAATTTTATCTAGAGCCCTACTTCAAAACATTTTAAATCCATGTAAAGTAACAAAAGTAAATCTTGTTATGACTTACCAAAGCAATAGCCGCTTGCGAGGATGGGTGTTTTTCGTAAATAGTAGACATTGTAGGTACCACAGTTTCTTATCTTAATAGGTATCGTCGATTCACAGGATCTTGTGAGACCAACAACACAGGCAGTCCTATCAACAATGCCGTCACTCTGGAGTGGCAGTGATCCTTTGAATTGAATCAAAAGATCACTTGTATATAACAAAAGAATTAACCTATAATGGAGATCGATTTCCCGGATAAAAAAAAATCACTTTTGAAAATCAAAGTTCATTTGATATTTTCTACTTTTAGTACATATTTCTAAATATTTTGATTTTTCATTTAGAACCTACATGTAGCATATTGCGCTTGTAAATTCTTAAATTAAAGTTGGCTAAAACATCATTTTTGCAGTAAAACGGTCGATTTCTGCATGAATTGTGGCCTAGAAATTTATCAGGGCAAACCTGCCCTTAAAATAATCAGACATTTTAATAGATTTTGATCAAAGAAATAAATTAAGATATGATTTTTTAGGGGCACCCCTGCCCTGAGGTCGAAATTTGCAAAGAAAAACTTTCAAAAAGTTAAAAAACTTATTTTTATTATAGTAATTTATATATACGTGTTATACCTCTAAGGTTTATGTGTAAGGTTTGAATAGCTCAGTTGGTTTCACCGCTGTCTCTTACCGCATATCTAAAGTTTTTTTGTATCCTGGATCGATTCCACCTGTTGACATGGTTTTTCTTTTTTTTTTAAATTATCAGTTGTATAAACACTTTTTTTTTTTACAGGATTGTGCATTTTGTATTTTACTACGATTATTTTCCCTCAATGCACGTTTGCTCTTCAAATTGAAGACTTTTATGAAAAAGTATGTACTGAACTGAAAGTAATCAACCGTAACTATACCTTAGTGTAAGCACGCTCCTCGTCGGAAACCAACGGTTGATTACGCGTCGTTCCTCTCTCCATCACCCGTGGGTTCCTTTAAATTTCGACGCTCGTATTAAAGTACGCAAGTTGATTGGTGGCTCATATTATACCCCAAGTAAATTGGTCCAATCAACAAGTCGTTCTTAACGCTCGTTCGTTACAGTATTCAAATGGCGATCGCAGAACGATTTGTATTGATAGGGAGGTTACAGCAATGCCCATGGGCCACATCGCTCACCTGAGCAACAATAGGCATGATAAAATCAGCTTAATCGAGTCATAATACATGTAGAAAATATCTGAACAATGCAGTATAATACATGAAGATCCTGTATAAATAAAAATTCATTTTCCCCTAGGATATTAGTATGTTTATAATCCAGTCCCTTTTCTAACAGGATGATTTTATAGTCATATCACATGTTGAGCATTGTAGTTCTCAACAAGATCCTAAACAATTGTTAAATATATATAGGATATAAAACTACATCAAACTCTTAACCCCTTGTGAGGCCCAAGAATCGGCCAGGGGCCAAAGTCTATACAATTTTCAGGTTTCAGCAATTTGTCAAAATTTGCTTCCATTAAATTAAAACCATATATTATAACGTTTCAGTTTTTTGTAAATAAAAATGTTTTCCTTTTTAAAATTGGATCCCCAATGTGGCCCCATCCTTCTCCTCGAGGTTTTAATTTTTAACGAATTTAAATCTACACTACCTTAGGTTGCTTTCACTAAAGTTACAGCTTTTCTAGGCAAATGGTATTTTAGCAGAAGATTTTTAAAGATTTTCTTAATATATTCCTAAGTAAAAATTTCATCCACTCACTCATTGTGACCCTATCCTAACCCCGGGGATCATGTTTTAAACAAACTTGAATATACCCAGTCCCTACCTGAGGATGCTTCCATACAAATTTCAGCTTTTTGGCCAATCGGTTTTAAATATTTTTCTATATATATATTCCTATGTAAAAATTCAACCCCCAATGTGGACCTACCCTACCCCCGGGGATCAGGATTTGAACAAACTTGAAACTACCCTACCTGAAGATGCTTCCACAAAAGTTTCAGTTTTTCTGGCCATTTGGTTTATAGAAGAATTTTTTTGTTTTTCCCCCATATTACCATTTATATATTTATCCCCCCCCCCCCCCCCCCATTGTGGCCTCATCCAACCCCCAAGGAATCATGGTTTGAACATACTTCAGTGCAGCTTTCCTGACTGATTAGTTTCTAAAATGAAGATTTTTTAAAGATTTACTTAAATATTCCTATGAAAAAAATTATTCCCCCCCCCCCCATTGTGGCCCCAGCCTACCCTCGGGGATAATGATTTTCACAACTTTGAATCTACACTAGCTGAGGATGCTTCCACTCAATTTGAAGCTTTCCTGACTGATAAGTTTCTAAGGAGAAGATTTTTAGAGATTTACTATATATATATATATATATATATATATATATTCCTATGTAAAAATTCAACCCCCCATTGTGGCCCCACCCTACCCCCAGGGATCATGGTTTGAACAAACTTGAATCTACTCTACCTGAGGATGCTTCCATCACACAAGTGTCAGTTTTCCTGGCTGATTGGTTTCTGATTAGAAGATTTATAAAGGTTTTTCTCTATAGATTCCTATATAGAAATTCAACCCCAATTGTACTGGCCAGTGAAATAAGGAAACTGTAGTGTACTCTTGTAAATGCGTCTTTATTTTGGAGGGGTCAGACAATACACGATTGATGACCAATGGATATATGGTATATAACAATATGTTGATAGACTCTAGATGATAGATGTAAGTCGATAGACGATAGACGTAAGACGTTAGACGTTAGACGATTTACTACATAAACTAAATAAACTAATTCAAAAAACACACAAATTCATCCTAGCAAATATATGTTAACAATGATGAAATGTATGACTATCAGATATATCAGTATAATCTAATTTCAATTAATCATAATAAGATATGCATCTAGTTATATAAATCTGAAATGCCCTAGCAAAGTTTGGCTACCGACAAATGTAAACAAAGAGGCATAACTCTAGACAACTACAATGATATTATACATGTTGCAAATGGAGTTACCTCCCGTAATAAATCAATTATAAATCTAACACAATCCAGCGAAGTTGCACACATGCCTCATAATTACACATAACTACCTCCATATAGACTTATCAATGTATCATTAATAATGACCTTGAAATATCCATGCACATATGCATCGATAGTAACTTTATACCTACACTAAAGTATGAAAATTATCAAATGTACTATAATTCTACTGCACAATGTACATATGCATTGGAAAACATTCTAACAATATACACGCTATAACACTCACCAATTAAGTAGTTTCCTCCAGTGAAAATTCAGTACAAAGTGATCATAGTCATGAGCCCGCCTCACACTATAAATACACACAAAAATATTGAGCTCAAAAACTGATGACATCACAGTATAGATATGACTAATTGCAGTACTGGCGGTAACAACCAGCATAGGTATGACTAATTGCAGTATTGGCGGTAACACCAATTGTGGCCCACCAGACCGCCGGGGATCATGATTTGTACAAACTTGAATTTACCTTACCTGAGGATACTTACACACAAGATTCAGCTTTCCTGGCTGATTAGTTTCTGAGAAGAAGAATTTTAAAGATTTATTCTACATATTCCAATGTAAAAATTCGATCTCCCACTGAGGCCTCACTCTACACCCGGGGAACGATTTTTTTCAACTTTGAATCATCTGCATTACCTTAGGATGCTTTTATATAAGTTTCAGATTTTCTGGGCAAATGGTTCTTAAGAACATTTTTTAAAATTTCTCAAAATTATTCAATAATTCCTAATTATTTCCCCTTGAAAAAGAGCGTAGTCCTTAGTTTTCACAACTTTGAATTCCCTTTGCCTAAAAGTGGTTTGTGCCAAGTTTGGTTGAAATTGGCCCAGTGGTTGTGGAGAAGATGTTGAATATGTGAAACGTTAAAGGACAGACGGACGACAGACAAAATGTCAGAAAAGCTCATTTGAGCTTTCAGCTCAGGTGAGTTTATATCACAAGAGTTCCATTTTTGCAACGATTAATTTGATTGGATGATATTTATAAATATTTGCGATACCCGTAGGTGATGAAGAGAGAAACGACGCGTAATTAACCGTGGGTTTCCGACGATGAAGCACACTTTGTTTTGAGGACAAGAATCATTCACTCTGTGTTACTCGAGACAGATGCAAATAAAAAAAAAATTATGCCGAGCAAAAGCTGTTGCGTTTGCCTTTCCATAACATCTATAGGAAATGGTACAATTGTGAGAGAAGTACTGCAAAGTAGATGCAAAGAACTTGTGCAGTGGTGAAATTTGAGGTTTTCCGACCCCTTGCCATCTCGGCATCATAAACTTTCCAATATACAAATGGTCACGGTTTTGGTAAAAAATTATCTTTCCAATTTTAATGTTTACAATGCTTCAGTAAGGCAATTTTTAATATGCAACCAAACTTTGAGTGTCATTTGTTGAGTTAAAAGCGAGTTACAGAGCTTACAATTCTTCTGTAAACAAAGCTTTTGTTTTTCATTTAAAATGTTGAGGTGAAAATTCCAGTTTTAGACCTCAAATGAATTTGCTAAACGTTAGTAACTGTTTCTTTATGCTTAAAATGAATAAGATGATAATTAAATCAGATCAAATCAGCTTTAAAAGGTTTTTTACTGATATATTGAACCTATGTACACAAAAACAGGACACGAACCTTGTTTACATGACAAAGAATTTACCGCCATTTTTACATTTACTTCCGCGAAAATATAATGCACGTTTTGAAACAAATCGCAAATTTTGCGTTATCCTCCAATATTAAGGACAACGTCTTTTAAAATATCCGTACCAACTAGAGACATTAATATAAAAACTTCCTTGTCAATCGTTGTGAAATAAAAAAGTTCAAATAAAAAATTCTTGTTGCTTCTGATTAAAGCAAATGAATGTATTCTTCTTGTTGATACGGATTTGTTTGATAAATTTTGAATTATCATGTTCAATACTGAATAAGATATAAGGAAAATCAATACCCGATTTTAATGTCACTGTGGACACGGCATATGTTATCATTCACTCTCCGATCATTATCTCAACGGCTGTTGCACACATTCAGCTTAAATTTAATATATGGATGTGTCTTATGAATAAAAATGTTGAGATCGAATTTGGTTTCGGTCTGATGATTTTTGACAGAGGTATGCCTCTTCAACGTAGAAAAAATGGGAAATTCACTTTCCGATCATTATCTCAAGAACCGTTAAACACATTCAACTCAAATTTGATTTATGGATGTTTCATAGGAATATACAGCTTGAGTTCGAATTTGGTTCTGGTCCGATGTTTTTTTCAGAGTTGTGCCTCTTGAACTTAAAAAAAATGAGAAATTCTTAGTTCCGCTCTCTAACTTTTGAAAGGATGCATATATAAAGCTGATATTTCATATGTAGGTTATTTACAAGAAAATACAGATCAAGTTTGAAATTAATTCCGGTCCGATGATTTTTGACAGAGTCGTGCCTCTTGAACTTAGGAAAAAAATCTTAGTTTCAGCTCTCTAACTTTTGAAATGATACATATGTTAAGTTGATATTTCATATAAATTTAATTTATTAGAACATACAGGTCAAGTTTGAACTTGGTTCCAGTCTGATGATTTTTGACAGAGTTACGCCTCTTGAACTTAAAAGAAAATGACTAACTTTCAGGGATTTATAACTTAATGTTATACTAAATCTGGCACTTGAAATTTTGGTTACCTGCGTTACGACACATCTATTTTAAAAGATATTGTGTAATTGTTTTCAATAGAATAAAAGAAAATTGATGCATAAAACGACCTTTAAAATCGCGTCACGCGAGTTTCGATAGCTGCTAGTATGTCCCTGATTGTAAATAAACGCATACAAAGTACATGTATCGTATGATAGAAAGTAAACTGAAAATAACATTTAAAGATGATAAAGTAAAATAAAGCGTCCATAACTCATACTGCTCGGACAACGACTGTTAAACATTTTTTTTTCAATCACTCTACATTATGAAAACTAGAACCTAAGAGTTTACTGTGTATGGCCTAAAATCAAGAAGTGGAACGGAAATCGATATGCTTTTTGTAACGACAGAAACCAATACCGGCCCTATAGGTCAATTCATATGTTAAATACAAGTGATCCTTTAAGAAATAAAAATGAAATAAGATATCTCATACATGTATAATCATGTAATCATCTTTGTCCGAGTCCAAATATTGCGCTTAAGGACAAACTATGTCATATCATGTATACAGTTAAAATACTACAGAGACATGTACAGAGTGGTACATTGTAGAAGATACAGACATTAGAAAAAATTAAACTAATATACTATATATATCAACAATGACCTTACCGTCAAGCCAAACAGGATAGAGGGTTCCACACATGGCTATTGGCGGTGCACTTGTAACCATGTCGTTTCCTGCTCCACTTTGAAATCGGTACCATCCCTCAGATAAAAAGTTGTCGGAAATCGCCAAATCTGTCCCGGTCATTTGGTAACCAGACGATCTCTTGTACTGGTTTGATTGTAACTCATAGTGTGTGCATTCCATTTGACCTGATAAAAAAAAAGAAAAGATGATGGCGGAGACTTGTCTTATACATATCTTCTATGCAATTGCTATTGCTATTGCACGTTTTAAGTAGTTTTGAAAAAATTAATTTTTTTATTAATAAGTAATACAAAAAATGCTAAAATTCATTTCAAGAACAAATTACCTGTAACAAAAGCCACCGATGCAATTATCGGTACTATTGTAGACTATAGCAATTTTAACCACATTGTTTGGGGAGAGAATATATAAATTTGCTACCACATTGAAGCAATGATGTTTGCTTATTTGCATTGTATTTATAGTCAAATATTCTTTCTTCCTAAATTGTAAATGGACCAATCCAAAATGTGATATTGTTTAAGTAAAGGAAGTTTTTCCGCTTCATTTCCATTCTGTTATTTTTAGCATGCTATTAAAAAGTCATTTAAACTTTAAAACTATATCAAGGTCAAGTTGACATAAAGGCATTTTGGAAGTCTTCCAATTTTTTAAAAGTTAATTTAAAAGTTTTATCAATTAAAAACCGGTTCATTCTTCTTTAATCATACTGTCTGTTTGATAACATTTTAATAGATTAAATGATATTAAATTTTTAGGTCAAGCATTGAACTTTTTTAAAATAAAATATCTTTAAATCAAAAAGATGCTCCCAAAATGGTGGTGCCTTTAAAATTCAAATTTTTAAGTAAATAACACATTACATAAAAAGTTGCACAATATGCATTTTATTTCATTATGAATATCTTAAACGAATATTTACTACACCAACTACAGAATACTACTCTGCTTCTAATTTTTTTAGCAAGAACTTTTTAATATTAACAGAATACGTGATGCATAAGGATTTCAAAACCTAAACAATGATTTAATAATAATATCTTTCGTTTATTTGTCATAAATTATATATGTAGGATGACGTATGTTTTATTAAATGACTACCAATTGAAGTATGCAAAAAATCATAGGATTTGAATAATTTTTTCAAAGTATACAGCGATTTTTACTTTCCATGAATTAGAATTACGGAGCACCATTTCATATTTCCACGACGTCAGGTGACGTCAAACAACTGAAGGGCAAACTCTCTTTTTCAAAGTAAACACCTTTCAGTTCCAGACACTTTTCATGTCATTTAACTCATTTATAAAATGCACCATCATACCATTATTTGTCAAGTTTTTTGTATAATGTATTTTGTGGCATGTGGTAGATATATAGGTCCGAAAATCTCTTTTCACGTTGTTTCGACTTTAGATAAAGAAATAAAGCGAAATCCATAGGTGCAAGCATCTAAGAACCTTTGGTCTTCATCGGAGATGTTCCTGCTTGCAGACAAAATTTACACGTAATGACGGCCCGGTGCATTTTACTGCGCTTTAACGGTACATTTTTTTTATAAAGAAAAATGCGTACAAAATATAAAATAATAAAAAACTGACATGCTCCGTGAAGTATATCTTATCATGATAATTAAGCTGTATATTTTTTATGGTGCATTTAACAAAACCAAATCTGTACATACTTCTTAGAAAATACGTCAAGTTTAAATCTGAAAAGTTTCGTTAATATCATGCGAATAGTCCGTTCACAATCGAACTTGTCCGCGAACTTTTCTAACAACCCGTGTGTGTGTGTGTGTGTGTGTGTGTGTGTGTGTGTGTGTGTATATACACACACACACTATATATAAGAAATAATAAGCAGAACTTTTTGTATAAAGTCTGAATTTTTCGTCTTTGTACCGCGAATTCATATTCGATTTTTACTTTTAGTGCAGGCAACGTTTTAGTAAAAACAGACCGTTATGACCTATTGAAGAGAAGTGTTTATTTTATGCTGAAAAAATTAAAGATGTAAAAGTAAGTTTACACTTATACAATAGAAAAAGACCACGTAGTATAAGATACATTAATCGACATTCTATCTTGATTATACAATTAGAACAAACTAAACATTAGAGAATATTGCAGTATGGGACCAACGACCGCAAAATCAAGAAGACCTGTATTAACTAATAAGCCACACACACAACAATTCCTACTTCATATCATCAAAACTCATGTACAAGAGGAGTTTGAAAGTAAAAATGATTGAAATATTTTATCCATTTCTTTTTTTTTAAAGACAACTTAAACAAAGATTTTAATATACGATTAGTTCTTTAGAACATACTTCGATTTCATTACGTATTTTGTTGGTATAAAGTTGCTTAAATAAATAAATATGTATTTTTCAATGCCAACTTATTTTTTTAATGTAAATTTGCCCATCGAGATAATTGTAAATCTTTCCGCAGGGTATTTGTATAATTTCTAAACAAATTAAAAGATAATTTTAAAATTTTAACTGTACAGAATGTTTATCAAAAATTGTTTGTCATTTGTAACAATACTACGTTGAAGACTGTATTTTATACAAGGTGCACTGAATCTATTTTTCTTTAATTACAATGAAAGCACTACGCATTGTTTATAAAAATAAGCTGAGATATATTATAAAGAATATTATTTCAGCCCAAGAGAACTTGCTGGTGTATTTATATATACATTTTAAAAGAGTTATTGATGTTAAAAGCCTTATCCTGAATTCTGGACATTTAATAAATACATTTCTATTCAATTTAATTTGATGACGCTTCATATTCATATGAAGCAGAATTTTATTAAATACTTAATTGGATATTTTACTGGAAATGGACATTGATTGTAACCTTTGAAGTAATTTTTTCGTAAGTTCTATTATCGACACAACGACCTTGCCAGAATACAATCTTAAAAAATTCCACTGGGTCGCATGCTGACAGACGTTTTTGATTCTAATTGTTTGACCATAGTTAATCACCTAATTGTGTACGGACTTTTCCGTTTTTCCCGATTACGACAAAGAGCACACGGCGGGTGTGACCGGTCAGCAGAGGATGATCACTCCTCAATGGCACCTGATCACACCTCTATTTATTAAGAGGTCCGTTTTCGCTCTGCTCCTGTTTTGTAATTTTTCGT
>WFKH01006014.1:37831589-37842528 GCA_016163765.1 Magallana hongkongensis
TGTATCAATCCAAATATCGTCAAAATAAATACCGTGATGCACCGGTGTATCGGTGGATCGTCCCATCCCTAGTAACTGCAGAGTTAAAAGTTTCAACTATTAATTGTTCTGACTGACATTGGTGATAAAATTCTTGTTGTAACCCCTTAAAATTTCATTGGCTATAAAGAAATTCATCTTTTAATATCATATACAGAATAAGAATACATATACATGTAATAATTTGAATAGGCCTATTGTCACAGTGCGACATGCGTGCAAAAGGTACTGAAGTATCTGCTTGAGCATATAGAGAATAACAAATGGCAAAATCTGTATCACACCCCATATCAACCCGAGACTCCAATATCATGTATTTAGTTTTTTTCATTTTGACATATAAAAAAAAAACACTTTTTTAACGGCCGGGAAAACTTAATCCATCTTTATTCGTGTTAATGTTATTCTATTTTTGTTTTTCTTGAAGCAGCGTTATTTTGACCCTCAAAATATATTAATTGTGATGTCATCTAGTCTCCCATATTAGTATGCGTCAATTTTCACAAATGAATTAAAACATAGACCAACAGATGATGGCTAAGTTAATTTTAAACAACTTGGTTTTTTTTATTACTAGGGATTTGTCCCTTTAAAAAAAATATTTATTAAATTTTCTACAGAACTATCATGACTATCAAGATATAAAATGACAGTTGTTTTAAAATTGGTAGGGGACATCATGAACTGCTTATATGCAATACTCTCAGAATGCTTGTTTCTTAAATTGACATTTGTTTAATTTTTATTTCTAATAAACATCTCTAAAAATTTGTTAATAATGTAATTTGCTAAAAAAAATTAGTTGTTTAAAAAATTAAGATAAAAGTCTTATAGGGCTTCCACACCAGAGAGAAGTCAGCACGCCGGCTGACTAATTAAGTTAGGATGAAACTTCAATTGCGCTTGCATAAATTGGAATTCTGGGAAGGAATTATGGACAGTTCGTGTTAGAGAAATTCGAAGAAGTTATGAAACTGGTCAGTTTCTAGGTCAAATTGCGCATCGGAAGACTGCCAATGGGAATCATCTGCAGCCACAGTCCAGACTCTGTGTATATCTTCCCAACCTCTTAGTGAGATAGGAAAGTAAATATATTGGTAGTGCGACGAGACCATGAAATTCATAGAGCTATGTTTGCAATGTGACAACTTTAAGTATTTAGTAGGTGCGCAGTCATACATTGCATTTTCACCACTTATCTCCTCACCTACATGTACAGCCATATAAAAATAAAGGTGCAAACTAAATGTGAACCCGCATATTATTATTGTTCTGGAAACTATTTATCTTGTATTTTAATAGATTGTGTATTCTCTTTTGACCTAAAAAATTAAAATTCCGCTGGCTGACTTTCTTAGCTTTTTAAAAAGCTAACCTTGTTTCAGGATTTAATTATCCAATTTATACTATTGATAGTCATAAAGCTCTTTAAATTCTATTTGTTATGATAAACATTCCATAGTAATGTTATAACTAGCATATGGTATTTTCATTTTTCTGTGTTACTCATTTTTCATTTAACACTGTATTTTGTGCAGATTTTTGCTTATCAAATGTAAAGGAATCATTAATATGAAATGTTTACAAATAAGGTAATTATGTAAGACGTTCATGTGATTTAAACAGTATATCATGTCTGATATCAAATCAGATGATCTCAGTTTGGATGCCTTCTAAACAATAAAATGTTTTCTTTGATGCTGAGTCATGTGGGTAGTACAGTACCCGCAGCGTTATTTTTTACAAGATTAACAGAAGGATAGGATTCACACACAATAGATTACGATTAACGTAGATAGAACAGTATACATGCACGATACGATTGGATTGATTCACGATAGGAAAGGATAAAATTAATGATGTTCATAATTGCATCAAATGCTCTTCACGATATACCTTATAATTACTGTACAGAATTTGATAAAGAACATATACAAATGAAGATATACCCAGAATTTCTTTTATTTACATTTATGGAGTTGTTAATCCTAGCTGCGTCATTTATAGAATATACAAAAATAACAAGTTAAAATTTATTAACGAAAAATATGAGCTTAAATGATCAATAATTTATCTGTATTGGTACTAACATTGTTTTCATTACCAAACACCCCAGCCAATCACCGCAAGCATCTCATCCCGACATCAAATCACATGGAAAATAGCAGGTTCATTTAAGTAAACGATCTCCGATCCTCAGCAATGTTCGATAACTCTAAATTATCCGGATTTCTTTTATTCGTACCATAAATCTGACTTTTACAGACAATGTTAATTAGTATTCTACTAGCAAGCTAGTATAACTATTAGTCACACAACTACATGCTTGGCGTAATGGATCCACGGAGCCCTCCCACTTATATACATGTTGGTAAAGAGTTTGAGCCACTGATGCACCAGTACTTTTTTTTAAGCTCAACTTTTTTCTTTATTCTATTATATCCATCATACTAGGCAAATTTGCAATAACTTTGTAAAATGCATGGACACCATCTAAAAATTTCATTTTATTTCATTTATAAAGGTTGATAGAAAAATATCATTTTTATGATGTGAAAAAAATACTTTGAGGCTGACGATCGGAGAACCTTAAAATGAAACTCTTTTTTTCAATAAGTATAAAATCGTTTATAAATACCTTCTTTTTGTAAAAAGAATGCATCAAATAACGATTGAATAACGATCGAATTATATTACATACAAGTTAATGTTTACTGATCAGTTATACACTCTGCATACGATTTTATATATTCAACCTACAGGTAAATATGTTACCTTGTTCCTAAGAACTTTGATTGCTCACATTAATCTTTCATTTCCATTGCTTAAAATATGATTTACATGTAATATTTTATTTTATTATTTAATTTTAGTCTAAAGAATTTAGAAATTAGTATGATATAATGCTGGAGAGAATTGTATATTAATTGTTTGATAAATTATCATATACGGCGCACTGAACGACTTGTAACTTCAAAGTAAAGTACTTGCATGTAAATAGGCACCATAGGTTTTATAAACGTGATAGGATAAATGGAAAAACTGTAAAAATTGAACAATAAACCAGATAAGATTAACACACGATAGGATAGGATTAACGCACGATAGAATGGAAGGTAAAATATATATATAAACGATACGATAGGATTGATAAACTACAGGATAGGATAAGATAGGATTGTAAAAAAATAATGTTGCAGGTACTGTATGAAGGTACACAGCCTAGCATTGATGAAAAAAACACAACTTTCCTAAGTGTTTTCTGCAACCCTAAATTAACTCTCATAGCCAGAATGAAGCACCAAAGAAAGCAATTAATCGTTTAGATAAAATATACCTACAGTTGAACTTCAATATCTCGAACACTGATATCTCAAATACAATGGATATGTCGAAGTGATTTGTAAATCCCAACCACTTATTTTTTTAAGTATGTTACCCTCGATATCTCAAATACTCGGATATCTCGAAGTTTTTAAACAGTCCCATCTAGTTCGAGATAACGAAGTGTGACTGTATTTACTGGCAATGAAAATTAAGATAAGAAAGTTTATTGTCACTTGAGACTGTGAGTAACTATATCCTGAGTTGAAGCCAAGGGAAATAGTTTCTGTCAAGGGGGACAATATTAACTTGATCTTGTCGGTAAATACTGTAGATATTTTATTATACATTGTACCAAAGAAAACTTTATTTGTTGGCGATGCAGATTTTCTTGATGGTAAACAAATTAGAGTCAATCATCAGACTTTGAATTTAACATAGCAACTGGGTTTACAACAGAGGTGTTCTGAGATTAAAAATGAGGGAAATCAAATCCTGCCTGTGAATGGTTTCTATGACTTTTCACAATGGGCAGATAGCAAAGAAACTATTTTACTGTTAGGGAGAGTAGCATGTTTATTCTTGTGATGCATGTATGAATAACACTTAATCCAGGGCATACTCACAGTACTGCCTATACATATATTGCTTTTTGTTGGAGATCATGCAGTAATATTGTAATTTTATTATTTAGGTACCGAGTATTAAAAAAAACTTTTCAATTTATTTTGTAGGAACATAAGCAGACCAGTCTATTTGTTTTCTGGGGGATATCAATAAGACCATATCTATAGCTATATCTATATGATGAGAGGTCAGAATTTCATCATGACCTAATGATGGAAGAAGTGTAATTGACTGAATATCATGGAATCCTTGTAACCAACCTTTTCTTGTTGATGTGGATTTTTTAAATAAAGGAAACTCTAAAAAATGACATGCTGAAGGATCAAGAAAATGATTCCAATAAAAGAACTAAAAAGCCATTTCACCAGTTAAAAGTGGATGATATTCAGTGTGTTCAAAAAGTTGAATATATATACACAAAATGCATGGATTAGGATGCAAATTGGATACAGATTTAAGAATCATACAGTGTCAAGATTCATCAATAGTGTGAAACAATTTATCAATAATATGGCAACAACTGATATTGGATTAGACATCAACTTATGAGTTTTACAAAGGTACGTATTTTATATATATATATTTTAATATATATTTATGTGTTTAATATGCCATTTTAGTTGATTAAGGTAGCTTGCTGGCTGAATTGGTAACATTACATTAATTTATTAAGATTTAATCTAAAAAGTACGTAGCAAATTCATACAGGTTCATTTTTGGTACTCACAATTATTTGCAAGTTGTATATTTAAGAAGTTTCTACCCCTGATATTAGTCTAAGATTGACAAATCGGCAAAAAAATATGTAATATACTTGATGAAAAATTATGATTTAAAAATTTTGATTACCTAATTCAGTAGATATGAACAAAAGCCCCAAAAGGATTCTAATTCATAAACTGCAGTTCACATGCCTGATACATGTACTTTAAAATGTTTAACCACTGAGCTACGATGATTATTTCAACCAATTCGATTGATACACATAATTATTTAAATAACTATCTTGTGAAGTATAGTGTAGTCTTAAAAAGTATAATTCTTGATGTAGTGAGGTACCTAAAAATCAATCTACTTTTTTATGCCCTCATTTCATGGTATGAGTATGTATGTGAGCCAAAATGAAATGTGTTTATAAGGAATTGCCTCCCACCTCATTGAAATACCCCCCCGCTGATAAAATTTTATTAGCCAAAAATAAAGGTTTTTTCTTTTTTTGTGATACAATGTTTACATGTTAGTTTGTTCGTCAAAATATTTTTTTCATAATAGAAATCGATCAAAGGAAAGAAAACATTTTCTCTGTCTAGCGAGATTTTTATTGAAGCAAACTTTTAATTTGAAAACAAAATAATTTCCCTTTCTCCCTCCTGGGTCTGAAAACCCAAAGGTGGCAATTCCAAACTTACAATTTTTTAAGGATGCCCGTACGAATTTTTGAGGTGGAATCCGCCTGGAATATAGGTGGATTCTGGCAGGAATCTGCAAATTCCGGGCGTATTTGGGGCGGAGATGGAATTTTGAAAAGTTACGCCTAAGTAGAAGAGGTGGTTTCCAGGCGTCATTAGGCAAATTCAAATTTTCCTGGCGTAAAATAACAAGAAAATTGAAACAAAATTCCGCCTGGAAATTTAAGCAGGAGTAAAATTCTCTGATTGGTCAATAATAATTGATGTTTTAGGGTCATTTTAGCAAGGTTAAGTTTGAATCAGTCAGGAAGGAGGGAAGTTAGTGTGAACGTAATGGTTAATGTTCACAGACAGGCTTTTTACTTCTATAATGTCCTTACTGGATTATACAATATATGCTGGTATGTAAGATGATCATATTGATACCTTATTCTAGTAAATTTGAATGTACAGTACATGATATTGCATTGTTACTGAAATTTCACTGGCTTGAAAGATTTACAGTTTTCTTGAACAATTTAGTTCTTTGGTATAAGGCGCTGTGATTTAATGTAGAGTACATTAAAAGTATTTAGTTGTGTATGATTCAGAATGTGATTTCAGTGTAAACTTTTAGAGCATTTCAAAACTTTCTCATGTTTTTTGGAAATTAGTGTACACTCATGACAGTATTTGAAATCTTAGATGAAAAAGAAATGGCTATTCAGGTCTGTAGGTCACTTGATGTTGCATAATAAATAGGACTTTCCAGGCGTAAACCTTTTCCAGGCGTAATTTCATTTCCTTGGCGAATTTTTTTCCAGGCGGAATTTTATTTTTCCAGGCGTAGCTCATTTACATTTTTCGCCTCATATTCCGGCCCGATTCCACTCCGTTTCCGGTTGGTTTACGCCTGGAACCTCTACATAACCATATATGTAGAGAGATAAACTGACGCCCGGAATCCTGCTCTATATTACACCTCTATTCCCCCTATATTCCAGGCGGAACATTTCGTACAGGCGGCCTTATAAAGAATTTTCTTTTTAGCTCACCAAAACTAAGTCGGGGGGAGCTTATGCTATATCCCCGGCATCAGCGTCCAGACCTGGTTAAAGTTTTTGTTGCAGGTCCTGGATCTATGTTATTACTTGTCCTATCTTTACCAAACTTGCATGGATGATGCATCTGGACCTACTTATGGACTTGGATGCTGAATCTGTGCCATGAATTTTAGATGGTGGAGGAGGTTAAGGTTTTTGGAGCAGGTTAAAGTTTTTGGTGCAGGTGCCCTTTGATAGCAATTTTTAAGTTACTGTATATAAGATACTGATGCACCAGACAGGCTTGATTGCTGAATCTGAGCCATTACTAAGGTTTCAGATGCTGGATGAGGTTAAGGTTTTTAGAGCTGGTTAAAGTCCTTGGTGCAGGTGCCCTTTGATAGCCATTTCTAAGTTACTACTGGTTCTAACTTCACCAAACTTGCATGGATGGTGCGTCTTATAATACTGATCAGATGCATCTTACAGGCTTGAATGCTGAATCTGAGCCATAGTTTTGGATGCGGGAGAAGGTTAAGGTTTTAGGAGCTGGTTAAAGTTTTTGGATCAGGTGCCCTCTGATGATTTTATCTTAGTTATTGCTGCTCCTAACTTCACCAAACTTAAATGGATGATGCGTCTTATGATACTGATGCACCTGACAGCCTTAAATGCTGAATCTGAGCCATAGGTTTCGGATGCAGGATGAGGTTTAGTTATTTTGGAACAGGTCACATGTTTTATAGATAATAGCTTACATAGTTGATTTAACTATAATATAAATGAATTGCAGAGGTAGCTTTAGATACAGAGCCTGATCTCCATTATCAAGGATGCTAAAAAATATATCTTTGTAATTACTGGTCCTAACTTCACCAAACTTGCATGGATGATGTGTCTTATGATGCTGATGCACCTGACAGGCTTGAATGCTGAATCTGAGCCATAGGTTTTAGATGCGAGATGAGGTTTAGTTTTTGGAACAGGTCACAGGTTAAGTTATATATAGATACATGTTATAGCTTGCATAGTTGATTTAACTATAATATAAATGAATCACAGAGGTAGCCTCTGAATCAGATAGTGATGAAACGATTGTCGCCGAATCAATTATCTATCGTTCTGAGGCCCACGATGCTACTAATCGATTTCAAAATACATATCGCCGACATCGCTAACAGAAAAAAAATCCAGATTTTGGTTAGTTTTTGGTTCAGATTTTATTTTCTGCATGTCAAACCCGATCTATAAACAAGAAAAACAAAAACCAAGTTGATTGCATGTATGGAAACAGTAACCATTCTCTGACAAAGGAGATATCCTCAGGAGTTACAATGTCAAGTATCTCCGAGTTTACAATGTTTTACAGATTAAAAAAGAAACCCTACTAACAAAATCAAGTTAGATAGCGTGTCACAAACAGTGTAAAAATTGCACACGTCTGGAAAAATACTCTTGCACTTCAATATTCAAATACATTCACAGATTTTTATATTTATCAAGCTAAGTGTGATTTCAATTAAATCTCTACAGAAAAACTGCAGAGGATTATAGGATATTGAATTAGTTCCAATAATGCCTCTAGTTTTAGTAACCACATATATAGAGAGAGTGTCAATAGTGATATGTAAAGTATTTTCAATAGGTTTTAAAGCATTTCTTTTTTGGAGACATTATAAACTAAATTCCATGACTTGAAATTCGGATTTATTTAACTGTGATAAAAGGAAGGTTAATAAATAATAATTGAAACTGCTGTATTTATTAATAAATACTCAGTAAGCCATGCACTTTTAACAATATGGATGAAAATACCGATTATAATCGATTATTAATCGATTATATGTGTCCGATTATTTCCGATGATCGATTATGGTTTTTGGTCCGATTGCCCATCACTAGCTTCAGAGCCTGATTTCCATTATCAAGGATGCTAAAAAAAGCTCTTACCTCACTCAAACTGCTTGATGGATGTGTTTGCTGTTAAATGATATTATATTACATGATTCCTATGATATAGTATTGTGTATTTAATAGTGAGATTTTAAAATTCGCTATGGTTGCTTCTCGTGTCATTTTACGCGAATATCAATTCCTCGTGTTTAATTGCATGTAGGAATCTACAGTAAATTGATTAAAAAGATAACATCTGTCAGGTTTCCTACTTTGTGTTAGTTACTAAATCCCTGAATTTATAATCTCACCATCTACAATTCTGCTGTTTGGGATACAACTATGTATGCAAACATCCTTACATGCATTTACATATAATTACATGTAAGAAAATGTGTCATTTATACTCAATGTTTAGCCAATCTCAAAATTACACTGAAAACCTGAGTTCAGTTGCATGTACAAATGTAAAATTCTCTTCTTTTTTTACCCCTACAAGGCCTTTTATTTGTACATTGACTAAAACTAGAATTTTATTTTTTAATAATAGCTACATGTATTTGTTACTAGTTATTGTTTTAAAGTTGATGTGATAATAGTATGTTTAAATTTTTGTAATATTTCTTTTTAGGAAATCTCAAGAAAAGAGTTGGACATAATTCCAAAGATATGAATGGAATACAAATGGAAAAAAATCACCATGGCCCATACTAGATGCAACTTGAAGTTGAACACTTTCGCACAATTTATGTTAACTGCATGCTTGATAAATTGGAATGATAAATTTTCAGTCCATACATATAACTTAAATTTTTGGAAATTTTATCAAAGCTGAATTTAAAATTGCATGTGAATGTTTATTTTTGTATGTAGTCAGTACATACTGTGGAATCATCATGGTTGTGGGGGACCAATGTCCATGGCTTTCGTGGGGGACTAATGTTTGTGGCTTTTGTGAGTAACCGTTGCACACGAATTTACATCCCCTCGAATGTATACACAAGCAAATGTTTAGTACAGTTTATTTACAAAATAGAACTTGCTACTGAAGAAATTACCTCCCCACGAACTAGAAAAATTTTGGTAACCAACGAATAAAAATGATTCCACAGTACTACATGTACATAGAAAATATCATAATTAATTTAGCTTCTAAAAATGAACATGTCTGAAATATATTTATTTGAAATCATTTAAATTTTGTTTAAAAATGAATTTGTTTCAAAGAATAAAAGCATTTAAACTAATAACAAGGTTCATTTTCATTGTATATTGGGCCACTTTTTTATTAGTTGTCTTCAAGACCGACTGACCAAATTGTATCAAAATGTGTCTTTAATGTGTATGTTTTTTGATCTACAGACCAATTAAAAAAAAAGAGTCTTAAAAAACAACTAATAAAAAATAGCCTGAAGGGGTTGGATTGTGGAAGAACATTTAAGAGGGTTCGATGGTCATGGCCATTTTTGGACTCTATTAATCTTCTATAGAAGAAAAGCTCTACAGTACCGATCAGACCCAACCTAACACCGGGTTTACTTTTGGGGTTTACTCTGGGTTTTCTTTTTGAAAATTTGGGTCCACTTTGGGGTTACTTTGGGTTTACTTAGAAATTGCTTTTGAGGTCAACTACGCACTGAAGTGTGAAGAAGACCTGTCTTTTATCTTATTATCCTACTGTCTGTAATTCCTGCCCCTTGTATATTCTGAATACACATGTAGTGTCTGCTTTCAGGGGTCTACCTCTGACCGGGTTTACTCTCTGTGTCCACTCTGGGTTTCCTTGGGTTTACTCTGGGTATACTGTGGGTCCACTCTAGTAAATCCGAAGTAAACCCAGGGTTTAGTTGGGGTTTACTTTCTGTTAGGTTGGGTCTGATCGGTACTGTATAAACAATGTAAAGATATAGAAAATTTAATGAAAAAAGTGAGAATATTTGGAATATATATGTTTCTTTATTAAATGAGAAAGTATTGTGTAAAGTATCACTACCTAAAAATTGATGGAAGATCTTGTGGATAATTCAGTGTAATTTGTTGACCATCTTTAATACTTGAATTATATTGCCGGTAATCTTCTTAAGAGCATGGTGTAAAGAAAATTAATAAATTTAAAATCCAAAAATCATCATGGCTTCTGTCTAATATAATCATATCCAACTTTTAAGGTACATGTATATATGATGGGTAATTTGCTGACTATTTAGCCTTCTTAATTATAAAATGTAATTTGAATATTCATCTAAATGGCATGTACATGCAAACATCGAGTCCTCTGCTGATTGCATGTGTATACAGATCAAGTACAAACACAGGGTCCTCTGACTGCATGTATACAACTCAAGTACAAACACAGGGTCCTCTGACAGCATATGTACAGCTTAAGTACAATCACAGGGTCCTCTGACAGCATATGTACAGACTGATCAAGTACAACAGGGTCCTCTGACTGCATGTTTACAGATCAAGTACAAAGACAGAGTCCTTTGACTGCATGTATACATATCAAGTACAACAACAGGTTCCTCTGACTGAAAGTTTACAGATTATTCACAACCACAGGACAAGCCGATCTATGATTTTCTTAGTGTTAAATATTCAGTGAACCTGTGAATATTAGACATA
>WFKH01006014.1:37884126-37900476 GCA_016163765.1 Magallana hongkongensis
ATTTACCTACAGAATTCTCTGAAATAGTGATAATGTTTACCCCTTACGGCCCTTAATCAATAGAAAATAAAATTACCCAAAGGACCGGCCTTTTTAGGATCACAACTTGCGTATTTTTTGGTAAAATTCATTAAAATATATATTTCGAAAAAAGTTCCGTAAAAATAAAATTTTGCGTAGTTTTATCATTTCATCTCTCTAAAAAGTATATTTAGCATTTTGTTAAATAGAAAACATTATTTGAACAAACCGTTGATCAATCTGTATTATATAAATCGCAAAAGATGGGGGTTTTTTGAATATCGGTAAGTATTATGGATCGAGATCGGTATTTAGAAATTGCAGTCACATACGCGGAAAACTCTTATTACCTGATATGCTTTCAAGACAAAACCTATATTCAGCTATTTTTACTGGTTTTAAAGACTGTTCTAAAAAATGAAGTAATTTTTCTTCAACGTATAATTTTAATTCTAAAAACAAAAATATATTTATGTTCGTTGCTAAGTGTATAGAGTAAAGATCGGGCACGGGCAAGACGTAATAACGCGTGAATTACGTCATACGTTGTTTTGTGACGTATGGACAATTACCTTAAGCTTTGCATTGTTAATATAACTAATAGATTAGAGTGTATCCACTTCTCCCTAAAAGCTCCCATTAAAACATTCGCGCGCATCAGGAAGCCAGGTTTTATCTGGCGGTCGCCAGATAATTATGTGGCGGCCTCTAGAAAATTATGTGGCGGCCGCCAGATAATAAGTGGCGGCCGCCAAATAATTATCTGGCGGCCGCCAGATAATAAGTGGTAGCCGCCAAATAATTATCTGGCGGCTGCCAGTTAAAATATTTTTCTTAGTGGCACCAACGGGCTTCCATAGTATATATATGTATAGTGAAAATCTTTTTTTTTAAACTTCTTTTCGAAAAAAATTCTGCCAGAAAAGTTGAATTCATGTTAAAGCATCATCATATGTGCAGATTCAAGTTTGTTCAAGACATGATCCCCGGTGGTAGGCTGGGGCCACAATGCGGGTCAAACTTTTACATAGAAATTCTAAGGAAAAATCTTTAAAAACCTTCTCAAAAACTATTTGCCAGGAAAAGATGAAACCTATGTGGAATCATCCTCAGGTAGTCTAGATTCAAGTTTGTTCAAATCATGAACACCTGGGGTAGGGTTGAGCCACAATTTGGGGGGGGGGGGACAAACTTTTACAAAGGAACATATAAGGTTAATTTTTAAAAAATCTTCTCAAATACATTCTTCAAAATCATTTATTATTCATTTATTATCATTTATTAGGAACTCAATATTAAATAATGTTCTAAAATTATTTTTAAAAGTCTTCAAAATTGTACAGATATTTTGATATTTCATTTATTAAAGCTATTTGGATCAGATTCATGTCAGTTTGGTATTGTTGCTGAGGTGAGCGATGTGGCCCCGTGGGCGTCTTGTTATAAAATTCGTATAATATTATTGCTAATTTTTTAATATCAACTTTTTATTTTACCGATGAAATAATCCACCATCACACACGTATGTAATTGTATGTATACACAAAAAGTAATTGGAAGCTAAATTGACGATGGACTTCTCTATACGTATGTGTAACTGCAAGTATGCGAATAATAAGAAATAAACATTTTTGTATAAATTTTGATGACATTCTTCAGGAATGTAAAAAATTCAAAATGTTTAGGGTGATGCAATGATTTTATTTATGTAAGGTAAATAAATGGGACATGCTTTTGCGTTTGCAATGGTTCATCTCGTTATTTTGTCGGGTTGTCTAATTAAAAAGTGCGTGGAAACTGATACATCGATTGCAATTTTTATACAACAAATACTCAATCTGCAATTAATTTCGCTGGATAAAGAGTATTGCTTGTTTGCCTATCTTTTTAAAAAAAATTGATAGATTTGTTATATAACAATAACGATGTATCAACCAAATATAGAATTTATTCATGTTTATTTAAACCCTTTTTCCTAAAGTCTTATGCAGACACCTCTCAAAACTGTTAATGTTTGGTTAAACTGTTATAATTTTGTTTCAACAACGTTGCATGTTTTTAACCTTAGGTAGAATGGGTGGTCAACAAATTACCCATCAGATCAGTCTTAAAGTTTTAACTAAGATATTTTTGGCCATAAACTATTATTTAGTAAAGAAAAAGTCCAAATATTTCAGCTTGAATGTTTGAATATTTTCCTGTATCTTTACATAGAGATTTTTACTAAAGGAGGTAAATATTATCTCAAAAGTGCGACGTCGACCATCCATCCCTCTTCTCCAAAATGAACGTAATCTTATGATATGATGTAAAATGCATATTCCGATGCAATCGACTTGTATTATCAACAAACACAGTCGAAGGAGTAAACAACTGATTTTATTCGTATTTCGAACAGTTTTGTAATGTAAGTTTTCTCGTCCCATCGCATTAAATGAGGTGATAAATACGCAAAGATTCTGTCAACAAAAAAGTATTATTTTAATGGATGCTTGCTGTTCGAAATCTAACATATTTTTTTACATTTTGTTGCTTTGTTGATTTGTATATTTTGTATAATTTGAAAAGACCAAACAGAGTTTTGCTAACACATGGAAATCTAATACTCGAGTAAGAAATTATATACATTCAATCATGTTCTGACGAGAAATTAGTTTTGAGAAAAGTTGAAAGAAAAAAAGTTTATTAAATCAAGCACGCACACATATGTTCAGAATTAAAGTAGAAAGAAAAAAAATAGTCAGAAAGTGTCGATTTATGCCAAAACCAATAATCTGCATTGAATTTGTTCCAAGTGCAAGGTCAGTGGACATACGATGCATATTTTATGATGTTTTAGAAAACAGAACAATTAAGCAATTGTTAACGCTACATAGAATAAAAGTTCACAAAGTTCATAGGCTTGCTTCGTTGATTTATATCCATAAATACAGTTGCGCTTTCTATTTTTTTTACACCAGCTAATAAAGTTCTTTTTTTTTCTTTTCTCATTAATAATAACTTAGTTATAAACCCGTCAGTTGAATTTTGAATTTCTTTTACACCAGTTAATAATTTTTTTTTCTTTTCTTCTCAATAATAACATAGTTATAAACCTGTCATTCGTGCTGTGTTTTATTGTCAGTGACAACTGTTTCGGGCATGGCTGCAAGACTTTTTACAAATCAATACGTATTGTGTGATTTAGGAGGAAAATAATAACTTGTGAAATTATTAATTTTCAATTAGTTGTTAAACAAAAACGCGTATTTTCATTAATACACGTGATTGTAATACTTAGAGATTAAAAATTATATGTTCTATCAATACATACAAAATTTATCTTTAAACAGTTAAAAAACCCTATTTAGACTGTATTTAAACAGGACTGTCCAAACTCTAATGTTTGTATTATTTGTGTGCAATTCATCATCAAAATATTTAACCTCCAGAAACAAAAGAAATTATCTTGTTGAGTAAATGTAGAAGGTAAGGGGCAGCTTTTAATAACATTATCTTATGATTCAGGTTGGCATTAGTTCAGCAATATGCCCCTTCTTTCCTTCAAAAAAAGAACTTCAAGTTATAATTAAACTCCTAAAAAAAACCCTGTAAAAATCATTTTTATTCATAAAAAATTTTATCCAATTTTTTAATGGAATTAAAATCGTTATTGTACTTTGTTTGTACAGCTTGTATCGAAAACTCTTTCTTAAATTTTGATTATGCAATGTTTGATTTAAAAATCTTTAATTCATTTGTTGAGTAAAAGTTCCAAGGAGGGAATGCTTAATGACATTTTCTGTCCTAAAAACTGTAAAAACTAATTGTTTTCATATTTTTGGAAAATTGTTTCTTTTATATTCACATAGCCAATTATTTTTATCGATCAGTATTCTGCTTTAAGGAGGCTGAATTGTCAACAAATTACCCATCAGAGAAGCCTTAAAATTTTAAATGGGTACCGTTATATTCCTATATCTTTATACAAAGATCTTCATCTAAAGGACATTAATATAGTCTAACAAGAGGCCAATAGGCCTTAACGGTCAGTGAGTACCATAGCCCATACACAAACTTGTCGAGGAGTCTCATATATGCATTTAATTAAGTTTCATTCTGGAGTAGAAAAATTATAATATTGTAATGACGATCACCTCTCTGCCTGAAATCTCTCAAAAAGGACTACGAAACCTGTAATTTTAGCGAAAAACTTAAAGATCATAAAAGAGTGCATGACCTGATCTTGAAAAGGTGCAAGACTCTGATAGAAAATAATTTTCTCAAATTTGTTTACTTTCAAGATAGGTTTTATGTGTATTTGTTTTCATAGATAAACTAAAACAAGGTGGCTAGTATACATGTTTTATTTAAAACAACCTCCCATCCCTCATCCCCAGGGGCTGACAGAAACTCTCCCTGTGGGCATTTAAACAAAAAAAAAACAGCTTCCAAAGCTATGATGTGTTATTCACTTCTGTTCCAGCTTTTGAATATTTAACAATCATTAACATTTACTCACCATCTGGCATTTATACCAAAATCATTTTACATGTACTGCTTATCAGTGATTTTGGTTAGCCAATTATTACTTTACTATTAAAAAGTCTATTTGTTAATTTAGAAATTTCAGAAACTGTTTTTGTTTCAAATGATAAAAATACTTGCATAACTCTTTCGATCATACAACTTCTAAATTACATTACATTCAATGATTAATTACTAAATATGAACAAGCAAATGAAGATAACTCCATTATGAAGAAGCAAGGGATAACTCCATTAACTATTACAACCCTCCCCCCTGAACTCTTTTCAAATGCTTTCACAATATCTTAACTTTGATAGACACCTTCTTTCTTTCTCTTTTCTAAGTATGTGAATTTACTCATTTCTTTCATTAAAATTCCTGAGCAGAATAAAATAATATGACAAGTGTATATACCCCTCCCTCCCAGCCATAACCCTTGCCTTACATAGAGATGACATGAAATATTATTAAAGATGACAGCTTAATTTTTTTTCTAAATATGCAGTCAGTTTTTATTCTGTGTCAGTAGACGTTTTTAAACATTATATACATTAACACTAAATAACCATTTTGGCCACACCCTGCATTAAGAACCCCTACCCTATACACTTTATGAGTGTTTTGGCCCCGCCCTAATTCAAATCCCTACGTTGGGAGACATAAAATTTAAAATTTTGATAGATGGCTTTATTTTCTTTCTTTATATGCAGTTAGTTTTTATTCAGTATCAGCAGAAGTATAGAAGACGATTTTTTTTTAAACATTAAATGCATTAACATACATGACTATTTCGGCTCCGCCCTAGAGTCAGATTTACAAATTTAGTAGAGGACTTCCTGTTTAACATTATTTTGAAGTCAGTTTTTCTTACAGATGTGTGAGAGAAGAGAAGAATATGCATTAACACAATATGGCCATATTGCTCCCCCCCCCCCCCTACGGCCTGAACCCCTGACCCAGGGGCCATGAGTTTCACAATTTAGGTAGAAGTGTTCGTGGACATCATAACCATGCATTCAGTTTTTTTCCAACATGTGTGGCAGTAAAGAAGAAGATTTTCTAAGATTTAATACATTTTCACTATATGGCTATATTGGCACCGCCCTAAGGTTTAAACCCCTGTTTCAGGGGTCATGAATTTCACAATTTAGATAGAAGACTTCATGGACATCATAACCATGCATTTAGTTTTTAACAAAAGTATATGGGAGTAGAGAAGAAGATATTTTAAGATTTAATGCATTTTCACTATATGGCCATATTGGCCCAACCTTGAGCCTGAACCCCTCATCTAGGGGCCATGAATTTCACAATTTTGGTAGAGGGCTTCATGGACATCATAACCGTGCATTCAGTTTTTCATCACATGTGTGGGAGTAGAAAAGAAGATTTTTGAAAATTTGGCTTTTTTGCATATTTGGCCCCGGGGGTGGTAGAGCCATTAATTTCACAATTCAGATTTCTCTTACCATAGAGATGCTTCACACCAAAACTAGTAATAATTGGCCTTGTAGTTTTTAAGAAGTTAAAAATGTAAAATTGTTAACGCACGACGAACGATGGATGATAGTAGTCGCATTTTTAAGAATTCAAAATAAGTCATATATAGACAATGTGGCAAGAATTCAAAATAAGTCATATATAGACACTGTGGCAAGAATTCAAAATAAGTCATACAATGTATATAGACAATGTGGCAAACTCTAAACGATAAACCGATTACTCGGTCGGAACGCTGGTAATCGGTTACAAAATCAGTAATCGGGTAGTCGGATCAAAAAATATATATATTTTTAACGCAAATTCAAAATTTATTTTGTTGTTGTTGTTGTTGTTTTTCGAGGCTATTATCTAATCAAGTTACATGTAATTTGGAGACCGTTAGACCCCAGGACTAATAAAGGAGGTGTTAATCATAATGATTGTAAAAACAACATTTCACTGCCTTGTCTGTTCAGCTTTTCATTAATCATGAATAAATGATCCTTGATAATAATATCACTATTGAGTACCTTTTATTAAACAACAATTATCATTCTTGTAGCTACGTACATGTACAATGTGTTTATTTCAATTATTTTCCCTATAATACGACATCAATTTCTAACATAGAAAATACATATGTACAATTGTCTAAAACGGGCACATACAAGTTACTACTATCCGAAAGGATAAGCATTCAAACGGAGATCTATAACTTGCCATGGGCAGAATTTGTTTTGAGACTACGAAATTGCGACATTGTGATTGTGGTCAGTGGAACTATTCCATGACTGTTTGACTATTTTAATAACCAAATGACGATGAACCTTTTCATATAAACGACATACATGTACTAAGTATATGCAACATGTAAAAATACAGTATCAAAAACATTTGCTTGATACTTAAACATACATGTAGTTTAAATTGTGTTCCTGGAAATCAAATTAAATGAGGGGTGTAAATATTGCAATTTAGGTTTTATTGGTTGTTCAAAACAGATTTAATGCTCAGATTACTGTTGTTTAATAGCGTTAACGCCAGTGAGGGTTTGAAAGCATTGTTTTATTTGTTATATTCAGTGACATCAAGTTAGAGGCAGTTAGTAGGACCACTTAATATGTTTCTCACTATGCAGCACTGACTCCACACTGCAGGAATTAAACAATTTAGCTAGGATACCGAGGATTCATAATGTCATTTTTCTCGTAGACTCGGTAGTCAACTCGCGCCTATTTTCTATTGTAGAGTACTTCTGAGTCCTTTCGAACTCCTAGTTAGACGAGCCGTGCTAGTCATACGTAGGAATTGGTTTTTATAAGCGTCAGGCTCTGCTTCATGCCTTGAATCTGTCTTTCTTCTTGACCATATACATGTATGTTCTGTTTCGATAATTTATTATCAAACAATATAAATTTATCGGGACCAGCAATATTTTTTTTCTGATTAAATGCTTTAGAAAAGTATCATTTAATTAAATTAAAATCATTTATGATACGTACTAGAATTTTTTACATTTGATTTGTCAAAGTGGAAATTGACCAGTTTAGGCGAAGGGACATAACTCGACATACAGAAAATATCATCTGTAAACAATCAATGTAGGTATTTAGAGTTACAATCCATATGGCCAATCACTCTCGACATATCAATCAGACCGGGATATTTCCTGGCGGCCATTTTCATATTTCTTTTAATGTTTTTGAAGAATATCATTTGCAAATTATGGTAAATTGATTGCAAATCGAACGTAACCACATGTCTTAAAAAAGTGACCGCAAGTTGAGCTCTTTCTTATATATTATCACAGTAATAGAACATTTCTTTTATTGTTGATAAAAAGTACATAGTTCCTACGACAAATTAAAAAACAAAATACAAGGTAAGTAAAAGAAGGCACAGAATGGAAATTTGCAAAAGCTGGTGGAGCCGATTTATTAAGAATACAATGCAATTAGCGAAGCCTGGAATCGGATTAACATGTAGAAAACACAGTTTTTGCAATGTACGTCGAAACTGGCTAAAGGAGTAGGTAGTTGTCGTGTTCTCAGAAATCTACTTGCACAGACTAAAAGGGAGTTGTTAAAAAATTGTACTCACTTTGTATTCAAACAAGATTCAATCAAATTTGTTTGACATAAAAATAATGGCCAAGGAATGAACACTGTGCCGGATAATTATGCCAGTGCCAAGGTGGCATTTTTGCACCCGTCTAAGCTGCATGTATCGAAAAATTCAAATATGCCACACGATAGACCATTGCTTAAAGAGTTTACAACCACCTTTGTTTTTTTTGTATCTCACCTGTCAGGTGAGATATTTACCTTTCAAAAATAAATTCCTACAGGATAATAATTTTTCCCATAGGAAAAACAGTATTCCTATAGGAAATTAGAAATTTCCTATCGGAATACAATGACTTCCTATAGGAATTTCAATTCCGATAGGATTTTATAAAATCCGATAGGAATTTCTGATTTTCTATAGGAAAACTACCTGTCTGAGTCAAATTCCTTCAGGAAATAGCTTTCTCCCATAAGAAATATAATTCCTAAAGGATTTTTTGAAAATCCTATATGATTGTCAATATTTCCTGTAGGAGAATCGTTTCTTCTATGGGAATTATCATTTTCCTATAGGATATCAATTTTTAAAGGTAAATATCTCACCTGTCAGGTGAAACACACTAAAAACAAAATTGGTTATATACTCTCTAGACAATGGTCTATCATTTGGTATATATGGATTTTTCCGAAACTGCATCTTAAGCGGGTGCTAAAATGCCACCTTGGCACTGGCATAATTATCCGGCACAGTGTTAAAGGTTTTATAAGTTTTTGTTTAAAGTTTTTGAAATGAAATTCGAAATTCTACTTGCACTACAAAGCTAATTCCGCAGGGTATACAGAATAAATGGCAATATAATATCGCAATGCCTGGCAAAGTAAAGCACAAAAAGCTGCAAACACCATCCAAAGAAAAGCAGATTCCAACGAACGCTCAATGGTATTCAACCACTCTGTAATTTAATGGTAAACCCGACAGGTTTCTGCAAGTATAATGTATACGGAATCGATTATGAATTTCATCATTAAATCAACAAATTCTGTCTCTAAAGTGGATGGACAAAAGATGGAATAACATGAAAGATGTGGTTCGAAAATAACAAATACATGACTGTATGAAATTGTATGTACTTATGATGATCAATGTTTTTTGTTTCTCTGTGTTATGATCATCAATGAAATGCCTGTAAGTATAACCTTATTTGAAAACTGCAACCATCCCTAGACATTTACATGATTAGTTCAAGTACATTACATATACAGAGTAGGTTCCGGGACCCATACGAACAAGACAAATTCTCATCTGCTCTTTTTAACTCTGACGTCATTGAGGTAATTGATTTGATATGGTTTATTATTTGGTTTAAGAGTTCAGATCACATCTGGGCAGCTATATGTGACAGATCTAGAGTGAAAGAATATCTCTTCTATATCAACATGTAATCAACTTTTAGCAAAATAACTAATAACCATTCTAGTATTTGGAGGGTGACTTTTTTAAACCCCCATGACACTAGAGTTGTAGAGCTGCTGAATTTGAAGAGTCTGATGATGAGATGGAATAGTGTTAACATCAAGGTCCGAGTGCGTTGAAAAGAGCTTTTTTTAAAAGAACTGCGGACACCATTATGAAAACAACACCATTATATGGCTTTTCTGTACGCTCTTTTACTTCATTCAAAAACAACTCCTGAGGTTTATTGGGGTTCACTTCAGAAATCTCTGTATATGTAGTTGTAATGTTAAAGAAATGAATTTTAATTAGCTTAATTTTTTCTTGTTACTTAATTAGTTTTTCTATAACTGTACCAAAACATACTTCTTTAATCTTTGAAAACATGTTTTAAAGCTGTATGTTAAGATATTCAGATCTGAAGGATAATTTGAAAGAAAACTATTTTCTTTAATTCTTGCTTACTTTTAAAAGTACGTTTTGACATAGATAATGTAATATGATCATGCATGATCAATCATGTAATGCTATTATTTCATTGTGTATGACACCAGACAAGTGATTCTAGTTCAGATACCTCGTATCATGTTCAGTTATTCGTTGTTTACCTGTTAAAAATTGTTCATAGGCGTGATTTACCAAAATATTAATGTTTACTTGTTCTGAATTATCGTTCGTGTTTATGACAAGTTACCCCCGTACATTGTTTACATTTTAACGAGATCGAATTATCTGCTTTGACTCGTAATTAAATTTGTTCAACTAAAAACACGATAACTGTTTTAAACATCTTTATATTTACCAGATTAATCACCCTGTTCAGTAACATGCCCTTTTCGCGAGATAAATCGCCTTATTTTCTATGTCGCTTATAACGCGAGATCTGATTGGTTAACAAGCCGGGTGTAAATTTCCGTACCACCTGCTGAAGCCGAGTGTTAATAAAATGTGACGTCACAATGCACTTCTTGTTTACATCTTTGCGCAAAATAATGTAACGTTAAATAAATCAATAATTTGTCAAAATCCCTTTTTCTTAATATTCTAGCTATTGGTATGAACTTATTATCGAACTTATTTTACTGGTAGACCTATATAATTTTAAAATTTGTATAACATAGGAAATAAATTCGTTATCCAGGTCCAACCAAGGGTGTACGGGGATTTACCCCGGGTTGTATTCCATACACCCTTCGGCCTTTACCCCGGGTTGTATTCCATACACCCTTCGGCCTGCGGCCTCAGGGTGTATGGAATACAACCCGGGGTAAATCCCCGTACACCCTTGATTGGACTAATAATTTTACCGCTAACAAACTTCTCTGTATGGAACATGCTGTTTGACGTACCGCTTTCACTCATCGACATGCAACTGTATTCTGACACTTATTTCTGTGTTATCAATATTTCTGTACGCTTTGTTATATCACGTATTATTAGCCGGGCTCTGCTGAAAGCAGAGTCCTGGCTGTAGGCAGGCAAATCGCCAATGTTACTATAAATAGCATAACTTCAAAAGTAAACAAAAAACCGAACAGCGTCAAAGTAAAAGCTTCCGCTATACTAAATAGTTACACAAAGAGCCATGTTTTGTCAAATGTGTTGGGTTATGTTTTGTTTTGTTTTGTTTTTTTGTTTTTTGTTGTTGTCTTTTTTTATTTCGAGAGGATTGTCAATCTTTTTAAGGTTTTTTTATTAATTACGTGTTTTAAAAACAAGACTGTGCATTTTAGACACATACAATGCGCATGAATTTCCATGAACTACTTTGCTGCACATTGAAGAAATGGGGGATTGAATTTATAACGCTTGATGCAAAATTCAACGCAGCCTCTGTTAAATTTTTTTCCACTAGACAGACATATTTTTGTTTATAGCCGCTTACAAAATTCGGTCGCTCTCTGACGCTTTGCCGACATTAAAAATATGAGAGAGAGAGAGAGAGAGAGAGAGAAATTTTTAGTCTTTACTACACAATATGCATAAAGACACATCAAAAGAGCTCGGCTTTTAGTACTTCAGTACTTTGATTGTATTTAGATGCTGAACCCTGTTTTTCAGTATTTTTACCTCAGTATGATTGGATGATTGCTTTTATTTGTCGCTTCGATTGACGAATTATGTCTTCGTAGCAAACTTCCGTGTTTAAGTGTTACAGTATGATCTCTACGCGCACTTCTTCAGAAGGCGCTTAATTTCAAAACCCCTTTAGTGTAAAATATCACAAGGATTAATGCTATTTGCGTATTTTGACTTATAAATATGTGTCCGTGTTATTTAATAAATCCGGACAAGGCTTTGTATAGGAATAAAATGTTTATTTATGATTCAGATTTGCTTGTTCGGAAATTAGGATAACTGTCTGGAATTTCCCATATCCGTACAGATGTTTGATTGGTTGTTTTTGTCCGGACAGAAAAGAACAAGTACTCATTGGTTGGAGAAGTTTATAAATATAAGCCAGTTTCAGCAGCAACTTCACTTGATCACTTGATCATATCCCGCTCGGTTGATCAGACCTTCTCATAGAACCCCAGATAAGGTAGATAAGCAAGATGAACCTGGTTGTAAATCACTTGATCATATCCCGCTCGGTTGATCAGACCTTCTCAGAGAACCCCAGATAAGGTAGATAAGCAAGATGAACCTGGTTGTAGATGACGCTAATTTTCATAAGGACTTCGTCGTACAGAATCTGTAGCAACCATGTAGACCAGTCTTTTCAGTGTTTATAGTTCTAGTTATTAGTTGTTGTCTATAAAAGGAACTGTTATATTCATTTGAACTCTTTCAAGTTTAAAATTATACGAGTTGTCCAGATTGTTCGGAATCCGTATTATTGTTGTTCGGATTTTCTTAATTTATTAGTTCAAATAGGTTATTATTTTTTATATCGAGTTTTCCGGATGTCCGAATAAGGCTGACTAGATTATTTACAGTTTACTGGAAATTATGAGAACTTAATTAGCATAAAAAGGAGGGGGTGATTTTTCCAGATAGAATTAGAATGGGAGTGCTATATTCAAGTTTAGCTGTCCGGATCGGCACAAGTTCATGTATTTAATATTTAGCAATTCAACACAATTCTAATATGCTGTTTATTGTTGATATTGAGCTCGAAAGCAACAAATCCGGCAGATATGAGAACTAGTAGCATTTATTTTTAATGATAAGTTTTCAAAACGATGATAACCCCAGGTTTCAGGTTGTATTGTTTGAAATGGTCAGCATCTTAGTCTGTGTTATGATACTGATATATTTTGCCATCCTGAATAAATTAATGTGTGTTGGAAAAATGGTGTTTTTCATTTGTGGCAAGGACCGCTCGACTTGTTACAATAATGTAACTCAAAAAGCGGAAAATGTATCTTAGGTGGGTCTTAATTATACAAGAAAAACTTGTTCGATATGAAGTAATTTGGGAACAAAACTGAAGTTTAAAACAACGGGAAGCTTGATCTGACTACAAAAAATAATTTATTCTTACGATTCACTTGCATAGTGACGTTTCATATCACAATTGTTCAGTAATAAAAATATTTGTGCACTATATTTAGTCTTTACAAATAAATAAATCTCAATGGAACACAACTAGAGGTTTGTTTTCCTCTGTCTAGTATGTCTGTTCTGTCAAGTATCCTCCGTTTTTGATGGAGAATGGCCTATGGATAATGACCTTGTGTTTGAATCTTCTCTAGATTGTCTTGTCTCAATTCTCTGCAGGGGCGGATCGACGAATTTCCGAACGAGGTTAAAAATGTTAATATTTATTTACACATTAACGCATTTTGGTATACATTTTCGATTTAAATGACAATTTTCCTTATTTTAGTTCTATAGTTGTAAGCATGCAACAACACCGCTGAGACCCGAGTTCGATCCATGTTATCGACAGTGGTTGTATCTGAAAGGGTATGGTGTTCGCCCCCTTGAACATGTGGGTTTTCTCCGGGTACTCCGGCTTCCTCCCACATCAATGACTCTCTCGTGCTAACATCCGTGCCAACGACGAGAGATATGAATATAAGTTGTAGAACTTGTTTATCAATCGTTGTAAAAAATAAAAATTGAGTTATTTTTAATTTGTCAGTGGAACTGTATGGATGTAATAAAAAAAAGAAAAACAAAGCATTACTTGTAAACTGATTGGAAAGCATGTACAAATTAAACAAACTATTACAAATGCAAAAAAAAAAATCAAACGGGGGAGCGCGCGTCTGGCGCTGAATCTGCCTTTACTCTACGTTTATACGTATGATTCTAATACTGTATATTTATTCCTAAAACTTTCAAAGTTATTCCTCTTCTTTTTTTTCCGAGAAAAATTGAAATAAGTATTTATTTTACTAAACTTCTAAACAATATGAAAGTGATGATGAATCTTTTTCTTATAACTGAATGGAGCGTAGAAAAAATACAATGTACTTATCCAAAGTATGTTTCATGTACAAACTACTGCATATAACAAATTAAAAATAATATTTTACATACACAAAAAAGGAATAAAGTTTTTAAGTCCAGATCAAAGAAGGTCTGATCAGGGGGTTTTTTAAGTGTATATTTTACTATTAGAGTATGGGTATTATTCAAACGAATACTAATTTTTCGGCATCTCTGTGTGGTGAGGTGAAGAATAAATTTTCCGCAGCCATGGCTCCCAATGAGAATAATAATACATGTAAATGTCAGTCGATTTTGGTGTCATTTTATGTACTATAATTCTCGGCGATAATATAAATATATGATGATTTGTCTTGATAATATAAGGTCACATTTAACTAGCTACTCGTGTATCCTGGCAAGCTCAATGATTTGCAAATGTTGGCTTTTTGGGCAAGTTTTGATAGTGCTGAGTCTGACTGATAAGGTCACATACCACTATTTTACCCCTTGCTCATTAACCACCTAAGTAGTTCCATTCTAAAAATGTATGAAATTTTCAAAAATTCCCAGGGGTGCTACATGGGCGACTTTGGTTCCTTTTAGGGCATGGATGGAAAGAAGGTCTGAAAAAATAATATCAAGAAAAAAGTCAGAAAATTTATCTTTAAAGGCGCAATAGGAAGATGTCAAGAGGCCAATGCTTACACATATTCCAAAGTGAAAGTGGATTTTGTAGGGTAGGAGTTATTGTAGGGGCCATATCTCAGTTACCTCTGTAGTTCTGTAGTCCTGTAGTCTAGATGTGTTTTTGGATTAGTGTCATTCTATATGTATCCATATTTAAATTGATTTGAGCCGGTGGAATTTTTTATATGATTTTTTTGTTGTATTAAGGAATAAGAGGGGAAAATAATTGTGGTCTGTGTACAGAATAGTTGTAAACATTGGATGTGATTTTTTAGAAACTTAATTACTTCTTTGGTTGTTATCTGATTTGACTATTACATGTAGTCATTTTCCTTTTGATAATCTAGACTGAAGATGAATCGATGTATTTGATTTTTGAAAAAAAAAATAAATATTATGGTGTATTAAAGAAAGAATTTTGGTTTGGGCAGTATCAGGGATAAAGCCTCTAAACGCCTCTGATTAAAGCTTGTAAAGGACTTTGATAACGGCCAGCAGAGCCCCTGTACGGAAAATGGCCAAATGTTCGGTAGAGGAGACAATTGATTCAGAATGGGTTATGGAATCGGAGAAGTTTATCAATGTAAAGGTATGCTAACTTTCATGCATATGGACAACACATTTAAAAGATTTTTAAAATACAAATTCTTATTCTGATCCGGTAATTCATACAAAACAATGTTAAGCCTTTAGTTATCTAGACAAAGGCACAGCCGTATGACTATGTTTACCATTAATATCAGGGCGTTACTTTACTTTAGAGATCCAAACTCGAATGACGATAACATTTGTATCGAAAGATACATCATAGCTGAATGTTTTTATTCGTGGAGAAAGTGAAAAAAATAAACCAAGTTTCGTTCGTATAAGCAATGATAATTCTAATTTGAAAAATAAAATCTGTGTAGAAAAAGGCCCAGATTACTTCAAAAATTTGTCTCCGCCCTAGTTTTCTCATTTTTAAAAAATATTCTTTTATTTTGAATGAAGGCAAAATAGATTTTCAAGTATGCGCTCTATTGAAAATGAGTTTTTTTGGCATATATAAAAACCATATCACTGGACGACTGTAGGAAGAGGTATCCATACAGATAAACAAATCCTTTGATAAAGTAGACGAATCGAAGCCCATCATACGTAGAGATAAAATAAAAATAAATTTCAGTGTCTGTCGTCTATGTGGATATATGAATTAAAATGATTCTTGTGTTGGCCACAAAACATTAGAGAACCGTAAAATTCACACAAACGCCGAAAAGTTCTTGAAGTACTTGTTTTGCTCACAAAGCATAGGATTTGAAATTGTATAGGAAGAAGGATATCGATCGCGGCTGGACTACATGTACCTAAGTTCAGCGGTATATAAGTACTACACAATAGCCGCGTCTTACATATATGGGTTTATTTAGCCGCAAACACATAGAATTGTTTTGAATTTTGAATACATATACATGTAAAAGTTTATTCTTCTTAAATTGAATAAAACGATCAAGTGTTAATTGATAAATCGTTCTGTTAATTAATAAAAGCAATGTCATTACCAATCTGAAGCATAATAAGACATAAAACGAATGTTGGTTTTTAAGTTTAAAAAAATGAACTTCTATTTATATTTTAGTCATTATACTGCAAGCATTTCAAATCCTTCTGGGTTCTGAGCGTAATCTATCCCTCGTCCGCGGCCGAGGAGATCGGTAGCGGCTGGACTACCTAGCGGTCAGCGGTTATCTAATACACACGATTCGCGTC
>WFKH01006014.1:37909427-37941153 GCA_016163765.1 Magallana hongkongensis
ATCAGTATAAACATTATGAACTATTTTATCGTATCATTTCATGATTTTTTTGATACTCGTTTGTTTTCTTGTTGATGCAAAAAAAAAGTTGGGTAAACTAAATGCATTTAAAGTTAGTTGCACTTTAGTTGCCTCTGGTAACTAGCAATAAAGAGAGAAATGAAATTTTCCATCCAAAGATAATCTGGCCTAAAGCATAGAAAAACGTATTGTTCATGTACTGTTCTAGTAAGTGGAATGTAGTTATTTTAAAAAAAATTCCTAATCCCTGTGGGGGGGGGGGGGGGCTTAGTTATTGCCTCATTTTTACAAATTTGATCTATGTGTTTAGTTTCCTGTGATTTTTACAGTTATGTATAATCTTTTGTACCCTGCTAAAAGTTGAGAATCAGTTTGTTCAAAATACATTTTTCTTTATGTGATTTAAATAAATGTCGCTTTCCCCAAAAAAATATATATTGGAACCCAGCACCACCCCGCTTGTTGCTACATGCCTTTAATAATTGTGAGTTTACATAAACGAAGTGAGATTATTTTTTACTCAAGTTATCTTTTTTATCAGAGAGTCATTCCACCTTAAATGTTGATTCGTATATATTTAAATTAAAATGTTGATTCGTTAAAAAATAAATACGTTTCCTTTTTTTTCATCGCATGCGAGAAAAATTTGCGAGATTCATGCCGTCACTAATATTTCTTGCTGCAATTTTGATTTTGAATGTCTCTCATAGTTGATACATGTAAATATTATCAGTATGAGAATGGCTGACATTATTTGCAATTTATTCAATTAATGGAGATGTATTTAAGTCAAAATGTGTCAAGGAAAGTGTATGCAGTGTAATAAAATTATGTTTAAGAGTATAGCAGAGGAATTTTAATTATTCAAGTGCAACTTGGAAAGGAGCAGGGGTAAATACGGAAGCGTTTAACCAAAGCTTATGAAACATTCAATTGCAAGATTTCAAGGAAGTTGAAGTAAATATTTTTCTGCCTTAAGAACTTTTATTTCAGTGATTTTTAAGTATAAATCTAAAATAATATATACGAAAACTAAATAATTATGCATATTTTTTCATTACACAATTATAAGTCTTAAATATGATATATACTTAATGATTATGCATATCTTTTTTACACATTTGTAAATCTAAAATATGATATATACTAAATATTTATGCATATTTTTTTCTTTACACAATTGTAAATCTGAAATATGATATATACTTAAAGTTTATGCACATTTTTTCTTTACACATTTGTAAAATTAGTAATACAGAAAATATCATTGTGAAACAAAAATAACGTTAACTTTTATTGTGGAATAAGCTATCAACTGAATGCTTTATTTTATCCATGTCTATTACATAAGGGGTTTTTTTAATTAAAACATTAAAACATTGGCAATGCAAAGAGAGGCAGTAAATTCTAGTTATTTAATTGCAGCTGCACTGCTGATATTTGAACCTGATGCAGAGAATGTCAGCAGAATTATTGTAGTTACTAACCATTTGTTTACTACAAATTGCCGTTTATTGCTTAAGTTTTACCTGCAATATACAGATGATACATGTACTAGACAATAGTGATGTGTATGTAGTAAATATCAGAAGTCAACGAGATCCGACTTTAGAAAAATAATATTGGTTAAAAGTATGTCGAGCACAGTTTTACATTACAAAGATTTGACTGGATTTTAATCAGTATAAACATTATGAACTATTTTATCGTATCATTTCATGATTTCTTTGATACTCGTTTGTTTTCTTGTTAATGCAAAAAAAAAGTTGGGTAAACTAAATGCATTTAAAGTTAGTTGCACTTGATCGTGTATACGAATTCATATAACACCTCGTTGTGTGTTTTATTTAAAATTCCATATTGCATAATACATATTGCCTCAGCACAAAAAAAAAAAGAAAAATACTTGAAATTCTTTCTTTGTAAAATTTCTTCAAAATTTGTTCATGCATTACATGAGACGCGTAGACGGATACCCGAAACTCTAAAAATCCATATATTTCTGCAATGTACACCGCATTAAAGGATCACTTGTATATAACAAAAGAATTGACCTAAAGGGCCGGTATTGGTTTCTGTCTTTACAAAAAGCATATCGATTTCCGTTCCACTTCTTGATTTTAGGCCATACACAGTAAACTCTTAGGTTATAGTGCTCATAATGTATAGTAATTGAAAAAAAAGTTTAACAGTTTTAAAAGAAATTGTTAATTCATGTGATTATAATACTACAAAACGTCTATGTATCTACTTAGATAAATGCTTTATGCAGAGAAAACAGTTCCAGGGACTATGAAGTATTGTATAAAACTGTCTTGCATGCTATAGCCTTTATGTTATAATACTCTTTTGTCTGTCATTTTAATTTCATTTTGACTGTATGCCAACATGGTGATGTCAATAAACCATTGAATTGAATTGAATTATATCTCATTCAGTTCATTTTGACTGTATGCCAACATGGTGATGTCAATAAACCATTGAATTGAATTGAATTATATCTCATTCAGTTTTGAACATGATAATTCAAAATTTATGAAACAGATCCGTATCAACAAGAAGAACACATTCATTTGCTTTAATCAGAGGCAATGTTTTTATAAGATTGTTTTAATTTGAACTTATCTATTTCACAACGATTGACAAGCAAGTTCTTATATTAATGTCTCTCGTTGGTACGGATGTTTTACGCCACGTGGTCCTTAATGTAGGCGGATAACGCAAAATTTGCGAATTTTTTTCAAAACGTGCATGATATTTTTGGAAGTAAATGTAAACATGGCGGTAAAGAAGCTGCTAATCCCGTTAGTGTATATACACTCAAGTGCCAAATTAAAAGTCACAAAATGGCTGACATGATGAACCTCGGCCAAACTTAACAGAGTCAAAATTTGGGGGGTTTTTCGATGTATTAAAAAAACGTATCCCTAATTTTCAGTACTTTGTTATAGAACCATTTGCCCCAAGAACAGCTCGAATTCGCTTTGGCAGTGACAAGTATAGTGATTTTATGTAAGTTGGTGTGAGAGAGGTCCAGATTTCCAAAACATTGTCAATAAGGGCCTGTCTAGTTTTTATTTGAGATACACGTTTTTGAAGTTTTATTTTCACAGTTCTCCACACATTTTCTATGACATTCAAGTCTGGAGATTGAGTGGGCCAATTCATAGTGTTAATATGGTTTTCTCTTTTCCATCTACATGTCTCTCGAGATGTATGCACTGTTGCATTGTCTTCTTGGAAGATATAAGATGGCTGACCGACCGGTTTCTCTTCATACTTGGCAATTACTGGCCAAAGATTTGTGTCCAATATTTCCTAGAGTTGATGTTGCCCTCTATGGGTGTCAAAGTACCAGCAGAATCAGAAGTTATACACACCCAGAACATCACACTCAGCTGTGGAGTGTGTGGGTCATTAGGACTGTAAATTCCAAGACAGCGTGGTTTCCACTTTTTATCAATTTTCCTCCACACAAAAACTTTTCTGTTTTTTCCTAATACTATTTGTGTTTCATCTGAGAATATAACTCTTGACCAGTCACGGTTTACATTCCAATGTAGATGAGAACGGCAAAAGATCTTCGTTTCAATCTATTCTGCTTAGATATGGTGGTTGTCTTTTTAACTACTCTTCTGTGATATCCTTTTTATGCAATCTTCTTTGATCAGACTGAGTACGTTTTGACAGCTTCTGCGGTGTATTTTCATTATACATAATAGAAATATCTGATAAAGTGTTTCCGCGGTTCACTTTCACAATACTCACAAGTCTTCAGCCCTTTCACTGCTTTGTCTTTTTCTACCACATTTTGACTTTCGTGCACTTTCAGTCAAGATATTTGCATTTTCCTTATTTTCATTTCTTTTCAAAAATGACACACTGTAAATCTGTTAATTCCAAGTATACTCCCAATTTTTCCGCCACTGTTACCTTCACTTTTCAGTTTCAGAATCAACTTTTTTGCTATGTTGTCAAATCCTTCCCTCTGGCAGCCATGACTTTTATCAATGCAGACGACAGCTTTATTTGTAAACAAAGATTTGCCTCCCCTTGATCAGTCAGTAGGTACTTACCTCTATTTATACCCTGGTAAAAAATGCCATGATTTTTAAAAGTGATTTTTTCCGGGAAATCGATCTCCCCTATAGGTCAATTCTTTTGTTATATACAAGTGATCCTTACATGCCAAATAGAAAAAAAACCCAAACTTAAATTTATACGATTTATGTAGGTATATCCTACACTGAAAAATTTAATCTGAAAAATGTTGGTAGTGAAAAAAATATGCCCTAATTTTCGTGTTAAACCCTTTAAGTAGATGAGAAGCTGGGGCATAAGAATTTGAACTGCTATTTGTCGACTTCATTATGTACATTGTACACACAGACACGAGTCATTGCCTTTCAATACTTTTCTGTCCCAACGTGTCGAAGCCACAAAAATATAGCCCCGGCGGGGATTTCCGTTACATTTCATTTATTTCAAGATGACAGAAATGCAGGAAACACAGGTAAATGTTTTAAATGTTTCCATTTCATGTAAAACCTTGCAGGAACATTTTATTTTGTATGCAATGAAATTTCTTCAAAAGTGCGTTGTTTGGAACTCGTTTCCTCGTGTTTACCTTCATGTCTAAAATGCTTTATTTGGAAAATTTTCTACCTAGCTGTATTTACCTTTGTGAATTACAACACACGACTTCTTTAGCCGGAGATCGCACCTACCAGCGATAATTCAGTATCATGCATATGACCAAGGGGTGAAAAGGTCATGACACAGATTCATGAAAATGCCATTACATGTACATAGTGCCTATTAAGCAAGGTCCTTTACCATGGGACTCCATAGTCGCCTTATTATTAGGATTATGTTTTTGATTCATTGCTACATTTACTCCAATTCATGCTGATATAGATATACTTTGACAAGTCTTCATTATGTGATATTCTCACATAATGAAAACTACACTTCTTTTTTTTTATCCGCGGATAAGTCGCCTTTAGTAAATACATGTCAAAACTTCTTTATTGTTGGATTCTACTCTACAATATGAAATGATTCGATACTTTATGATTGTATTTTTTCCAAAATGCAAAATATTGACATAAATGCAGATACATTTTTGCGAGTAAGCCTGCACATTTTGGTGGGTATGCCTGCACATGTAGGTTACCCAAGACAGATAATGTTTATAAAGGAGGGTGTTTTGTCGGTAGACCTAACCCAAAAGTATTGTCACGTAAAACATGAAATGACCTGGATATACTTGTTTATGAATGTAATATTTTGAAAAGTAAGAATAAATTTGTGTTTTATTGTAAAATAACCATTTTTATTCCCATCTGAAACGAGTTTTTCCTTTATAAGATTTTGGTTGATACAATTTGGCATTCTGGAGATCGCACTGACAAAAATTTATTGCTGAATATTGCAAAATATCTCTGTGTTTTTGTGCCAATGGTAAAAAGCATATTTTCTACGCTTAAGCCCTTATAAAGAAATTATAATTACATTACTATCATCGAATGGTGAAATGTGATTTGTTTTCGGATACAGATTGACGATGGCAATATCAATACAGCAACAACGGAATCTACAGATCCTCCTCAAGTGATCATAAATTACCAATACGTTCCACCGGAATGGCTGCAAAACTGCTCACCTCTTGGTCCTGTGGTTCGGGTTCGAAAATCCTTGGACAGATTTATAAAGAGCCATGGAAAAAAGTTGAAACTGGCAATATACACTCTACTACTTCTGTGCTATTTCGCATACTTCATTGGCGCTATGGTTTACCGGTTCGGCGACGAGGGTTCGATTCGCTTACTTGTGTTTACACTGCTTGTCTTATTTTTCTATGCAATACATACAATGAAGAAGCTGTTTGGAAATCAAGTTGAAGCTTATTTCAACACTTTGCAGAAAGATCGTAAATATCCTAGTAAGGGGACAAGGAAAGTACTGTTGCGGTAAGTTGTTTTTCCAATCTTATGTTCCACTCTTGTCATTTTCAAGGAGACTTGGTTGTCAAAAAGTCCATATGATCATCTTCAAACTCACATTTGACATATCGGGACAGTAGAAATTGATTGCATTTATGCATGATAAGAACTATTTTAATTATTTTATTATCAACTAAATGTTTGTCATGTAAAATTCATTTTACTGTACTTTGTTCGAAGATAGAAAATAACTATATGGCCACACCCTCAATAGCCTTTATTTTACTACTTAAAAGTTTGATATTAATATAATAATAGCCAGTTATAATAGCATTTCCTTACATAATAAATTGTTCAATCATTAGGAACATTCGTTCTTGATTACTGTAAATAAAGAAAAAAGCAAAGAAACTTCACATCCATTGTTGTTGGATAGGTTAATAAATTCTGTGGTCCTACCAGTTTTAGGATAAAGTTATGGCCTTGACACACATTTATTCAATAAGAAAGAGCTTTGGGTATTTCCGGATTTTATTATAATTTATTAAATCAAAATATTTATTTTTGTCTAAAACATTAATTTTTTCTTGAGTCTATTGCAATTGCCATGAATACAATTAGCTGCATTTTGATAAGGATAAATAGTGGTATTCGTTGCAATAGAATTGTTTTATTATACACTGTACCTTATTACAATAATTCTATATAACGGGTTATTTGATTGGTTCGAGGCAATCACGTGTCAGGGCAATAAAACGTTATATTCCCCCGTCGCCGTCATAATTATTTTCATCATACCTCACTCCTTCGAAAGACATGGGATTTTTTATTCCATGCGTATGAAAAATCCTGAGGATGAGCATACAATGTTATCAAATGATTAATTCTTTAAAAAATCGCTTTTTTTAATCCCCTTTTTTCAGAAAACTAACATAAAGAAACCGGTAAACATTCACTACGTTATTGCTTTACAAGAGACGATTAGAACCCGATGTATTCTAAATTATTGCCCGTCGTTCGGTATAGTAAACAATTTATTGCATGAACGTTCGGGAGGTATACGATTTATTCTCACAGAAAAATCATATTTGCCTCGGGGGTAGCCGTCGGGAAATATGATTTTCCTTGGGGGAATAAATCTTTATATCTTCCTCTCAACCATGCAATAAATGTATAATATTGCGATCGTGTATTACTAGTACTGTTATACGTCATACCCGTTAAAGACTTGTTCTTGTTGAAAAATATAAAGTAACAAGACATCAGGACTTTTTCCTTCTTCTTTTTTTAATTTTTTTTTAATTTTTGTTTTTGTTTCATTACAATATTTTTACATGGTTTTGATAGGTTACTCACAGCTTACGTCGCCGTTGTGGTCATTGTTGTCATCATTGCTACCGTCATCAGGCGGGATCCGTACAGACTCGTACCCGTCAGTGGCATTGCCATCTTTACATTTTGCCTCTTCTTCTTTTCCAAAGATCCCGCTCAGGTAAATCTAGCCTTTCTTTGTACATTTTACGACATTTAAGACCTAATTTATTGATAACTGTATCTGGCTAAAAGTGAGTGAACGCACATATTTCTGGTACATGTATATAGTTTTTGTCGATAAAACCACAGGCACCTTACGTTAAATATTTTTCTCATAATAAAAAATATACCCTCTACCTACGTAGGGGTAGGCTTATATTTGTTTTATCATTAGAAAAATATATATGACGTCAGGTGCCTGTAGAAAAAAAAACCCGTTACATAAGTTGACATTTTTCGTCAGCTAAATACTGTAGATCTTTGCGTTCCATTTTAGGTGTCATGGCGACCAGTTCTGTGGGGCTACTTGCTGCAGTTGGTGTTTGCGTTGATAGTACTCCAGACGAGTTGGGGTTATGACCTCTTTGATTGGTTGGGGAAAAGGGTGACAGAATTCCTTGATCACACCGATATTGGCGCAATATTTGTGTTTGGTGAAAAATTTACCGATCACTTTTTTGCATTTAAGGTAAATAAAACGAAGTGTTTTTTTATATAGCTGTCACGATTATTTCATAAGATGCATGTATTTCTGATGCTAAAATTTTATATCTTTGATTTCCTTTTAAATGATAAATGTATACTTAAAAATTAACTGAATACAAGTTACAATGTACGTACATGTACTAGTCTTTATACTAGTATATGATCTTACATTACAGGTAATTAACATGCATAAAACTATTTGATTGTAGGTGATGTCAGTAATATTCTTCTTCAGTGCAGTAATCTCAATTCTGTACTTTTTGGGATGGATGCAAGTTCTAATCGAAAAAATGGCGCTTATTATGCAGTACAGCTTAGGAACAACGGCAATGGAGTCCCTACACGCCGCTGTTAATGTGTTCGTGGGATGGGTGAGTACACGCATGCGCAGTGTTGAGTTGAATTGGCTTTGTTATAGCAGACGATCACAATAACGATAAAAGGCTATGATAACTCTTACTCAATATTGATAATTATGTATATTGTGCTAAATTTAAAAAAAAAGAACAATTTGATGATACAAACAAATAAATTCGGAAAAATTTAAACAAACTTATAGAACATTAGATTCACCAGGATACTCATGGTCTTCATTTCTGATAATGGCAATCAGTTTTTCTTAGGCTGAAACAACGACCATAGTGAGGCCTCTTTTTGACAAGATGACGCTATCAGAGCTCCACACTGTGATGACGAATGGTTTTGCGACTGTCGCCGGGAGTACCCTTGTTGTCTACGTTTTGTTTGGGGTACGGATACTTGAACAACAAATTCAATGTACGAGAAAGAATAGCATGTACATGTATTAACCAGTAAAGAATTAAAATGACACACAGTCAATTTTGCTTTCCGTGATTTCATGAAAGATAAGGGTCTTCTCCTTCTGTCCATACAGGCTCCAGCCAATCACCTGCTTTCTGCCAGTGTCATGTCAGCACCTGCTGCACTTGGTATATCCAAGTTGTTTTGGCCAGAATCTAAAGAAACCAAACGAGACACTTCGAACGATGCATGCGTAATAAAACGGTAACAATGCTGTCTGATTAAAACCACCCACTTCTCCTTACACTCGTCAGGGTTTGACAGGTTACGTTAAGGGGTCATTTTCACACGACCTCTAATTTTGTAATCTAAATATACCCCAAACAATCACAGACAAGCTTTTTTTTGTTTTATAAGAGTTGTAACTCTTTAATACTGGAGGTACCATAGAAATTAAACAAGCGTGAATAAATTTTTCTGTTTCCTTTTGAAGAGTTCCAATTGATTTTCCAAAGAGGTACCTCTTATCGATATCTGTCAGGCCCTGACGAGTGTAAGGAGAAACAGGATGGTTTTAATCAGACTGGTAATAATGGTGATTCGAACACCAAACGAATTGGTGTAACATACTGCTTTCGTAATGATGATTTTTTTTCCGGAAACGCCTTTAAGTTTCTTTTCGACGTTATATTTAAAAGTACAAGTGAAATGCAAGTTGCATAAGGGCATTCATGAATGTGTATCATCATGTGGCAGTAATCTAGTACAATAATGATTACAATATTGTATAGAGTACAAAATGCTATTCAAATTGAGAGAGAGAGAGAGAGGAGAGAGAGAGAGTAATAATATACGTCACTAAATATAAAATAAATACATATTTTGATTACATGTAACAGTTGTAAAATCTTACAATCTGCCCCAAACTAGGGAAGGAAGAAACATCGTTGATGCTGCTTCCATCGGCGCCATTACAGCTCTGCCGATAGTAGCCTACATTATAGCCAGTGTTATTGCATTCTTCTCTCTGCTGGGCTTTGTCAACGCTACCTTAATCTGGATAGGTGAGCGGGTAGGACTGATGCCCCCGGAATATCCGAATCTGACTTTTCAGGTAATTATTATCATTTTTAAAAAAATCACTTTAGATCAAATTATACTGATGAGCATACGTTCTTTATTAATATTTTATTGATATTTTTTTATAAGTTTGAATTTAGATGCATTTAGATTTACGATATCTGAAGTTTACGAATGTATTTTGGTATGTTAGTTATGAATTTATAACAAACGAGAAATTTCAGTTTTTCAAATGACAAGTATATAATTTCAAAATTTTAGAGATATACTGTATATGTATTTGTAAAAATTATCGCTTGATGTTTTTATCTGATTATAATTCTGTTTTCACATGACATTGTAGCTGATTTGTTCCTTCTTATTTTGGCCGCTTGTGTTCCTTATGGGGATAGAGTCAAGTGACTGCTGCGTCGTTGCCAGAATGGTTGGAATTAAAACGTTCATTAACGAATTTTTAGCGTATGAAGATTTAGGGAAAGTTATTGGAAATAACAAAATATTTGAATCTTATGATGGGTCATGGACGAGAACATCCAACTGTGACGTTTTTCTGCTTGATAGAAATCAGACGCTGACGGGTGGGGTCATCTCGGTAAGTTAACATTAGACCCCCCCCCCCCCCTTCACCTAACTCCCGCACCCAAACTCAAAAAAAAAATATTTCAATGGATTTTTTTTCCATTTCATAGTTCAGTTTACAGTTTAGTTCAATAAGTCTGTGCAGAGTTGTTTTAACTGACTAAATTATTCCTCAGTATAGCATAAGAATCAAATCTAGAGAAACATCATGGTACAGAAAATCATACTTACACTGTAGCATGGAAACGATTGCAATTCAAATTAGATATTTGACAACAATCACAATAATAATGTTCGACACTACACTTTACATCCGTAGAATTGTTTTCAAGAAAGAAATCTACATGAAATTGAAATGTATAATTATTTTCAAAATTTGACTCAACTCATTTTAATAATTATTTAACTAGGAGAGAGAGAGAGAGAGAGAGAGAGAGAGAGAGAGAGAGAGAGAACTTGCAGGCGCATTTTATTTCGCCTTGTGTACAGTCAAATCAATTTGAGAACATTATTAAAAATTCAAAGATTTTATGAAATTTAATGATGATTTTTAATACATTTACCTTATTTGTCGAGTTACTTTGAAGGAACATTCAGTTGTGGTGGCTACCTATGCTCTCTGCGGATTTTCCAATATCACAGCTCTAGGAATCATGATAGGGGCATTGACAGCCATAGCGCCAGATCGGAAAGAGGATATAGTGCGTGTCTCCATCCGGGCCTTGATTTCCGGATGTTTTGCTTGCTTTATGACTGCATGCATGGCAGGTTAGTATCTCATTATCATCACCATTATTATCTTTATCCTAATTTTGCAAAAGCAGATGCAGCATTTGTTTCCAATGGAAAGTAGGCGGTCAACACCGCCCTGAGAGACCTTGATGTCGGCAATGAGGTTACTGTACTGACAAATCCCTGAGAGACCCTGCGGTCATTTTTAATTGTAAAACGAACTAAATTAAGTGATTAAGATAAAATGACCAACGCTAATTTTATAAATTTGTATAATATGTTGATTTCAATATTGTCCCATTTGTCAATTTTAAAAACTCTGAGCTTTCAAGTAAGAAGAAGACTTCAAAGCATGTTCGAGTATGAACAATAATTATATTACCTGAATATATAAAGGTTATTATTTCCATTAAATCGCTTAATTTTTTATACAACCTATCACAAAGGAATTGTTTGTTTTCTTTAATAATATCCATACAGGATTTGATATTGTAATAGATATCATATCTAATTTGAACAATGACATTTTTTTTCAATTTGAGATCTAATTTAAATAAAAATTCCTCTGTACTGTTTTTCTTACACGCTGCAAAGTACGCTTCTTCTAAAACTTCCGTTGACATGTGTATATCAATTGTCAATTCATTTGTTTGACCATGATCAGAAAAACACTGGAACTAGTAACAAAGAATATAAAAGATATACACGTGCGATTTTGTTCAATGTCAGTCTAAGAAAGATGTTTGTGAAGTGAGAGATAATCTTTTTAACAAGTTTTAAACACTGTTCGATACTACCCACCAAGGTTATTTAATTTGTTCTTTCAATCTTAATCATTGACAAAGGCTAGAAATTTAAGCATTTTTTGGTCATTAATCCATCTATTGACATGCTTTAACACGTGCACCTTAGTTCCTTTAAGATGAACAACTTTTCTCTACTTTTTATCCAGCACCAATAATTAAAATCGGCAATGTTTTTTTTCAAGATCCATGTTCAATTACATATTAAGGAATTCAAAAAGGTTTTTTTTCAGAATATTGAACTGTCTGAATTAAGAAATATTTTCCTGTCACGGGAATACGGGGGGGGGGGGGGGGGGGGGGGGGGGGGGGAGAGGGAGGGTCCGAGGGATAATTTGGTTTTCTGGGGGGAGGTCCGATACCTATGTTCGTAATTTTACAATATTAATATAAAAAAAAACGTCAAGGGGGAAATCAACCCCCTCTAGTACCGCGCTTGTAGATGTTAAGATGGTATATTAAATGTAATTAATCTTCATAAAAAATATTTGTTGGAAAGTTCGTTCGTTTAATTTATTTTTAATTGATAATTAGTTGATAAACTGGATAAATACTGCTATTAAGTATGGTTTTAAAACAGCTGGTTGCTGAATTCTTTTCATTCAAGGACAATTTCTTTACACGAGTTCACAACAATCCATCTCAGGGTCACTCAGGGTTTTCTCAGTACCATCAATACAAACATCAGGATCTCTCAGGGCTTCTTCAGTACCCTCAGTGCAAACCTCAGGGCCACTCAGGGCCTCAGTACAAACCTCAGGGTCACTCAGGGTTTCCTCAGTACCCTCAGTGCAAACCTCACTCAGGGTTTCCTCAGGGTTTTTTGATAGTCTCAACACCCCCCCCCCCCCGGCAAATCTTAAATAAAACATTTTTACAAGCAATAAAATAATAAGAAATAAATAGAAACAATAAAACCGAAAGGTGATATCCGATTTCGTTCGGAATGGGGGAGAGAAGAAATAGACCTTTCGTTTTTTAAATCCGTGCAATGTACCTGCTCTCATTAGCTTACGAATTGTTCCATGTCATGTTTGTTATAGGTTGGGGTTAGGGGTTGAATGCCTATTTGAACATACCTTTTCTGTATAAATTTGCTTTGCAAACTCTACAAACCCCGGACTTCTAAATTCTTCTCCCAATCTTCTAGATTATCGCAAGTTATTTAGTTTTAACTAATCCATTTAATCACTTTTGCTATAAGTTAAAAATCGCATCTCAGATAAAAAATAAAATTGAAAAAAATAACTGTCGATTCATTATCATCGATCATTCATATACCGATATCGCTTTATAATATAAATATCTTAATTTTCAGGGATACTCTCTGAATAGGACCAAGAGCGGCTAGACATCTTTTCCAACTGAATGATGCTGATGCAATAACTTTATACTATGGATCATATATGAATCATTTATCTTACCTAATAGAAAAATTCATATATAATTCGAAGTGTATTTGTTCATATACTTATTTCTTTTACTTTTCCATTATTTACTTATTTCCAGCGCTGATCATAATGTATCGACTACTATTTTGTACATGTATAAGATTGCATTGCTATGTTCATTATCGTTTCAATCATATTTCTCAATACAATAACACAGACACATGTAGTTTAAAAAAATTTCCTTTTATTTTCCTTTTATCATTTTTGTTAAACATTTGTTTTAAATGTACATTTGTAACGGAAAATGAAGGCTTACATTCATCTTTTATTGACATTATGATGCAAAGCAAAGTTAAGGCAGGTTAAATGTAACATTTCAGGAGCATGTATGAGTCTTATTTGCCATTTAACTGTATTTGCAATGTCTATTATTAGTTATCATATTACCGTTAAACCAAACGCTGTCGTATTTTTATTATTCTATATTTGCTCGTCTCTTTGTATTTTTCCAATAAACTGTCTTCTTGAACAAGTTTTGTATTTGAAATACGTCATTCAAAAAATGAATTTCTTTAAAAGAATCCTCTGAAATTAAAATGAAGATGTATTAGAACTAAATATCTGAAAATAGCAAATGATTATGGTTTATGGAAAATATCATTGTTTCTTGTTCACTTAGGTGAAAGTTACAAAAAACATGTACAGATATTGGTTCAAGGACATGTACACATATTGGCACACCTATTTTCCGCTAATGGATATTATTTTTCCTCACCTATGATTTGACATATTTTATTTTCAGGATTTTGTTGACAAGAGAATTAGGTAAAAATTCTTGATACTTAAAGTGCAATCTTCTATGTATTTTTTTTTACACAAAACTAGGTTAATAAAATGTGCAGAAAAAGAAAGTAGATAGATAAGTAAAATTACAACTTCGAAAATAAGAATACATAAAACAGACGAGTTTTTTTTTATGAGAAATTGCAATTTGGAAAATGTATTTCATTTTCTAAAAGTCTAAAAGAGTCATCTCTGCAAAAATAAAGTGATGGTTCTGCAAATATTTGTACAGGTACATTTCTTGTATGTTTAAAACATGTCGTCTTTATTCCGTTCTTTAAAATGATTTGTTACCTAAAGCAAGCCTTTTTCTTGTACACTACTTATATATTCTTCTCCAAAAGAAGATTAAATATAAATAGGCTTAAATTCCGTATATCATCGATGAAAGGATTATAAGATGTATAAACCTGACCGATTAATGAGAAATAATCTTATAATATCTAATCCCGGTTGACCAATGAGAGGAGAGTGTTCTTTTATTCATATAGATTCAATGTTTTTTAAAGAGATCCCCACACCACTAAATTTAAGTTCTATTGCATCAAATTGCACTTTAATCCAGAGCATAAAATACAACACCGAGTGTTCAACGATATTTAAATTCCGCTCAAAAGATCCTTTATATGCCTCCGAAATTTGAATGTTGTTCTTGTCCTGTTTAATTTAAATTAGGACACTGAAGTGCAAATTTATGTTGAGATGAATTCTTTACCAATCCTTCTATTCAGTACTTTACAATTCCACCGAAAGGAAAAAGGTCTTCCATACAAGGAAGTCTATTATTCTGTGAAATCATCTAAGCGCTGAGTTGGCATTTTTTAAATGAATATATTTTATGAGTAAACTGATAGTTTAAATGTATTTGGAAATTAAAAGCACGTTTGTGTCATGTTGAAAGCTTAAAAACTATATCCTAACCAGTGACGAGTCTACCATCCATCAAAAAAGATAATAATTCTGTGTAAAACTTGCGACATGTTCGAATATTAACCTTAAAAGTTTACTATGAGTTTGAAATGCATATAAATTAATTTTTTCTTAACTAAACCTAAAAAACACATTGACTTAACGAATTGTTCAGTATGTGCAAGATGGCCTTTTAAGGATTTTTCTTAAAAATGTCAAGGGGTATACGATTTAAAAATAACATTTTTGATACAAAAATAAATCGTACATTTTTTATCACTATTAAAACATGTTCAGTAGGAAGTCGCATACCAATGTTCACGAAAATGTGGTTGACCTACGTATATATATAACAGGGCCTTACTCCATGTGTCATTTTTTCAGTGATTCCAAGCTTTATTTGCACTGTGTATCATTATTTATCATATTGCCGTGGAACAAAATTCTGCGTATGGTTTTTTTTTTCTATATTTTCTCATCTCGTAGTATTTTTTACAATAAGCTGTTTCCTCAAACAAGCCTTGTATTTGAAATACGACATTCAAAAAATGAATACTGTTAAAAAAATCGTCTGAAAACGAGGACGTATTAGAACGAAATATCTCATGATCGCAATTATTATTGTAAAATGATAATCATTATGGTTTATGGAAAATGTCGTGTCTTGTTCACGTAGGTAAAAGTTACAAAACAAAAACGGATATTGCTTCAAGTTCGTGAACACATACAGGCACACTAATTTTCTGCTTTTGGATATTATTTTTCCCCACGTATGATTTGACCTATTTTATTGTAAGGATTTTGTTGACAAGAGAATTAAGCATACATTCTTGATACTTAAAGTGCAATCTCTTAGGTAATTTTAACACAAAACTAGGCTGATAAAATCTGCAAAAAAAGTAGATGGATAAGTAAAAGATAAGTAAAAATAAAACTTAGAAAATAAAAATACATACATGTATAACAGATGAGTTTTTTAATAAGCAATTGCACTTTTGCAAATGTATTTCATTCTCTAGGATTCTTAAAGAGTCATTTCCGCAAGCACAAAACGATGGTTCTGCAAATATTTTTACAGGTACATTTCTTGTATGTTTAAAACATATCGTCTTTATTTCGATCTTTAAAATGATGTGTTACCCCAAAACAAGCCTTGTACACTACTTGGTAGTTTATATTCTTCTCCAAAAGAAGATTAAATATAAATAGGCTTAAATTCAGTAAATCATCGACGAAAGGTCGATAAGATGTATAATCCTGGCTGATTAATGAGAGATGATCTTATAATGTCTAATTCAGGTTGACCAATGAGAGGACAGTGTTAATGAAAGATGATCTTATAATGTATAATCCTGGTTGACCAATAAGAGGACAGTGTTCTTTTATTCATAAAGATTCAATGTATTTTAAAGGACCCCCACACCATTATAATTTAAGTTCTATTGTATTAAATTTGGTCTATATTCGCTACATGTTTGAATAATTACTTAAAAGTTTACTATGAATTTAAAATGCATATTAATTTAGAACGTTCAGAATGTAAAAAGGGGGCCATTGAAAGATTTTTTTTTATTTTACAAATGTAAAGGGGGCATAGGAATTAAAAATGACATTTCTAATACAAAAATGAATCGAACATTTATTTTCATTATTATCAAACTATGTCCAGTAGGAAGTCGCAAACCAATGTTCACGAAAATGTGGTTGACCTTCGTAAAAAAATAATAGTGCATCACTTTGGATCAATGTATTTGTCATTTTTCAGTGATTCCCAGCTACTGGTCTTGTTTCAAATGTTTTTAATCCGTCTTCTTAAAATGTTATTCAATGCAAGTGTTTTATACAAATGGTACATGTAAACGGTCAATTGGGTATTTGTCATGTAAAAACTTATGATGTGGGACGCCTTTTTGTAGAGTAATTAGAAGTTTTTAATTATAAAACGCTCAATAAGAGACATTTCAAAGATGTTTTGTAATAAAATCTGACAGTGAACTATTAAAAATAATATAACAAAAGATAATTCTTAGAGTGCAATTAAATAGTTCAACTGTATAATAAGGGACTCTGATATGTACATGTATTTAAAATTTCAGATATTTTTTTTTCAAAATTTGGTCATTCATGTAATATTTCGTTGTTTTCGGTGTTTACGATTGGTTTCATCAGTGCTTTAAAAGATTACGTATGTAGATTAGAGGCATAATCACCGATTTAATGTAAGCGGAGTGCTTTGAACATCGAAATAAACACATTCGTTTGTCCGTTTGTCTTGCCGTTGGGGTGGCAGATTTTCATGTAATTCTAAAGCGGTTATGAACGATGTAGCTGTCTTGACCTCTCGTTCCGACCAGAGACCTGGGACTTTGATGGATATCATGAACACCTCAGGTTTGATTGAATTTACTCCAGAGCTTTCGAATTGCTGTTGGTTGTTGATGGAAATGACGATACATTTATAACATTCAAAAATTATGTTTAAATAACTTTTTGATACGGACTTCCAAATTTTCAAAACAACATCAAGGACGATAGGAACAGTAGATACAACCTGTCGTACGAACAATTTACACATCAACATTCCAACGACTCTGGGGTTTTTTTTCTTGCTGGTCGTTCGGAAAAGTGTTTTTTCACTTGAAACTATAACTATAGACTAATGTAAATTGCAAAAAGTTGCCATTAGCATGCACGTGCTGAAAAAACACTAATTTTCTGTACTGAGGTTTCGTCACGGGCTGCTGATCTCAATCAGTCTTGTTTAATTTTATCTGTGCTAATATTGTGACTTTTTATAATTTCATTTCATAATTTTCAAATTATTCTATTATCAGGGTGACTACTTAGAAGCATTGTTAAGTGTATATTTATATATTATAATAGTGGATGATTTATTTTCATAATCGTTTCCGGATCAAACAACAATCGTTCAGCGTTTATCAGAATGTGAGATCATTTAGAACTCTTAACAGTTGATTATAATTGATGTTACATAATTATCCGTTGGTTTAATTACTAAAACACTGAATGCTTCTGAGACCAAGTAACAGTTTCACATTTACAGTATGTCAAGTCTCATTGCTGCATACACTGGCAACTTTGTGGCACATGAAGCTAGGAAAACTGCAGGCAGTCAATCTCTGTCGTCTACGAATCATTGGAAATCCAACAGAAATCCACCGACCTCCCAAGGTCCAACTTTATAAAATCAAGGGCCAAAAATTATTGTTGTTTCTAGACAAAAAGGATTTCAACAATTGTAATTAAGCACTTGTTGTTTTTATCAAGTGATCAACAAATTACATTGGAATTTTTAGTCAGTTTGAATTTCATGTCAGTTGCTTTTCTAGTCACGGATAAAATCTTATTATCTTAAATAAAGTTATTTTCATTACATGTAGGTTAGGAAGACATAATTATAGATAAAAGCTTTTTGCTTCAAACGCTTCTATGGTTGTTTTAACAAACGAAAATATGTTAATTTGAAGAAGAAAAAACGAATTGATTTCAAAATGTCTTTTGGTTTTTGTATAGTCTTTTTAAAGTGAATTCTTGAACATGAACTTAGAATTCGAACTACCATTAGTTCTTAGGAAAAAACAATTTAAAAAAAACAAGGTTAAAACAAGAAACCAGCGTTGGGTATTCAAAAGCAAAAAAAAATTTAAATTTAACAGAGTGTTATGTACATGACACTTCAGGGTGCTAAAAGGTTTATCGATGACATTAAAACTTGTTGTGGTAATATTCATTTTTTTTTTTCGCTGGTGTATGTGTCATGTGTCCCATACCCCAGTCTGGAAGATGTAACGAAACAACTTTGAAATTTCTTACGGAAAACAGTTTCCAATGAAACGTTTCGTAATTGCGACAAAAATGTTCGACATGGATGACTTAGAAATAAAAGAAATAGCCCCAAATGCCTTCGAAATTTTCTATAACCTGAAATCTTTATCGTTATCAAGAAATAATATTTCTGTGCTGTCACCATTTTTACTGGAATAAAAAAGAGGGTTGGAGTTTTTAAACATCGGGAATAATCGTCTCGAACGCATTGAGGACGGGACTTTTAAATCTCTGGACACCTTAAGTGTCATAGAGCTCCGGCATAACAACATTTCCTTTATCGGACTAGAAGCTTTCCCAAGGAACCTTCGAATTTTACAAACTGTTAAAGTGTCACATAATTTTCTAACTTATATAGAACCGTGGCCATTCTTACCGGAAACGAACCCAACCGACGGCGAAGATTTGGTGTTTATATCTCAGAATTCTGGAACTGGTCTAACTGTACCTACGATCTAGTTTCGCCATTTGAGTATGACATCATGTTAAAGTTTAACAATTTAACAAAATCTCCTATGAACGATGTATATATACTGTAGAAGCACATATATTCGTTGGGTTAAAATTTCGTTGTTCTTAAACCAAATACAATTTCGTTGGCATTTAATTTCGTCATATTGTAATCCCTAAATGTATCGCGTATCAACTCTGTATTCATTAATATTTAGGATAAAATTCGTTATGAATTTGATTTCGTTGATTATTAGTGTCAACGAAAATAACGAAATTAAATCTTCAACGAATATTTCTGCTTCTACAGTATATGCATGTATAACCCTATAACCCGGGAAACACAATTGTAGAATACTTTTCTTATGGTATGAATGCTTCAGAAAACCTACAAAAGATACAACGAAAGCGTGCGAGAAAAAAAAATCGGACCCGTGGAAGTCTCGAATAGAAGGTACACGCGTACTCTGTCCGGACGACAAGTTATTCTGGTCTAAGATGAGATACACTCTCGATCTAGTTACATTTGTACATCCTTGAGAAACTCGGCCTGTTTCAACTTTTAGTTTCCAATACTACAATTAGTTTAACTTTTTATATTTTTTCATAATTATCATAATTTTTTCCCTTTGAGTTTTTATGAACATTGTACAAACATAACATTTGATAACGTTTCGTTTTTACAGAAGCATCTCAAGAAATAAATGTATGTTTATAATTATTTGTGTAACGACTTTGTCCCTATGTCTGTCGGATGATTTTCCATTTCATAAATTGAAGTAACCATGTTATCATTAAAATTGTGATCATGTAGTACAAACTTACATTTAGATGATTTTTTTCTCCTTTTGTTCCCTTCAGTACTGTAAAATTATTAATTTTCTATATTCATCCAAAAAAAAAACGGTTTTCAGAATAAGGACGGATTTAAATCTGTGAAATCGTCTGCTCGTTAAGTATGCAAATCTTAAACGAAACTGAACCTTTGAATCCAATTGGAAGTTAGGAGCAAAAACAGCAAGAAAACATTTCTGTCATGTTGAAAGTCTTTAAAAAACCCATTTTTATGGGGTGGGGGGGGGGGGGTTTCGGTGCATTGAGATATTAGATTATAAGGATATTCTCTAATGCTATGAAAGTGAAGTGCTTTGAACATTTTGATATCACTTTTTTTACTTGTTTTCTTTTCTCAACAAAATAAAATTGAGATTTGACTAAGGTATTTAGTTCATTCCAATTATAAAACCTGTAATTTACGAATGTTTATATCAAAAACGGATAAACTCTGGTCGTGTCATTGGTGCAATCTAATAATTTCTACAATACCGTGCTACACATAATAAAATAAAAAGGTTGTTTATATCCATTTCATTTTCCTTTGGTTCTTTTGAATTAGCTCAGCTTGTTTGTGTACTATAAAAAATTAAGTATACATTTTTTTCATTATTTCTTTCGGATCAAATTACAATCATTTGAGCCTCATATCAGAACAAATGGTCAAGGCATATTATACAAAAAAACGGCGTTGGTCAAACATGAGATCATCAATGTTCAAAACATGTCAGTTGGTCCCATTTCTTTAAACATAGCATTGAGACCATAATTGCTAGTCACTCAATTTAGACTAGCAATTGTGCAACCCCCTAAAAAACAAGTAAGAATCGGGAAGTTTCTCAATTCTTAACAATACCCTTAAACATGCCTTGCATTTCAAATGCGAAATTTTAAAAAAATGAATTATTTTACAATGATATGAAAAGAAAGTGACAGTAAAACTGTGTTCAAATTTAAAACCTTTGAATAGCGAAGCAAATGATTTATGTTTTATAGAATCGTACATACTCAATTGGTGTTTAAATTAAATGAAAACCCAATTGAATTATTTCCGCTCCATGTTTCCGCATTTATAATTCCTGTTTGCAAGAAAATTATTACAGGGATATGTGTTGCGTTTTGAAAAGACTGACGACTTTAATCCTAAAATTGAAAATTGTTTTGAACCAAATGCTTTTTCTTTATACAAAGCGTATTCTTCTCCAAAGAAGATTGGTAATATATTTTAAAACAAACTTAATTTTGATATTTTTTACAGGTTGACTAATGAAAAGTGGTCTCTAAGTGTCTAATGAAATGATTTTTTTTATGAAAGTTATCTCTACCACCACTTTATTTAAATTTTCTTATTAATTTAATGATAAAAACCGACTTTGGTTTTTCAATGAAAACTAAGTTTGATCGATTTCATTTGATCAATAGATACAAAACAATCTCTAAGAGTCTATAAGTTGGATGCACAATTAAACACAATTTCTGATTTTCATTGAAGAATATGGAGTAAAAAGTAAAACACAGAATGGTTACTTTTTTACTCCGTCAAATAAGTATCATGTACATAAATAAACATGAAATATTTATTTAAAGAGGACATGGTTTCCGTTAAAGTAAGGATTTAATTCTGTGAAATCATATAAACTTTAATTAATGAGTTTTCAAATCAAACTGTAGAAGTATAAACTGAATCTTAAAATGTTATTAAAAATTGAAAGTTAGGTTTTATGTAATGCTGAGAGTTTTAAATCTTAAAGATGGTTTATAATTTCTTTACCGCATAGTTGATTGAAAAACTACATAATAAAAAAAGTTACATCTCGTTTGATCTTTTTCTTTCTTCATTTATTTTCAAACATTCAAAACTTACAAAGGGAACCCCTCAAAATACAAACAATGGATAAAAATATAGTGCAGGAGAACATATCACCACGTGCTTTATCACAAACGCAAAAAATATTTAATTTTTTACAGTATATCTTCACGTAAAAATGTAGCTATATGTCGACACCTTATCGTTGTTATTAATTTCGGTGATTCCATCTTGTTTAATAAGATTTAAACCGTCTTCTTTCCAAGTTTTGCAAGTTTGGTAACCTTAAATACAAGATATCAAACTCTCTGTGGAGCCAAATTTATTATTACATGTATATCTCATTATATTTCTTTATAACGCACCATCTGATTGGTCTAGACAGTCACGTGACAGGGCGAGCAAAACGTCAAGTCTTCCGTGGAATAAATATCATATTCCAACCCTTTGAAAATCTCGTGTCTTTTTTTTTTTTTATTTTATTGGCATGAAAAAGCCAGGATGGGCATACAACGTAAATACACATGTTTAAATCTAATTTTTAAAATTAGTTTAAAATTAGTAATTAAAATTAATTTTTATAATTTTTAAAAGTATTAAGTCTCCTTACATCCGAAAACAAATTCAAATATATTTTTGGAAGAAAAGAGAGAAAAAACATGTAAGAAAGTCAAACATTCACGACGTTTTGGCTTGTTTAGAGTTAAAACTATTAGAACGCGACTTATTTTGTATTAACGTAATGTCGTTTGGTGTAATAATTTAATTGAATTAATTAGTTAATTAATTGAATGAATGATTTGTTCCGCCAGAACAATGCCTTCGGGAAATATGATTTTTCTTAAGTGAATAAATCTTCCTCAACATCATGCAATAAATGTATATTGACTAGGGTTGTTTGAACAAGAAAGGTCCCGAGATCTGTGCTATTGCTACACAGAATGTGACTTGTCGACAGAATTTAAAATTTAAAGTTCTAGTAATGGCCAATTCACAAGAGCCAATGAAAAATCATTTTAAATTTAATCATATATCTCCGATTAACTCGTGGAGTTTTATAGATTATACCAAAGACACAATCAGTAGCCAATGGATTTAATAAATCTAAAAATAAACATTCGGGAATTCTTGAATTTATAATCGGAATGAACTAGTTTGTCAACTGCCAATTTATTTAAATCTCTGGTGTGAAAAAAACTTGCAGAGAAACTAATAAAACACATCCAACCGTATTTTGAATTATAAACACTAAGCAGCCAAAAAAAAATATATAATAAATTGAGTTTTAAGTAAAATGTTTAAAAAATATCAAAGAGATTTTTTCGTGTAGAAAAAGTTAACCATATTTGGATATTCAAAGCAGTTTGTTCTCAATCCATAAAATCTTTCATCTCAAAATGTAATTATGGAAACCAATTTATAACCACCGTATGCTGATCTTAAATAAAAATAACTGAGTGTAAATGTTCCTTATTTATATTATTGCAACTTTTATTACTAAGAAGTTAATCTTTTCACATTTTCGCTCTCAGATTTACGTAAACCACAACGCGTCTTATTTTTCGCATGATAACGTCCATTTACACACAACTCTATCCACACGCCGTGTCTCCCAGTGTACAACTTGAGAAAACACGAGGGGGAGTATAAAATAAGCGTTTTTTAGTTCATTTAACATCAGTTAGATTAGGCATATTTATTTAAAACTTAATGCATAATTTATTCAGCGCGCATAAAGGTATATTCGAATTCATAAGGAAGAATGATGTTACAGATCACTATCCTTTTTTAGTGAAAGACATGGTTAACAAGGGGACTATGGCGGATAGCTACTTATATTGTATCTAAAATATCGGGGTGGAGGCAAATTATTGTGGATTTCAGAGGGGTTTTTTTTACCCAAGAGATAGCATTCTCATTAATATTAATACGAAATTTACACGTTAACAAAGAAAATTGTCTATTCACTACATACCTAAGAGCAGTTAATTTATGTAAATTGGTCCCTTTTTATTTAAAATCGTATACATATACTTCAACACCGTTTTTATGTTATTTGTAAAGTCTTTTGAATGTGTAGACATGAACTTTAAATTCAAAAAAGTATTAGTGCTAACAATATCCAATTGCGATCAAGGTTGGACCTTTTGGGAATTCCCCCAAGTCTGAAAAAACCAGCGCTGGGTATTTAAAAACATGAAAATATAAATTCCCTTTTAATAGGGTGTTCCACATTTGATACTCCACCATGATGCGGAAAGGAATATCGATGCCTTTTAGCCTACCTGTATTAATGTTGATGTTCCTTGCTTGTTTATGTGACATGTGTCCCATCCCACAGTGGGCAGGAAACAACGAAACAAGTCTGAAATTTCTTACAAGGATGAAGATTGTTTCAAATGACACGTTTAGCAACTGCGACAAAAGTGTTCACCATCTCTTAATGGATGACTTAGGAATAGAAGAGGTTTCCCACAATGCTTTCGAAGATTTCTATAACCTGAAATCTTTATCGTTATCAAGAAATTATATTTCCGTGCTTTCACCATTTTTACTGGAATACAAAAGAGGGTTGGAGTCTTTCAACATCGGGAATAATCGGCTCGAACGTATTGAGGACGGGACTTTTAAATATCTGGACAACGTAAAGGTCATAGAGCTCCAGTTTAACAACATTTCCTTTATCGGGCCAGACGCTTTTCCAAAGAACCTCCGACTTTTACAAACTGTTAACGTTTCACATAATGTTCTAACTTACGGAGAACCGTGGCCATTTATACCGGAAACGGACCCAACCGACGGCGAGGATTTGGTGTTTGACCTCGAGTACAATTATATCTCAGAATTCCGGAACTCGCGTAATTGGACATACGATCTGGTTTCGCCCTTTGAGTATGACATCATGTTAAGTTTTAACAACATAACAAAATCTCATATAGATGATATTGTATATATGTACAATCCGGGTTTCCAAGGAAATACATTAGTAGAATACTTGTCTTATAAAATCAATGCTTCAGAAAACCCCTTTTTCTGTGACTGTAATGTATATCCGTTTGCATCTTATTTGCGCGATTCGCTGTTTTATTTTTATAGAGTGGACGAGTTTCGATACCGATGTAACTCTCCGGATTCCTTGGCTGGAGAAGATTTCCTTCATGATATTCCCCTGGACCAGTTTGTGTGTAACGTCACTGAAAACTGTCCCGACGGCTGTATCTGTCAGGAGCAGCCTTATTATGGATATCTTCATGTGAACTGTAGTTTCATGTACGATTCTAACCAACAACCAATGAACACACTCCCTACAACTCTTCCAACGTCCAAGAGCGGCAAGATATCCCTACATTTGGATGGACACTACATCACTTCACTGGAACAAAGGGATTACCTCCCACAGCTTGTAAATCTAACTCTCTCCTTCAACAGACTAGTACATATTGATCCAAAAGCTCTCACGTCCATGTCTGACGGACAATATCTAGATCTCTCACACAATTATCTCAGATATGTGCCAAAAGAAATCCAGTATTTAAAGACGGATAGAGTTCGCATCGGTTCCAATCGTTTTGAGTGTAATTGCAACATGACTTGGATGGCACAGTGGTTAAAACTGGATTCAAACGCTCCTGCTTACCATGCCCAGTGTGAATACGATGACGGTAGCGAGCGTTATTTTATACGCGATATCACCGATTCTTTGCTTAATTGCAGCTATGAAAGCATCATCATCATAATCAGTGTCGTCGTTGGCATTCTCATCGCAATAATCATCGGGGCAGTTGTCACGGCCAGACGGTGTCCCTACGAGACAAAGGTTCTGATGTTTCGACTCTTCGGAGTGCACCCTGCCGACAAGTATCGCGTTGATTTGGAAGAACCACGTCAATACGACATCTATATATCCCATTACGAACACGATTTACAAGCTAGACAATGGGTAAAATCAAAGTTTCTTCGCAAACTGGAAGAAAACCAAAAGAGAAAGTTCAAAGTCTTTTATTTTGAGCGAGATCTCAATGCTGGTACAGACATGTACGATGAATTAGTGACCCATATGAAACAATGCAGACGAATAGTGTTTATACTAACTAATGAATTTTTCAATGATGAAAAGAATATCTTTGAGGCAGATCAAGCAGAGATAGAACATCGAGCGAGCGACAATCTGCATGGACGTGTCATATATTTGTTATGGAACGAGAGTGTGCGAGAAAAAATAAAATTGGACCCATGGAAGTCTCGAATGGAGGGTAAACGCGTGCTCTGTCCAGACGACAAGTTCTTCTGGTCTAAAATGAGATACGAACTTCCTATCAAGGGGGTGCCATAAAACTGTCATAAGTTTTAAACGATTTTGAAACTTCAACTTTCCTACAAAGAGACGATTGTCGAAGAAAATGCATGCATGTCCGAATGTCCGGACGTCAAAACAATATATGCAAGGCGATCGCAGTGATCTACAACACAAATGTATAATACATAATATGTATACTCACTTGCACAATATGTCCAGCAAAATAAGCAACTGGTTTAATTAGAGATTGCAGCTACAAGTACACAGGAAACGACGGAAATCAGTGCAAGATTGTCAATAATAAAGGCGTGTGAGATGTTCTCAAAGCAGAGAGAGAGAGAGAGATACGTAAATGATTTTCAATGGTTACTAATGAGTGTGTTAGTTTGGTGTACATATTTTATACCTACAAATCAGTCTTTTTAATAATAAATTATCCTTACATGTATTTACTGTAGAAGAACTTATGTTGTTTTTATTCATGAAAACATCTATTAGCAATGAATGTATATTCATTGCTTAGATCAAATAGTATTGACAATTTTTGAGCAATTAAGTGTCGTTTAAAACCCTAAACACATGCATTTACAGTCTACATTGCATGTATATGACGCATTCTCAATGGGGAAACTGGTTATTAAGCTAAGTCTTCAAATTTACGCGGAGGTTGTATTATTTTTTACAGAATTATTTAAACAATAAAATGCTTTCTTTGGTGATTCATGCGGGATATGAAGGTGGCGATATTGCAGAAAAAATACATAACCCGCATTAGCGGGTTATGTAATTTTTTTCTGCAATGATCGCTACCTTCATAAGCCGCATGAATCATCAAAGAAAGCATTTTATTGTTTATATTTACATCTTTTTTAAACAAAGTAATAAATTGATTGTAAAAAGTAAGTAAAATTCACTAAATTTCTGTTAATGTACATCAGTACGTTAGCTAAAAGAAACAGCCAAATCGTCTCCTATAGGAATTCGAGTCTGACATCATCATGATTATTTCGTGCAGTCCGTGATTTTTCTTGAGTCGCTGTAGGTTTCGACCAATTGATAAACGGGGCGTGTAGATTTCAGTCCTGTCTGTTTCTATAGAGCTATGAATTAACAATGCTTCCGTAAGAAATATAGGAAGTCATAGTTATCATACTCGGTAGATATAAATATATATATACATCTGAATTATTTATTGAACAACTTACACTTTTATTAAAAGAGATTAAAAGAGAACTAAAAAAAAACTACTTCGAATACTAGTACATGTGTTTTATTTTAAAAGAATCTGCTATACCATTCTTCACGGAAGAGACAAACATGTAGGCTAAATATGCATGTAACTCAAAAAATCCATCGTCCCAAACCCTCTCCCATCTACATGTATGTCGACGCCGGATAATGCCTTGAGCCGATGATATGAATAATGCAAAACTAAAGGATATGCGAGGTTATTACATTTTTCTCTCTCAAAAGTTCTCTGATAAAATAACTACAGAAGAACGCGCTTTTAAAAGCGTTATAATACGATAATAGAGATTAAAACTATTAGAACATGATGGAGTGAAGATACGAAACTTATATTAAGCGAAAATGCACTATTGACCGGTGAGTCAGAAACTCTTGTGAAAACCGGAGGACTATTGGACTCGAAAGCTGGGATCTCAGTGGCAGATATAGTTCCATCTGATGATTGGATGAACTTTAAATTTTTAAAATTATACATTCCAGAAGACAGACCGACAGAATGAATATAGAATTCGTCCTTGGTTGTTTTGGCATACAGGTCAAATTGACCTAACCCGTAATTTAACTTGAGTTGATTGTTGTCCTTAGTGATTGTTATATGACCGTAAGGCGTGTTCTTGTACACGCCTAAATATTCACTGCTGTTTCGAGCTGGGGTTCGAGTTGTGTCAATTTGGGGTCTGGATGAAATTGATTTGGTGCGGAACGGCTCTGGAAATGAGCATATTATCGTAGCATTCAACCAGGGTTTCTCGCCCAAGTACAAGTCCGAAATAAGGCTGTGGATATTGGAACGGTATAGATAGCTTGGATCATCTCCGGTCATTACAATGAAGACACCAAAATCTTTGTCCGGAAACAGCGTTATTTTGGCTCTGTATCCGTATGTACTTCCGGTATGCGAGAGAATTTTGTATCCTATGCAAGAAATATTCAAACATTGAAATTCTAAACAGCAAGAATTATTTTTAATTAGAAAATCTTTTCAGTTCAGAATACAATTGTAATTTATTTTTTTTTCAAAACATATAGCATTAGCTTGAACCAGGATTATTAAAACACCGATCATCAGTGTATTAAACCCTTTTTCGTTCATGTACTTATAAATTTATGTGTTTTCACGTTTAATCTTAATGTGTGATCAAAATTAAAGCAACTGTGTAGGGTGTGTTTTCTGAATGCTACTAGTTGTATTGAAAGCAATACTTAAACGTTGGTTCTTGCTGAATATTCAGTATGACAGAACAACTTGGTACCGCTTCTTTTATTGTTTTGGTGCAAGTTGTTGAGAATGATTCTAATTAACAGTTGGTATCTAATATTTTTCTTACTTTTCCAGTGCTTTTCGATCTGTTTCGAGCAGTGAGCTCCATAAACTACTTGCACGTATATTTATAGAGGATACCGGTATCTACATGTATATTGTGTCAATGTGTGATTTTATATTTTGCTTTAACCAACGTGTTGATATCATGTATATTTATTTGCGAGGCTTGCCGATACTAGCTGCAGGTCTGTAGCTCCCTGTCTGAACAAAATCGGATGGACGACCTGGGAGCTACAGTGCCTCCCATAGTAAAAAACTGCAATTTACAGCACACAAAATAATGCGGTAGTTTTGGACTGATTAATCTCATTTTCGAACATATTCTGTACAAATATTTGATTCCAAAAAATTCCACGGACATTTTACTACAGATATCGTCACTTCACTTGCCTCTGATATTCTTTTAAACACCATCACCAGCCCCGTAAAATGAAGTGGTGCAGTTTGTTTACATATCATGTAAAAATGGCGACTCTCGATCTCGACGTGAATTACCGGTAATATACTTCATTTTCCGAGGTCGGTTAGCATGTTTAAGAGAAAGTCTGAGGCAAGTAAAGTGACGATATTAGTAGTAAATTGCCTGAATAATTTAATGGTACTAATTGTTTTCAAAGAATTTGTGTAAAAATAAGGTTACATGTAATCAGTCCAAAACTAGCGCAATTTTTTGTGCGCCGTAAATTGCAGTTTTTTACTATGAGATTGGGAGGCACTGTAGCTCCCAGGTCGTCCGGGAGCTACAGACCTGCAGCTATGCCGATACAACACATGTATGAGATAAGATATTCAACCAAAGCCCAAGTACACACTTGATATGCAATTCTATGAGATATCACTGCAACCTACCTCTGTAGTATCCTGTTTTCCAACCCATTCCATAAGAGTCTTCACTCAAGGTAACTGGAGTCATTGGTCGCGAATAATATTTTGAAATTGTGCTGCTAGATACTCTGAGCTGCGGAGAATGAGACTTAGACAGTTCACTTTTCGGTAGAAGTTGTCTTCCGTTTTTAGTTTTGCCGCCATTCAGATGAAACAACATCCATTTTGCCATATCATCTGCTGTACTCAGAACACAACCCGATCCACACAAATTTCCCCAGAATCTGTAAAAGTACTAGTATGTTATAGAATTTTATTAATGAAGTTTTAATTTTCTTATATGAAATGTCAATACAACGTACGATGTATCATGTATGTATATAATGTATTATTATAAGACTACGCCCAATAAGGAAAAGATGAGATTCGAAACTAAAATATTGTCCCCGACTTAATCAAATTATTTGTTTATATTTTATATCTTTCTGTTGCTAGACCCGATGGAAATGAAAGTATCTTATTAGTGGAACTATTAAACATTGTACCTATGTTATTTAATCATTTGTCAAAATAATTAAGAATACAAATTCAGAATGGTCCGATAACCATAATGTTGAGGTCTGAATATACATACATGTAAATATTCATCGCGTTACATACATGTATAGTCATTTAAACTATGCATTTTTTAATGTACAGCTTTACAATATTACAGGTAGATCATACTTGGATAACTGCCAGGGCACTTTTTTTAGGTCACCATAGTCATCATTATAGCCTGTGGCTAGTTCAAGTTTTTCAGGATCTGCAGTAGTGGCAAAATTTGATGACGTCATGTTTAGCGGGTCAAAGATGTGCTCTTTGACCAACACTTCCCATTGTTTCCCGCCAATCATCTCGGCTATTCGGGTCAATAGTCCGTACATAAGATTACTGTAGTGAAAACTGTCTCTAAACCTCCCTGTGTTCTCCAGATATTTTAATCTCCTGAAATATTTATATTATGAATAACGTCAATCATTTAATATTTTATAATGAATATATTTTGAAATCATATACGTAAACAACGTTCTTAAAGATAATCTATGTTCGTCTATGATATATATGATAATTTATTTCATGAACATGTGTAGAGCAACTTTTCATTTATAAGAATTTTCAAGAATAAAATGTGTTCGAAATCATCAAAAAATGCATGTATTTTCCTCCTAAACTAGTAATTTGTGCAGAAATTATAAATATGTCTAAATATTTTCTTTTAACTTGTACTATTTACATACATTGGTGGCTTAACTGAGAATTCAGTATCTAAACAAATCTTACTGAATTAAATTTTCCCGCGTTAAATTGGTATCCAATCGAATGGCGTTGTTCCCGGGGATCCCCATGCGGTGAGATAGCAAATCCCGGATAGTGGCATGCCGGGAAAGAAGATCGTCTTTAAACAAGTTATCGTCGTTAAACACGACACGAAGTGGTGTGTCCACATTGTACCTATAATAATCAGAAAACTTCCTGTACAAATATATTTCGGAAGAGTTTCATGCATGCAAAAGTCTATACCGCTCTCACTACGCTCAAGTTCTTCAGCGTCTGAAACCAATAACGCTTTAGAATATCTTTAAAGTTTTAATTTCGGTCAAGGATTACGTTTTTATATCTCTTCACATAAACGTGATAAAGGTAAACATGTACCATATACACAACTGTAAAACATCCGTGAAGATCTTGAGAAATAAAAGGCCATTTTTTATCCATCACATACTGTATACAGGGATATATTCGCCCCGTTTTATTTAGGACCCTTTCGCCCTCGTTGTCAGTGGGCGATTTTTAGACTGGGCGAAGTCCAATTTTTCTCATATTATCTCTTTAAAATAACTATGTCTGGGCAAAGTCAAGGCGTTGGGAAGTGAAGAAGGACGAAAACAGTAACCGTAGTAAAATCGTTTTTAACCAGAGAGTGTCTTTCAGCTGTTTTAATTAACCTCCTTAATTTTAAATTTTATAT
>WFKH01006014.1:37941253-37980453 GCA_016163765.1 Magallana hongkongensis
ATATATATATATATAAAGGTAAATTTTAAAACGTACGAGCAAATTTTTTTCTTGCTTGAGATGCTAGAAAGATGTATTTAGATGACGATGGGGTAGTTATCAAATAGAAATGGTATAGCATTCACGTTGGAACCGCATGCTGAAAAGGAACTAGGGTAATTTTGGCGGTCGTCGAAAGAGCATCGAGAGATCTCGGGGTAATTTAACGTTGCATAGATTAATCCTGGGTTAGGTAGGAAATAGGTTGAGGTGATTGAAAAAGTGTGCTTTCCTCCGAAATAGTTACAGAAAATTGAGGGTATCCATATATGTTTTGCGCTGTTCAAATATTTAATCTTAGTGACATCCATGTTAACGTTGATTTTAGTTTAAGTTTTACGTTGCAAAAACATTTATTTATTAATAGACTCTCTTGCTGTGTTTCGTATTACAACGTTTGCTTTTACGCCGAGTAGTTACTGTTTTATCAAATTAAATGAAGTACACAGCTCTCAAATAAATCTTATTATTTTTAAAATCGATCCCTTAGAAATTGATATTACAGATATTTTATAATTCACGCTGTATTTTGCTAAACCTATGGTGACTCTCACATGTAGTACCCCCCCCCCCCCAATATGTCTTCCTTGTTATCACCTTTGGAGGAAGACAGAAAGCTAGGGGGGTCAGAGAACGTATGTCTTACAGATAATTTTCTGACCAATCTTTACTTTTGGATATGTATTCTGCAAAGTTCATTAGGTGAAAAAAAAGATAAGATAGCAAGACGTTAGCATAACAAACCAAAGGGTTCAAATTTGGTCAGTGCATGTAGAAAATGATTCATCTACTACACCGCTTATCAAAAACAGTTTGGTAATATCTACAGAAAGGCTACTTTACAGCCAATTAATGCATAAATCGAACTGTGTAATTTCATAAAAACCTCTTGTGGTAAGAGTATAAATTGAAATGCATATACAACATTTAACAGAAATTACTATTGATATTTAACTATTAATATTATTATATTTATATTGATTTATATTTGTTTATTTATATAATTAATTTTATATTATAAATATGTTAAATTGCCAGTGAACATAATGATGATCTATTTACATTGATGACTACTGTCTTTTTATATCGAAGGAAACTGCACAATCTTTCATGATTTATTCAAGTTTCATGATATTCGGATTTCCATCCAAACTCATCAATCTATGTCAAGGTTAAATCAACGTTTAGGTAATAAATGTCGCACACGATGCTGAGAAACGTTCTCTAGCCCGATGAAAACAACCAAGTACTTCAATCGCTAATTTTATACGGCCTGAAATGACCCGAATCCATTACTTTACAAAATTGTTTTCAAATTTGCTAATTCCTATCACCCACATTCTGTGCGCGTTCATGTGTATGCACGTGTTTGGGGTGGGGGTGGGGTGGGAAATAACAAATTGTCTTTTACTGTCTACGTATACATGATGTAATTAGGTTAATTGGTAATAAAAATATCTAGTTCTGTTAGAATGGGCCTGCAAGCAGTATTTATGTAAACAATTTAGATAAGATTTTGAGTTTTTAAAAGCTATAGGAACAGTACTGCTAGATTGATAAAATTTGATATGCATTAGAATCTGTTCATTCTTTAGTTCTTTTTGCTACAATTCAATAAATAATTTATAAAAATGATGTTTTGAAAATCAAAAGAGATTTTAGGTTTCTATTTTATTAATAAACATGTAAGCAAATTAATATCATACTTTAAAATTTTCTAATATAAAAAAAAATCGTACTTGCTATTTTCCTCCAGTAACTTTAGAATCAGGGTGGCGGCAAATGCTTTGGACAGAGAAGCCACCCCAAACACTGTAGACCTGGTCACGTTTGCTTGATGATCCAAATCCCTGGAACCAAATCCGCGAGAATACACTACACTCCCATCTTTGACAACAGAAACGGCTAGAGCGGGGTTGTTCCGACATTTCATAGTGTTTTTAATTATTTCAGTAATTTCATTCGAAAGCGCATTACTGTCAGCACGCGCACGTGCATTTGTTGCGCAGAGAACAATTAAAACCAAAAATGAGTACGCGGTCATCTTGTTGCTGTCTGTACTTGAAATAGAGATACACATGTAATTTTTTTAAAAAGTTCTTTATCTCGGTTCACCTTTCCGACCTTTGTACTGTCTGACAGGCAATGAATCCAAGTATGAGAGAGATATAGCAAGATTCGTTACCTTCTTCCGATCCAATAAGATCGTTATTTGCCTACCAAAAAATCAGCACATTCCTTCATCTTGTAAATCGGTATGTTCTGGAGTTACGGTAAAGACGTCTGCAGCGTCACGATGGTTTTATTTTTATGTGTACATGTACACACGATCACCCCATCTCGCGGTATCTCGACCCGAACACAATATACAATGTATAATGTTCTGGGAAATCAAAATCTCATCATCATTTTGGATGTTTTATTTGATAACCCCTGTCACTTTCCCATCGCTGAGTTAAATTATCTTCCATTGTATGCCATAGTATCATTTGCGGGTCGTTGTATAAACAGGCGATGGGGGTCTCTCCAGGTTCTGTTTAATTGCTGACATGGTGAGTGACCGCTAGGGACTTATCAGACGGTCGTCAAAGTTTATACAGATGTTCTTTGAATGTGCAGACGTGCAGATAACAGTGACTTATAAACAGCTCTCTCTCTCTCTCTCTCTCTCTCTCTCTCTCTCTCTCTCTCTCTCTCTCTCTCCTTTATTTATTATATATCTTGAAGGATGATAAGTAAGATAGTATTTCAATTGGTATACATAGTTTACTCTCTCTCTCTCTCTCTCTCTCTCTCTCTCTCTCTCTCTCTCTCTCTTATAGTTGTTCTTTCAAGCATGTGAGCGGCCCGGGATCTAAATGGACGTTTGACAGGTCCATTAAACTTTGAGGACAGTTTTATATACAATGTGTATAAACAGGAAAATATTTGGGTCACAGAGTTCATGTAATGTATGCGACGGTCTTTATGATTTCTCGGTCAAAGGACGTACGGCTTAATGTTAACAAACTTATTTTTCAAACGTTTTTCAAAAGTTGTTTTTGTAATAATTTCAATTAATAAAGCCTATTCACTACATATTTCTAAAAGATTAAAAGCAAAACACATTTAGTTTCTTTTACGTTTGCAACTTACATGTATTATTGCCGGTGACAATTTCTCTGGGTTGGGGGGGGGGGGTCGTAGTTCAAGTGGAATTTTCCCCACCTTCCTGCATGGTTTTTGGTTTTTTTTATTCAAAGAACACTTAAAAAACTAAATGGCTGTCATTTTACAGACTAATTCAAAACAAAAGGTTTATTTACACACAAAAACCAAAAAAAAACGAAAAAAAAAAACAAAACATCAAAAAACCACAACAACAACAACAATGGCCAGTTATAATAAAATAAGAGGTGGCTTGTAAAATGTGGCTAGTAGAACTAAAGGTCTAGAATAATTATTATACAGAATAAGTTGTAATTATGGTATTTATTATAACGCACGTACAACTCTTCAACACAAAATACACTGGTCAAAGTATACAATTGTCTGATCTCTATATCTTGTCTTTTGGAATAAATTGGCATCTGATTATTTAAAAATGTGTAGAAGGGAATTGGTAATTTTGTTGTTGGGTCAAATTAAAGCGAAACCAATAAGTATTTAAAGGAAATTAAATTGTAATAGCTTTTGCCATATCCTTTCAAATTTACATGTACATATATATAAAATATTATGAAAATATTTAAGGTTTCGAGATACTAGTACCCAAGTTAACCTGCTCATAGTTTTTGTTTCTCATCAATTTCTCATCAACTGAGGTACAAACAATTTTGAATTTATATCAGAGCATATAAATCGAGTGGTTTCATGTGTTGACGAAATATTATATACCCATACTGGCTATGAGGACGATAGCAAGTTTATTGACAGCCGAGACAGCAACTATTTCACAAAGCAAAGCCTGACGGTTAGATAGAATAAGCACGTTTATTTGTTGTAATTTTACATACAAAATATTCAGGGGTATAATAAATTAAATGTTTACTTGTAATGTCATTGAAAGATTTCGTCACCGCCAAATTCCAATGGACGTCGTATCAATTTCCGGTACTTTAAAGAACTCACTATCCTCAAAACTCTTTATATAGAGAGCGTTAATGTACCCTGTTCTGTTGGCATCAGTTTCCCGGAATTCCATTGTCCTTGGTTTTAAAGCATATTGAGCAGACCCTTTTGCTATCATATAGAATTGTTCAGATTTTCCCGCCCTTTTTCGTAATTCGAATGTCACGTAACCGTAAGTCAGTTTTAATTGGTTATTTTCCGATGTGACGGTAATGTCACGGAACACTTCGTTATGATACGTTCCTGTATAGTCCCCTATCGGCCGACCTAGAGGAACGTCGCTGGGGATATAGCGTGAACGTCTCTTTGGGGAGTGCGCCATAAACGGCCGGGGGAAGCTACAGAGTAGAGTGGAATTGAGCCACGGTTCTTCCTCGTTGTATAGGTCAGCAATGTAGGAACTGACGGAAATACGGAATAATTCGTCATCGTCTTCACCCGTCGTGGAAATAAATATACCCAAGTTTTTTTCAGGAAAAAGAGTCATCAAAGAACGATAACCGAAAATGTTTCCCGTTTCTTCTAGGATACGATGGTCTGAAATTAGATTTGATTCACATAATTTTTTTTGGCATACGTGTATATTAAAAACTATAAATAGTCTGACCATTCAACATATTGAGGACACTATAAATAGTCTGACCCTTCAACACGTCAATAAAAATGTTTATTTATTAGGTATCATGCAGTGACATATACCATCAAACAACGCAAATGAATGGAAATATTTTTCATAATCTCGTGCTAAAGAAAAGAGGTGCCAAGAAAGAAAGAAACTAACTTCAGCCTAGTACAGAGAATTTTCTGCTCGCTTCGCTACAGAGTACTGTATCAATACCAAGTATTAAACAAGAAATCCAACAAAATAAAATAAGCCAGTAACCTCGATACGTTCCAATATTGAATCCCAAGCCATATCCGGAATACTTTCTGGAGAATGGAACACCTCGGGACTTTTCGAAATATTCCTGTATATCCGAGCTCTGTAGGTGTATCCATGGCAGGAAGAGCTCTTTTATCTTTTCTTCGTCCACCGGCCTGAGGCCCGACTCCGTCTTTCCACCATTCAACAGAAAGTTCATAAATTTGGCCATGTCGTCTGCGCTAGTTGTTATACATGCCGCACCACACAATTCACTCCACTGCCTGGAACATATGCATTGATATTTCAAGACAAAATTGTCTATTCTAAAGTTGATGAAATTTTAGATTGGTTGATAAATATGTTTTTTTCCCGGAGATTTACCGTAGAAATTCAAAAGACACTGGCCGCAACACCCCCTCATCTTGGACGTAGCCCGTTGCGATGTCTTCAGCGTCTGGCTCTAGCAGCGTAAAAAATGACGTGTTGTTCATTCCAATTGGATCTAACAATTCCTCTCTGATTAACTTCTCCCATGAACCTCCGCCAATTCTTTCGGCCATGAAAGTGATGATTCCATACATAAGGTTGTTTACTTTAAACTGCTCCCGAAATCCACCACCCTCTTTAAGAAGTTGAATTCGTCTGAAATAACGACATGCAATGGAAGCAAACATTTATTAATAAGTTAAAAATCTTTCGATCATCATGATGCAATTTTGAGGAAAATATTCCTTGAAGAAGTATGCAACATTTGACGGACGAAGAGAAAACAAGCATAAATTATACATCGGAATTTACATTATAACTAATATAAATTAAAAACGAAAAAGTTTATAATACACAGCGTTTATCTCTTTAGCCAATTCTAACATTGAATATTTCGGTTAAGTACAACTGTTATATTGTGTCTAAAAGCGAGAAAAAAAAATAGATCGACAAGGATGTACATTGAACATCGATTTATGGAATAAATTACTGAATATTCTTTCTAAAAGAAAAAAAAAGAATTGTAAGAGGCAAAATTATATTGAAATGGCATAACGAACACGAGAATAGTTCCGATCATACTCTATTATGTTGTCTCGCCGGAGTTTATCGTCCAGCCGGAGGTAGTTGTAGGCCGGGAGTCCGGTTCTGTGGGACATCAGATCCAGGGTGTTCACGAACTGAGACAGCAGGAAGGAGTGCTTGAACATCTCCTTGTTGCCGAACAGATGCCGGAGAGTTGTGTTCATATCGTACCTTTTGAATGAAAATACTGAGTGTACTTAATGCATTAAAGAAGGTACTTGGTACTACCTATTTTTGTGATTAATAGATTTTTTTTTATTTAAGATGGTGTTTAAAAAATTTGATGCACTCATACAAGTGTCGAAAAATTCTCATTCGAACACGCTGTAATCAATTTATTAGAAACTATCTATCGCCATGTAAAAGTATTTTGTAAATTTAAGTTAAAAAATTCATTACATATTGACCGATACAGTTGACTTAGAAAAAGAAGTAGATATATGTTTACGCATTTCGTCAAAACAGTAAGTGTCTATCAAAATTCATGGACAGGTCGCACGGGAAAATACAATGTAAGTACTACCTAGAATAGTTACTCATAAACTTTTGAACAAGGAGGTTGGCGAATATTTTGGTCAGTGACCCTATTCCGAACATGGTCGTGGTTGTGGTTGGATCCCTTGATTCCATGTCTTTGTGGCCATAGGCTTTGGAGAAGACTTGTTTCCCGTCCTTGACCACCGATACCGCCATGCTGGGGTTCTGGTTCCACCGACAAGCTTTAAAGGTGGTCCTTAGAGTGCTGTCGAGAATCCCTTCTCTGGTTGTATTATCTTCCAAGACCTTTGCTTCGTTAAAAAAAACATCTTTTAATATATCCAGTGTGATTAACACTACGTACATGCATTTATTTACCTCGGACATGCAGGAGTTAATTACTTAAGATACAGTTACATAAATCATTAGTTGAGGAAAAAAAGGATATAGGGATCTACATGTATATTGCTGAAACCATACTACAGTAATTGAATCGGGAGATTAAGAGACTAAAATTAATAGAAAGGATTTTTTGTTGTCCTTTTTTCCCCCCAAATTTTTAATTTTTAATTAAATCCCAAAAACGTTCGAGGTCATAATAGTTGTACAGTGTCACATAAGATCAAAACTTTATATAGATCTGATTATACATGCATTATCTGTATTGATATTGTTTTTGAAAATACATGTATATTTGATTTTGCTGCTAAGGTTAAAACTGACATTCTTTCACATATAGATCTAACTGTCGCTGAATGCACGAAAGTACTTACAAACATACCAACAGTGAGGTGTGGCTGTCGAACGAAGTCACTGTCCTCAAAATGTGGGAGACTCGCAATGTTGATATAGTTTGGTTTCTCCGGGTCGCTGGCTTTAAATTCTAATGATCGTCTTTTAAAAGCATGCGCTGCAATTCCTGTACTTATCACGTAAAATCTGTATGACTTAGAATCTCTCCTGATTAAGTCAAATACCACGTAGCCATATTGTAACTGAAGTGAGCCATTATTTTCAGCGATTGCTATGTCCCCATACAAGTTGTTGCGATATATTCCAGTGAAGTCATTTGCTGGTCGACCAAGGGAAACTTCCTTGATTGCACGTTTTCCTTTGTTAGTTTTTGGCTTCATGAAAGGTTCTGGGAAAGTGCACAGAGAAGAGGCGTTTAACCATGGCTCTTGACCATTCATGACGTCAGCCACGTAAGAGCTAGCTGTAATTCGGAACAAGTCATCGTCATCTTCGCCCGACATGGCGATGAAGATTCCGAGTTTTTCGTCAGGAAAGAGTGTGAGTATAGAACTGTATCCAAATATGTCACCCGTTTCCTCAAGTATCCTGCGATCTTAAAACAAAAACTTATTAAATACAATGCATATACTTAAAAAAAAACAACTGAATTTCAATGGTGTTATTGACACAACCGCCTCTTTATCATCGTGGTCAAAGCATCCATACTATTAATAATGATTTTAGAAAGAAAACCGTCAATCATCAGTTATAGACCCCTTCACGGTAACTGCGGTGCTGCTTTTTTGCAGGGCAAATTGACATAGTTTGGTGAAATATGACTTAACGTCAATTGTTTCATTTACGTCGTTTAATTATCTAGCTAGTAAAACTTCGGCAAAGTATATCAATTTGCCCTGCAAGAGAGCAGTACCGCAGTTATCGTGAGGTGCTCTATTCACTTTGAATATCATTTGATCTATTGTAACCCCCCCCCCCCCTCCTTTCCACTAACAAACGTCAGGCCTCATTCAGTGCTTCGTAAATATACACATCGAATTTGATAATATTTTACATGTAGAATCAAAGTATCTGACCATAGTGTTAAAAAAATCAGATTTATTTTAAATCAGCAGGGAAAACAGATGTCCGTACCTCTGTAGAAACCTGTCTTCAATCCCAGAGCATATCCCGTGTACTCTCTGGAATAGGGCACTCCCTTTATAACAGAGAAGTATTCATCAAGGCTTGACGAGCGTGGGATATTCCAAGACCGGAACATGTCCTTCATTTCCTCATGTCCGACCAGCCTTTTGCCGGATTCCGTGACACCATCATTCAACAGGAGTTTCATGAATTGACCCATGTCGTCTGCGCAGGTTGTAATACATGCCGCACCACAAAGCTCCGTCCATTTCCTGAAAAACAAAAACAAAGGACCAAAGCTAAAAAAAAAGATTGTATTCGGGCAGTTCTTGTAGGATGTCTTGGAATAAGAAAATGAAGAAACCATAAGCCGTGTTTATTACCTTAGTAATTCAAATGATGTCGGGTAAAGATTGCCATTGTCATCTTTATATCCTGTGGCGATATTTATTGAGTTTGGATCAAGTGTCGTGAAGAAAGAGGAGTTCGTCATTCCAGTGGGATTGTAGAACTCTTGTTGGATTAGTTCTTCCCAGGACTTTCCGCCGAGCCGTTCACCAATATCAGTCAGAAGTCCGTACAGTACGTTACTGTAGTAAAAGCTATCCCGGAATCCTCCACGAGGATGGAATTTTCGTATCCGTCTAGAATCAAAATAGAAAATGTATAATTACAATGCACATGCAGAAATAAATTTTACTTTACAGTGAGTTATGCATCAACTTATTGGTTTCAAATCCCCATTTCTACCAATTTTAGTGATCAAAAATGCTCCAATTTAATTATTAAAAAAGAATACTCGGCATTAGCTTAACCTGTTGATACATAGAATACTACTAGAATACCTCTTTAATAGAAACAAATGCTGCATCATGAAAAACACAAATTTCTGATATTCCATCTTCTTAACCTTAGACACAAACAAAAGTTGGGTTCGACCCCCCTCCCCCTTCCCCGCATTACATCTACATGCACGTTTAGTTGGACTAACAGATCTATTGGTTCAGAAATGTAGAAAATTCACCCAAATGGTTTATTTACAGAATCTTCAAGAAAAGCTTTGGTCAGGAAATTTATCTTAAGAAACTTTCAAACGATTTAAAAGTCTTATTTACAAAATTTAGAACATGTAACCATAAATTACCAATTGAAACTGGGAGATAGAGTAATATAGAAAGATTTCATAGAATTTGTTTATTATGTAATAAAAACACTTTGGGTGACGAATATCACTATTATGGAATGCCAGGCATTTTCTATATTCCGTAACAAATTAATTGAAGAAAAATATTTATCAAATGTTAACACTTATAAATTTGGGAAGCTTATGAATACCATAGATATTGATTCATTAAAAAAATTGTCCATATTTATTAAAAAAATATTAGCTCGATTTATTTAATTCCTGTACTCTTCCTAACTTGACCCTGCATTTGTACATTTGTGAATATATTTGTTTTCTTTTGTACCTCATGTACCATTGATGTGGTTTGAGAGAAATAAACATTCATTGATCAAATGTGTAAAACATGTCAAACCATTCGAGAGTTACCTTCCTTTTCATAAATGTAAGTATAATACAATGTTTGGGCTTGTTGATAAGTTAAGAAAATATGAAACTCACTCCAGAACGTTCCCCCGGTGCAGAGAATCGTCCAGTCGTAGGTAATTGTGACTTGGGAATCCCATTCTGTGAGCCATCAAATCGAGCGTGTTCGAAAAGTATGTCCGCAGTTCGGAATGGTCGAATAAGTCATTTTTACCAAAGAGAAGCCTCAATGTTGTAATCAAGCTATATCTGCAAAATACAATTACAAACAAAATAGCAAAATCAATAATTGATATACATACTAAGCATGAATGATAATTGAAACATCTCCAAGGTTACTACATATATCGCTTTAACCACTTTTGCTACATCTTGAATTCAATGGTTGGGTGTACATTTTTTTTAGTCCCAAAAAGGAAATAAAAAAATTACAATTTGATAGAGGACTGACCAAAATTTAAATAAATGATGTCATTTAAGAAGAAAAAAAAGCTCAAAATATATAATAAAAAATATATGATGTCACTTTTAGAAGGAAAAAACCCTCTCTTTCACCAAAAAGAAGTTCGTTTTCTGTATCACAGAAATTTTACTTCATTATAATGTACCTCATGCAATGCATCTGTTTAAATCAGTTTAGTTCCTTATTATATGCTCTTTGTTTAACTTAAAGAAATGTATAGTGTGTGCTGTAATGTATGTTTTCTTTATTTTGTTTTAATTACTTTTATCAAGATAAGATGTGTTCTCTTCAATCACGTGATAACGCCATGGATTTTTTTTCCTTAACCACGCCGCTATAGATGCATGTAGACCGATACCCTTTATATGTTATTCGCGATTATTTGATTGAATATAACACTTAATATAAAAATAACTCCGAACATTAACTTATATTTAAGGAATAAGGAATCATTCTTTGAGTATTGTGAGGTAATAATTTTGGTCGGGGCGTGATCAAATCCAATAAAGCCCGAAGGGTTTATGATAAATTTGATCACGCCCCGACCGAAATTATCACCTCATAATATTCAAAGAATGATTCCTTCTTACTTATATTTATATAATTTTCAGCAATTGTACGATTAAATATTTAAATGTAAATAATCAAACCTTGCTTGCGCCCCAATTATTCGTCATTTGAATTTGTTTGACTGTATAGAACAAAATCAATACGTAATGTTATCACATGTAAAGACACTGAAAAATGTAAATATAAGCCATTAAAGTAACATCAAGATACATTTACATTTGTGTTTATATTTTTACTACGCTAAAACTTGTGTATTTTCCCGTCCTGTGAATGGTATTCGCAGACATAAAGCCAGCTCACAGAGAATATAGTTATTATATTTTTATGAACTATATGACATGTGAATTTAAAATATATCTTTCTTTACAACTTATCGTAACTTTTGAACTGCCTTTATTTGAATTGTCTCTATCGCCTTACCTGGAATCCTCGCCAAAGTACTTCTGGATTAGCAAGTTGGCGAAGATCTTCGTCAGTGACCCGATTCCGAACTGAGAACTAGTGGTCATCGGTTGGTTGGTTTCGAGATTCTTTATACCAAATGCTTCTGAAAACACCACCTGTCCATCTTTGACCACGACTGCCACCATTCCTGGATTTTTTCCCTGCCGACATTTTTTATAGGCGGATCCTAACGTGTAGTGGATTTTCGTCTTGTAGTTTTTGACTGCTACTGCCGTGAAAGAAACGGTTAGAAACAAGAATAAAATCCTCATAATGTTAAAAAATAGTGTATTCCCTTTTCAGATATTTTATCTCTATGTATTGTTTTAATGATTGTAAGGAAGTCATCGGTAAGTGTATGATGTGCGATAAATCTGAATATTTTGCATATTTACGTCATTTTTCGATACACCATTATGTCAAGTTAATTCGTCCTATTCATGCACCGCGTTTGATTTTTAGAACGGCTGTTAAAATGAATTCATCTAGACAAAGTTAAGTAATATACTGTTAATTAAGCAAACTTCACAGTGTTCCGAAAATCATTCTAACTTGGTAAAAAAAAAACCTAATAAATCTGGTAAATAAAGGAGTTGTATTTAAGAATTGCGAAAGAAGCTTGGGCCGAAATAGAGAGCGTTAATGGTTCTGTTTTCGTTATTGTAATTTTATGTAGATTAAAATTTAATTGCTTTTGTGGCTTCGTGGAAATGAACGCAACAACGTGACTGTTTTTTATTGTTACGTCTGAGATTTTATTGCCTTTGAACAAATAACTTTGACATGAACACGAAGACTTTTTTTCTAGAAAAAAAATTTCAGTATCGCCAATGAGGAATGGTTGACACGGTGATTACACAAAGCTTTATTTAACAAGACTTGACAGTTTAGTGTCCTGATAATAAAACCTGTACTGTTGCGCTTAATTCAATTTAGAATTGACAATTGTACTAAACCTAATTTTATTTGTGTACCTTATTTTGACAGGCGCCAAAATTGATGTTTTTTGCTATTTTTATAAACGTACGTGATGGTACTTTCATTATCACCAAAATGCATTTTTATTGATATTTTTCGACAGAAAGTATTATTATTTTTGCACAGATTTTTAACAACATTAATGATTGTTAGGTGGACAATCTTGTCTTCAGTTTCTTTTTTTGAGTGTTACTTATTTTAGAGCCATTTCAAAAATATCTTTTTGGTATAGCAAGAGTTAAAATTAACAACATTAATGATTGTTGGGTGGACAATCTTGTCTTCAGGTTCTTTTTTTGGGGTGTTACTTATTTTAGAAGCACTTCAACAACACCGTAGGGTTGTTGTTTTTTTTTTTGATATAGCAAAAGTTGAAATTGGCATCAAGTGACATACATTGTAGGCACTGATTGATAAGCACATCTAAGAGTTGGAGTTGTAAATTTCTTGAAGCCAATGACCGAATGGCCAACAGTGAAATAGACAGGCATATGTCAAATTGCTACTGACATAAAATACCCTTTGTCCGCCTTTTATGGGTCTGAGCCGTTTTGAAAATATTTGACATATCGATACAGTAATGTTTGGAATAGAGTCTATTAGAGATCAATGCAAGTACTCCGTTATATACACATTTATCTAGTTTAAACATATCAAGAAGATACTATAAACTTGCAAAATGGTATTTTTAATTTTACTATGTTCGAGATAGGATAATTTTCCGCGAACATTCAGCTGTCGGTTGTATTCATAACTGATATATGTACATGTATATTTATTGTGTATAGCGTGCTCATAAAACTTAAAATTAATTTTCCGTTGCAATTGAAATGGGATTGGCCAGTAAGATTAATTAACTCTTATGCTAAGAGAAACTTTGCTTTTATTCACAAACTTTAAAATGATTCAGTGTCATTCCGTATAAAACACAAGTGTATAATTTTCAAATATTTGATAACAACATTCTAATATTTGATAAAATATTGAATATTGTACAGTACTAAACTAAAAACAACAAACCGTGAAAATTTAGACACGTGGAATTTGAGCCGTTTACAGTTTAATTGTTGATAAGACTTCTAGTTATTTATTTAGACGATGTCGAGCTCGGGAGGGGTGTCAAACCAAACGGATATTGATCAATGTGAAATTCTCTTGGTTTCGACATCACTGAACACAAAACAATAATTTTGTTTACCTCTTGTGCATCTTTTTTGTAAGCAGATGTACTTATTCACATTGCACATTATGTAATCTTCTTTCATACAGTTCTATATAACGCACATTATTAAAAAATTGAGAATTATTGGGCTAAACATGTTTTTATTATATATAAATACATGTATTTTCAAAAAAGATTTTATTAATAATTATACAACGAAAACAGATCCATGTTTGATAAAAAGTTATTGGACATATAAAAATATAGCTGTAATCTTGCAATTTCATTTCAAATTAAACAAGATTATCAGAGTTGAATAAAATTACTTCAGTTGTTATTCTAGATGTTATTACACCGTTATCACCGAATCCTATGTATGTTGCACAGTGCTCACTGCCTTTGAAAAATACTAATTTGATTTATCAAGATTTTTAGCTTTAACACAAGGACATGTTTCGATGTCCACATGTGGATTCAAACCACGCATTAGATACAGGTAAATACATTCTCAATTCGGTAAATATCTTATCTATCAATCTGCTTTCCACTTATCAGGGAATAAAAAAAAACTCGCCCAATTAGAAATTATCGTGACAGTACAGATAAGTATACTCCAGTATCGTCATTTTATGCAACCGTAAACTGATTTAACCAATAACTATGATTATAGTATACCTAAAGGAACAACAATCTTTAAAGATATTGTTCCATATTCCCCTTAGGGTTTTTTTAAAAGTTGTTTATCACAATATTTTGGTTATGTAAAATTGACAACATGTACTTTATTCATATAATTCAATCACTCTCAACAATAATTTCAACATTATCATAACAGCTGTGTCTTTAAAGATGTGGCGGCGGGCTGCCCATTTATACTGTAGGAACGCTCGGGGGAGCGGGTACGCCCAGTTTTTTGAAATCAGAATCTTCAAACTTGTCTATATTGACACCTTCAATAAGATTAGTAATTCTTTGTTCTTTAAATTTCAATGTGTCAATGCCGATTACATGTTCTGCCGCTCCTTTAGGAATCATGTAAAATCTTGGCCTCGAGGATTCTTTTCGTTTTAAAATAAATTGTACAAATCCGTAATGTAACTCGAGTTGACCCATATTGTCTACAACATTTACTGTGCCGTATAAGTCATCTATATACTGTCCGACGAAATCGCCAATTGGTCTTGCAAGAGGGACTTCGGTTATCACAGGGTCTGGTTTAGGTACAGGGGCTGCTTTCCATGGGAGTGGGAATGCACAGAGGAGGGTAGAGTTCAACCAGGGTGTTTCCTTGTGGTATATGTCGGCGATGTAGGAACTAAGCGTAGTCCGGAAGAAGTCCTTATCGTCTTCGCCTGTCATGGCAATGAAGATCCCTAGTTTTGTTTGTGGAAACAGAGTCATCATCGTGCTGTAGCCAAACAGGTCTCCGGTCTGTTCCAGAATGTTCCAACCTGGAATAGCAAAAAAATCAAAATGTCATTATGAAGATTTTTTTCTATTAAATTACACAATAAAATGTTGTTTCGCGGATTAGGCGCCTATGATCTATGATGATGATTTACAACATGCGTGGATCCAAAATATACTTCCGGGGGTGGGGGTCCGAGGAATAAATTTGTTTGCCAGGAGGGTCCGAAGCCTATATTTGGTAATTTTGCGATGTGAATTTCATAAGTTTAATTTTTTCCGGACCCCGACCCCTTCCCCATCCTTCTACATCCCCACACGTACAAGTATACTGTACCTCTATACTGTCCAGTTTTGAACCCAAGAGCGACGCCGGAATGAGTGCGGGAAACCGGTACTCCCTCTGCCTTTGAAAAATATTCTTCTATGCTGGGTGATTGAAGTCTGTTCCAAGGTTTATACATGTTTGAAAATTCGTCGTTAGAAACAAGAGGTAGCATTGATCCTGGGGCAGTTCCGTTTCCTAATAAGAATAACATAAACCTGGCCATGTCGTTAGCGCTGCTTAAAACACAAGAATCTCCACAGAACCGAGTCCATTTCCTGCAAAAGAGCACAACTTTTATCCTTTTCATACCCATAGATAAAAATGCAGATTTCAAAAATCCTCAAAAATATTGCTTTCTTTTCCGATTAAAAAAATATATATATATCAACCTATTATATTACTACACATCACGTTTTGTTTTGCTTCCCCATGCAGTTACATGTACATGTATGGCAGTATTTTCAATATTCATCAGTCAATGAAGGAAACCTTATATTTTTCTCCTTTTTTGGCAAGGAAGGAGGACAACGGTTTTTGATATGAATTACGGGTGCAAGTTCTTACCTTAAAAACTCATATGAGACGGGATACAGAGCTGCGTTGTCCTTAACATATCCCTGGGCCACGTCTTGTAGGAGTGGATTAAAGGTTGGGGATGTGAAAAAGTTAGTGGATGTCATTCCGAGCCGACTGAGTATCTCTGTGGTGACCATATCTTCCCATTGGCGGCTGCTGATGTCCTCGGAGATTTTGGCAATGATTCCATACATTAAATCGTTATAGTAGTAACTATCGCGGAACCTTCCTTTGGGGTCGATTTTGTGTACTCTCCTGAAATACGTAAATTTGTAAATATGTATATTTTTGTCGACCTTTTCAGTCAGTTGTCCTTTTCACATTTTCATTGTTTTCATGTACATATGTATTAGGTTTTATAAATTCGTGTATGTTGTTACCAATTAGAGTGTTTGTATATTGTAATCTTGTCATTTTAACACCTGCAGAAGGTGTTGATTTGTTAGCAGCTGCAGAAATAAACACGAATAATCGATATCAAAAGTGCCTAACACAAAATAAGCATGCAGAGAAATTTAAACTAAATTCTTGAATGTGAAACCTACATCATGAGTTTATCTCGTGTCATAGTGTCATCCAGACGAAGATATTTATGATTTTCGAATCCCATTCTGTGCGTCATCAGATCCAGAAGTGTAGCATATCTGGATCGCAGGTAAGAGTGTTTGAATAGTCCTTTGTGATTGAAATAGTCTCTTAATGTTGTGTCAACGCCCTTTTGCCTGTATGAAAAATGATAATAAATGAGTAAGATTTTTAAAATAACTTATTATGACTAAAACGAACATATACACTATGCCTAAAATACACGTATGACTCTTTTGAAAGAACATTTTATTTCGCAAAATTTTCTTTGGTTTGTTTGCATTTTTCAGGGGAGGGGGCGGGTATGTTGTTGCGTATTTTATTTTTTTTTGGGGGGGGGGGTATTGGGTGTATTTTCTTTTACTGTCACCTATGAGTTAAAATCAAAAAGTACAACAGCATAGTTTTTGCACAGTTATTTTGTTTATATGACGTCAAAAACAAGTTAAAACTTAATGATTTATTCAGAGTCTGCATACCTGTATATTTCAGCCATATACATGCAAAAGAGATATGAGAAAACTAATGAGATGGGGAAAGGAGATAAGCAAGTACAAGTAAGCAATTTTCTTTAAACGAACAAGATGCAAATTGCGTGAAAGATAAATGTCTATTAATTTTCAGCTGTCGTGTTGAATTAATTACAAGTTCCAAACCGGCTTCATTTCGACACGACATTATACAATTTTAATGTAGTGTATTGTGTATTTGAACAAAGGGGGTCAAACATAGGAAGTTAGAGGTCAAGAAATTTTTTTTTAAATACTCAGTATTCACCTCTTGCATCCTGAACCAAGAAAAAATATATCCCTTGCAAAACAAAAGGCGCCGAAAAATTTCAATTTAGACAATGAATCAATATCTTGATATAAGAAATGACTTAACTTCAAAGAAAATTGTATACTAATATTTTAGCTTCGACAAAAAATCTAATTCACTTAGTGTCGACAAGTTCTAAACCGTTATAATAATGATAAATTAAATGTAAAGTTAAGTTTTGAATGATAATTCAAAGTAAATAAATGCAATTCTACATAAATTTTATAAAGTGAGTTTGTAATGAATCAATTCAAAATAAGAAAAGACATAAAAATATTATTGGATTACCATATATTGGATATTTTTGATATTCTATGCTTTGATGATAAAATCAAGTTTTGAAAGTTTGGTTTGAATATATTTTATTGCATAAACATATGCAAATGGTTCGAAGTCAAGTTCTTATAACTTACAAGGTTCTTACCATTTTAAAAGTTTAAACTTAACCTGTTCAGCTCTATAAGGATTTGTATAAAATTTACTTTTCTTTTTTAGCAGATAAAGAAATAAATATCAATGGATGAAGTATTTTTTTTTAAATTTTACGGTTTTCATTAGAAGGTAAAAACATCAGAGTAAAAACTGTCATCATGGATAGATCTAGTCAAGCAGATTAAAACGGGGAATAAAATTCAAAAATTGCCATGGCAACTGCATTACATGGCAATATTTTAAGATGTGTCAGGGGTATAAAGCATTCTGGCTTTCAATCTATGTAACATACTGATCCAAAATTCAAAATAATTTACATACATGTACTTTTATCAACGTGTTAATGAACCTTTTAAAAAAATATTCAATAGGATGCATTCTTTGTTGGATCATTGGGATTTATTTCACCCAACCAAGTAAGCAACATTAAGGATAATTATTTATTCAGTCATTTTTTTTTATCTTTATACATGCATTTTTTGTGACCTAGAAAGAATATCGCAAAGTTAAATAGAATATAAATATATGATAGAAGAAACCCTCCATTGGACATTCTTTTTCAATATCAACCTCATGTGCGATATTAGTGAAAAGTACGTCAATTCCCCATTATTATCTATTATCATAATGTATATCGTAAAACTGTATTGGAACAATATTGGGTGTCTTTTTACAAATGTTTTTAAGCCCCTAGTTGATTTTTCAAACCGGGTCAAAAAAGTTAAGATAACAATTCTCAACATCAAATCATGATATCAATTTTTACTTTGATCGGATGTTTTGGCGCATCGTTTCAAAAAGACTTACCGTAACGCCTCGCTCCTGTTCATAGTAGCAAGGGTCAACACATTTGTAAAGGCCTGAGAAAGTGCCCCTATTCCAAACATGGTATTCGTGGTCACTGGCATACTCGGGACGTTTCTATCCTTGACCCCGAGTGCATGGGTGAAGACGACCTGTCCATCTTTCACTACGGACACAGCAAGTCCCGGATTGACCATTGAACGACAGGACATGAATGCATTATTAATGGTAGTTCTTATGTACATTTGTAACAGATTATTATTCTGGCACATGCATTGTGTAAAGAAAATGGCCAAAACGAGAAAAAATCTAAGAGCCGCCATGGCCGGTGATATTGCTGAAATGTTTTCCTCTCGTATCTCGCTCGAATTGTTAATATATACTTAGGTTTTTAATATATTCTATGATTATGCATCTCTGCAAATCCTGACAGTAGGAAAGTTTGACAGGTAAAACAATGATGTCATAACGAGCCTTATATCCCAACGTAATTTGCCCTGTGGCGTACGTATATGATAAGTTCAGTCTCTGAAGAAATGCGAATTTCGACTCCACCCATTTTTACGAAAGTGTACATTAATTTTATCATTTAAACCATGATTTTTTTCTCGCGCAGTTTTTTTTTTAAATTTACTTGAACCAAAATAACTTACTTGTGGATACAACTTCCGATATTGTGACTGTTTTATTCTTATTGACTTAAACGATACCAGGAGTTGGCTGTCACAGATATATTTTTTTCATTTTCTGCAATAGAAGGTTCGCTTCCATGTTATTTTAGATTGTTAGGAGATTGTTATGTCTTCCAAAACCAGAAGACATATACGATACGAAAATGCAGACTTGTAAAATTTTATTTAGAATGTATTTATGAAGAATATGAAAATTACTCAGATGATAACTGAACGATAACTGATAAATGAATTCATTTACTAAACAAAATGGTTGCCTTTTTGTAACCTTTTTTTCAAGTTTAGTGCATGGTTTAATGCGTAAAATCGCCATGCTTATTGATAATAGAATGTGCATGTTAAGCCCAAACCTTTTTTTATGTTAAGATTTTAAAAAAGTCAGATAGAATTAATTTCAAATAAAATGATGGTATAAGTATACACTTCAACATCCGACAATTTTAAAAGGTTCACGCTTTATTTAATAACAAACTTCAGTTCGTAAACATCTTTTTGTGGTTGAATAAAGAAAAATATTTAAATAACGAACACTTATTAGAAGTCCACCTACATTGATTCTGTATTTAATTTTGCATTATGTTAATAATCGTCTTAAAGTTTTTTGAAACAAAATTACATAATAATTAATTCATAGTGTAAAGACCTTTTTAAAGCATTCTATCTGAATTGAATTGTTATAGATAAAATTAAATTGTACTTGAAATTGAGAAAGTCTTTTGCAGAAATAAGAATTTATGTGTATAAAATTTTATGAATATATAGAAATTTAATTTAAACAATCGTTAAATAGCGTTGGAAAAGTAAGAATTTTTTTTTATCTCCTTCTGATTTTGGTTTCTTTTTTTCAAGATCTAATTACAGTCGGTGCATTTTCAAGTCTGACTAATCGCCATACTGTCTTATAAGTAATTGCAGTATAAAACAAGACAAATGTTTTCCATAGTAAAACTCATCTCGAAATTAATGAATATATGTTGTTTGATTTCCTTTTGCAACTTCTCTGTATTTTGTTGATTATTATGCACGCCTTGTACTCTACAGGTCAAAAAGAGATCATCTTGAAGAACTACGACGAAAACTTAATTAATTTGTTTGGTAATGTAAAGCTTATAAATGTGGTCCGTCGATTAACATCATTTTCACATTTTGCAAAGTCGAGACGTATATTTTGATTTTCATAATAACTTTTTCGTGACGATGGTCTGTTTTTGAAACTTTGTCTTAATGAATTATCTAAGTAGTACACATGTAAACATTATCAAATTACAAAAAATATATTTATATGTACGTATTTAAATATTTTGAAACAAACGTTAACTTGTAAATAAACGTCATAAAATCATATGTTAATTTATATCACTAAAACAAATGTATATTATATTTTGTTCCACACATGCTAACAGAAAAAGAAAGAAAACGTAGAACCATAATTGCGGCGTGACATCAGAAAACTAAAATTGTTCAGTAAATGAAATATTTGCTATGTAGATTATTTTTCTGATTTGCTCGGTGGTAGTTGATTTAAACGATGCTTTTGGGTTATAGCCATTTTAAAATTAAAGATGTGTGAACCAGTTATTTACTTCTCAGTCTTCTTAAGGTGGATCGACACACCTATACTAGTATATTATTTAATGGATCTATAAGTTTATTTTTTAAATATAGTTTCACAAAAACAGACCGATATTAGCTCTTTATCATTTTATATTACTTTTTTGTATTTTTTTCAAAAAAAAACCTGGAAACAATATTTTAATAACATTTATAAAAATACTACTTCAATTGTTTTCGTTCTCTCCAGGATTTTTACAATAAATATTTTGCATTTTGGTTTATATAGTAAAACTATTAAAACTGTTGTCTGTAAACCTTTTAATTATACTAAAATTCTAGCAAGAATATACCGTACCAAAGTACGTAAACACACTAATGAGATAAGAATATCCAACATTTCCTTGACATAATCAAATTGAGAACACACTAGTATTATATTCACAAGCTTTTTTTCAATAACACGTGTTTAATAGAGACATTTGAAGAAAATTTTGCATTTTACTCGACAGTTACAATATGTAAGATTGAGGTGAAAATCCAAAAGACGCCGCGGTCTCTGTTATGGTAAAAGTAAACAAGATTTTCTAATTAAAGAGTACGATACTTAATTAACATAACCCTCATTAGCATACGAACTCGTTTACTTAGGCGTGGTTACGGTTGAAATTATCTTTGTGCACGAAATTGTAAATCATCTTTTTGGACTTGCATGAATTTTTAAATGAAGTTCGGTGTCCTCGTCACATTCAGTTTGCCGGTGAATTTTTTTATTCACACATCAAAAATCTCATTTATTTAATTTTTAAAATACTATTTCCTTATTATTCGCCTGCATTGTTCAATGATTTTCCTAGCATATTCTTCTTTTTGATGTAGGTCAGAATTTTTTTTTTGTAACACTGTGCTGTTCATTTAAAAATAGCTTTGCAAGGTTTATAGACAAATGTATCTTAAGATCTTATTAAGAAGATTTACACCGGCAGTTCTCATTTTAAACATACATTTTAACAAACGTGATTACGCAATCAGTAAATTGATATTTCAATCCTTACATGTTTATCTGTACTTTTTATTTAAGAAAAAGATATTGATTATATTTTATCAAGAAAATAGAAAAAAAAACCCTTTTAAGGGAAACTCGTCTGCTGATTAATCAGCCTCACCCACCACCCCCCCCCCCCCCCCCCCCCCCCCCAAAATGGTTTAAAATTAAATACAAATGATGAAATAAAACCAATAATCATTATTGATGAATAGATTAGAATGAGGAAATCGTCATATTTCCTCTAATGTTGGTCGAATTAATATTAAACAAACTTTTTTGTTTTCCTGAGAAGGAAATTTAAATTAAGGATCATCATAGTTTATAAACCTTAAGTTTATCTTCATATTAATGTAAACATTGATTCTGATTTCGTTGTAGATATGTAAGAATTATTATAATTTAGACATTATCATTTTCTGGAAATAATAGCAAAGTAGAAAATGAGAACAATACATTGAAAAGCAAAGTGAGCTGGGAAAACATAGCCCTAATCAATCTTTAGTTCAGTTCTTCTCGGAGCAAAAGCCGACTATCTTCATCCTGTTCACCCGGATGCTGACTGAACAACCACCAAAATAAATTGAATTTTGTGTTTACAAAAAATGGTACGTTTGGACACCAGAACAGAATTTAATTATTAAAATGCGACTACATGTATGTGTATACAAATAAAGATATTTCATGTTAAGGTGATGTCTAATTCAGCTGATGATTAAACTAACTTGCTTAAAACTGAAGGCATCGTCTAGAGATAGCCAAATGTTTCAATAAGAGCAACATAGATACATGTACATTTAATATGCTTAAGGAGGCTTGATGGTCAACAAATTATCCATCTGATCATTCTTAAGGTTTTAAATATGATATTTTTGTCCATAAACTGTAATTTAGTAAAGAAAAAATGCAAATATTTTAGCTTTAAATGTTGATGCTTTTATTCTATATGTTATATAAAGCTCTTCATCGTAAGGAGATTGATAATGTCTAAAAATGGCCACAGCTATCCACCCTCTTAATACATAAACAAGCATGTCAGCAGATGCAGTCCTACCCCTTATGAAATTAACAGAGCCATGTTTTAGGCATTTTGAGTACTTTTTGATTATATGGCAGAAGTGAAGTGTATTTTCATGATGTATTTTTAACAGCAGCTAGCATGGCAACCATTGTTGAGTTCATTCGAAAATTCGAAAGAATACATATAATTCGTTTTACAATTCCCGGAGAAATGAAGACAGAACTAAAGCATGTGTATATCGGTTTTTACTCCTTCCGTTCTCTTGTCTTTTCTAATGTTAAGTTAATGTGATTCCTAATTGAAAAGAAGGGCGTCAAATCTTTACGTAAAAACCTGTAGACTGTCAAATTCATTTTAATTGACCATATATGGGCTTGATTTCAAAAGTACCTATATCCAAGATTTAAGAACATATCTTTCTATAACAAATAGTTTGAACTATCGTTAGGATCTTAGTAAAATGGCATTTACTTTAGTAATATTAGCGTTTTTCTTTAATCAGGAACGTGAATTTTGATACGTTATTATTTGTTTTTATCTTTTTTTTTTAAATTGTACATGAATAAAAGAAGTTATTTTTTTATTTGCAATTTTATAGACAGCAAGAAATCAATACTTGTATATTTGATTGTAATTTACTTTTTAATAAGTACATATCCATAAACTAAAAAAAAAGACTTCCATGAAAAATATTGTTTATTTGAATAAAAAACAAGTAACAAGGTGAATTCAGTCATGTATTCATTGAGTGTCTATAGGGTGCTTTATATCGGGATCGCTATCCCGCCGGCTGGCTGCTCTGTAGTGGTTGTGGTGGTAGTAGTGACCGGCTGAACTCTGTCGAACTGAGCATCATCAAATTTGTCAACAGTAAACGATTCAATATATGTGGAGTTTTTCCTCTCCTTAAATCTCAGATCGTCCACAGAGAACATATGTCTTATAAGTCCAGTCGGGAACATGTTAAACTTGAGAGATGTAGTCTCTTCTCTCTTAAGGTCAAAAGTAGCGTAGCCGTACTTCGCTTCTAAGACTCCACTTTTATCAATGATTTCCATTTTCCCGTAGAGCTCGTTAGTATACGTTCCAGTGAAATCTGACGAAAGTCGACCGAGTGGGACTTCTGGGTGGACTTTAGGGGTGTCGGGGTCAGGTCCTTTCATAAAAGGTTCAGGGAACGAGCAAAGTAGAGTGGAATTTAACCATGGTTCTTTATCGAGATACAAATCTGAAATGTAGCTACTAAGAGCAGTTCTGAAGAGATCCTTTTTGTCTTCTCCAGTCATTGCGATGAATATTCCAAGATTTCGGTCAGGGAAAAGGGTCATTATGGTGTTGTAGCCATGCATGTCGTCAGCAGTCTCCAGAATTCTTTCATCTTTAAAAAAGTAATACAGAATGAGAAATACAACGGATGCTTACTTTTCATTTTACCCGCCAATATTTATGAAGCATTTGAAAATTAAACAAGCAAGGTGAATGGAGACTTTTTTATCAAATCATTGCTATTAAAGATTTTGAAATGTATGAGGAGTATGGTGATGGTGCTTACTGTTATACATTCCTCGTTTGATTCCCATGGCATAGGCAAAGTGAGTCCTAGATACGGGGACACCCCTAATGGTCAGGAAATAGTCTTCAATGCTTGGATCTTGCAGACGGTTATACGCATCGAACAAATCACGATGGATTTTCTTGGCCAGCAACACATCGTTTGTTCCAGGAATGCTTCCGTTGCCAAGGAGATAATTCATAAATTTAGACATGTCGTTAGCACTACTGAGGACACAAGTTGTGCTGCACAAGCTAGACCATTTTCTAGGAAGAAAAAAAAAGATGAAAACATAAAATATGAAAACATGCTACGTTTAACAAAAAAGTATTTTTTTTTGAAGACTGATAGTCATAGATTCATGACGATATACGTGTAAGGCCGTACTTTAAAAACTCGAATGGAACTGGGAACAGAGAACCGTCGTCCTCTTTGTAGGCTCTGGCAATGTTGACGGTTGAAGGCGCCACAGTGGTGAAGAATTTGGATTTGGTCATTCCGAGGGGTGTATAGATCTCGTCGTTAACAAGATTCTCCCAACTATTTCTACCTAATCGTTCGCCAATAGTGGTGAGGATGCTGTACAGTAACTCGTTATAGTAAAAGCTGTCCCTAAAACGACCCCTTGGCTTCATGTTAGCTATTCGTCTGTTGGAAAAAATAAATGTAAGGATATATACACTACAATTTAAATATGTATTTCTAACATATGTGTTTTCACATATATTTATTTTTTTATCTGAAAACATGTCTAAGCATGTTTAGTACATATATATTAAGAAGAAAGGCAAAGTTTCACTTGCCTTAGCGTTTTTTCTATAAAAGTTGTAAAAAAAAACCAAAAAAAAAACCCGCGTCTCCAGCTTTTTAAAAAGGGTTTATTCTCATTTAGAAGCATGCGTTCAATTAAAGTAATCTAAGTATGGATAAGAGTGTGGTATTAACATGCAGGTTACTTACTCTATGACGGGGCCGCCTCGGGTAACCGTATCGTCTAAGAACAGGTAGGGAGTATTTTTGAATCCCAACCGATGCGCCATGACATCAAGAGATGTAGCATATCGGGATCGTAGCTTTGATTTCTCAAAAAGCTTATTGTTTCCAAAAAGGTTTCGGAGGGTTGTATCCTCGTCCATTCTGAATAAATAAGTAAATGATTTAGTGCAAAATTTTACGTAAGCATATACATTTACCGATAAAAATTTCAAGTGATTATTTCAAAACAGTCACCGTTCTTGGTATACAGTGAAAAGCTATGTAAAATATTACACATAGCATAAGGATACTTTTGATAGCATATGATTCTGTTTTAGTTACATTTTTTTATTTAATTTCAAGCAACTGTAACTTGATAAAGAAATGCAGATAAACATTCATTCAACCAATGATAATAGATGAAAATGGAAAATATGTTCACAATATGTTAAATGTAATTAAATTAATGTAACATTGTAACAATGTAACATTACAATGTGATTTTACATAACATAATTACATGACATAATTATATAAATATCATCATAGCCAATTACATGGGATTCAAATATACTTATATATAATTGAACTTGAACTTGAACTTGAACTATCATCTTATATCATCATAGCCAATTACATGTTTTAGGAAATGTTTAATATTATATTGGTACAACCAAAACTTAAACGTAATATTTCTGATTAGATTTAAATATATGTGTTTAAAAAACTTGATTGGAACTTACTCGAGAGTAGAATCTGGGTTGTTTGAACTGCAGCGAAATAGATCAAAAGTGCATGGTTTAATATTAGACGAAAATTTCCATCTATAAATTTTCATGATCGAGACATTGGGGTTTTTTTTTCTTCATATAATTAGTTTTGAAATGTGATCCCACCCTAATTGCTACTGGCGGCAACGATTCGCAAACCAAGAAGATTTCTTTTATTTTGCAAATAAAGTTCAAACTAGTCATTACTGTTTTGACAAAAACACTCAGTTTTAAATTACATCCAGATCTTTATAACGACAAAAACACGAGAAGTTTTATTAATTTTTTTTTGATTGATTTTCATGTGTTTTGTTATTTAATTGCAATGAAACTGAAATTGTTTTCTTTATCTGTTACTATGACTTCAAGTGTGAAACATGCATACATTTTCAACATATTTCAAGAATTTTCCAAATTTCAGAAATCATTGTAGAGAATACTCACTCGGCATATTCTGCATTTTTCTTAGCGATAAGAATATTGGCGAATAAAGCTGAAATTCCTCCCAACCCAAAGAGAGTGTCCGTGGTAACGGCCTCTCCAGAAATTTTGTCCTTGACCCCAAGGGCCTCCGTTAGGACATTTTGTCCATCTTTCACCACAGAAACAATCAGCCCTGGATTTTTAGTCCTTCGACAGTTTTTATAAACCTCTTGAATCGTACTTCTGATTTGGTCTTCTAAAGGGCCGCCATGACAGTAGAACAAAACAAGACACAGGACCACAGAAGAGCAGAGGAGATTTCTAGAGGACATTTTAACGAGTGAAGCACCTTGTGTATTATTCATTTGGTTTTATATGACTGTTTAATTAATTCGTCAGATTATGCAATGGCGAACGACGCTTATGAATTAATTATACCTCTCTCTCTCATCATTTTAGACAGGTAGAGAGCGACTCTGGTTAAAATGTCGTTGGATTAATTCTCTTTTTTACCTGGCCACACCTTGTAATTAGGCGACCGGTGTCAGAAAACATTGGGTCGCTTTAAAACCATATACTAGTGCGTTGTCAAAAGCAGTGCATACAAATGATGCGCAGTGTTTGCAATTTTAATCTTACAAATCACCATCAAAACCACAATAAAATTCATTTTTAAGAGCAGTTTTTGTTTATTAATGTTTTCCGTATTTAGTGAAATTGGGCTTTATTTAAGTTTTAAAATTTGATGTTTCTCATTATGGTGTCCAATTTTGGGAGGAAAAGCCTTCAGAATTTATACAAGTTAAGATAATGTGTACTTCGTCATACAGTCATTCATGAAGACAAATCTAGATTAAATTATCAATTTATAGGTTATTGATTAATGGCAACATAATAACCAAGTATTCACAAGGATACACAAATATCTATAAAAGCATCAGAAGAGCAAATATGCGTTTGAATTTCCTAAATCGAATCTCTGACATATATAACACAGAGAATATATGCGTTGGAATTTCTGGCATAGGTAACAAAACTCATTGATCTGAAGACGTTCAAAACATGTGTAGCTCGGTCTTATTTTACGATTGTTCGGGGCATAATAATCTATAACTACGAATTAATTTGCATTAATCAATTTTTCAACATTCGTTGTAGTTTATAATTAGGTTAGCAAATCCTGATGAATCAAGACGATTCCGGATTTATCCGCAAGTGAGAGCATGACAATGACTGTGCACATACGGCATTAAAACATCAATCAAACACTTCTGGCTTCTATAAGGCAGTAGAAGCACTGGAATTTAAAAATTATCATGAATAAAGAAAAAAGAGATATAAAGAGGTTCGTTCCTCTGCTTTTGAGCAGACATTTTGGGTCACCTTTACACTGTAAACTCTGCATCATATATTAATTCTACTCATATATTTATATTATACAATACCAAATATACTATATTCAATAAAATAGGTTAGGGTAAATTTCGTATTAAATGAGTTTAGTAAATAACTATATTTTGTTTTCAAGAAGAAAATGAACATTAAAACGTTTGATTACAGGATCCAACCCCATTAAAGGGGCATGGTCACGATTTTGGTCAAATTTTATTTTTTTTTTTTATTGTTTACAAGATACAGAGCTCAAAATTCTTTGTTATGTAAACAAGGCTCGTGCCATGTTTTTGTTTACATTGGTTCAATATCCCGGTTAAAGTTCTTTTTCAAGCTATTTTTTCTATCTGCTAATATGTTTTGAACACAAATAAACAGTTACTAGCGTTTGTCACATTCATTTTAGATCTTAACCTGGAAATTTCTTTTCAACATTCAAAATGTAAACAAAAACATGATCCGAGCTTTGTTTACATAACAAAGAATTGTGAGCTCTGTATCTCGCTTATAACTCGACGACTGACACTCAAATTTTGATTGACTATTTGAAATACCTTAATGAAGCATCGTAAAAATTAAAAACGGAAAAATAAATTTTGGCTAAAATCGTGACCATGTCCCTTTAATAGTCACATGAGTTTTTTGTTCTTTTTTATCATTAACCGCCTAATAGTTTGGAAGTTAAAATTGAACTTCAATAAAATGTTGAGAATAAAGATATTATTCTAGTGATGATCTTACGGCATACTGCAAGGGTAAAAAAACTAGAAATTACTATAGTCAAGAATTATATCTTTTTATAACACCATTGTCATTAAATTTACAGGTCCAACAGTTTAAACAATCTTGATGAAGGCTTTTTCTTTTTCAACTTTGCATGTACATGCATGTTGATGCGGTTATAAATATAATATTAATTATCTAATGCTGTGTGAATTAATTTCAGAATGTCTCTTAGCATGAATTTGATCCGACCCATATTCCAAAATTGAATAATTTCATGTTCTGTGATTTATATACACGGTTAATAAATATCAACGCTTTGCTGTAAATGGCAGTAAAGTACAGAAATGAAATGCAAGTATTAATGCAAACAGACCATAAAAATTTGAAGACAGTTTTCTGTGACATAACATAGTTCAGGATTTTTTTTTCAAATTCTGTACATAAAACAATGTCGAATAATAGGCAGTCTTTATAATTCCAATATATTTCTACCCAAAAATGACACTAGAATCTACAGAGCTGGAAACTTTGATGAACACGGGAGGGTCTTTGGGTTCAAAGCTTGTGACTTCAACATTAGAAACAGATCCATTACTATGTGTATCATGGTGAAACCTAATTGTGTGAAGATTATACGGAGATAGGTCTTTCAAAATACCATATCCCTCAGCCGCGAACTGGTCATGGGAATGCTTTGGGTAAAGGTTCCAAAATGCAACACCATATTTCATGTCTATAAACCCTGTGGAGGAGTTCCGAAAAATGTGCAAATCTCCATATGCATCATTGTGATAATGCCCGACGTATTCCAAAGGCGATCTGGAGAGTCTATTAGATTTACTGATTAAATGTAACGTTTCTGACGGTGTTGAGAACCATGGTTCGGGAAAAGAGCATATCGTGCTGGAATTCAGCCATGTTTCTTCACCCAAAGCGACGTCTGCTAAGTAGTTGTGGAGAAGAGTTCGGAAGATGAAGTCAGAATCTTGTCCATTCATTGTCGTAAAGATTCCAATGTTCATATCCGGTATGAGGGTAATCAACGATGAACATCCGAGGATGGTTCCCGTATGACGTAATATTTTATATTCTGAAAGCAAAGAAAAAATATATGTGCCGTATCAACATAAAGCAAAGGGTCGGACAACTAGACATCACATACTAGATATGTACCTCTATAATGACCATTTCTCCATCCCAGAGCATAGTTGTCTTCACTTGTTGTATGGGGAACCTTCGGCTTTGAAAAGTATTTACTTATTCCAAGTGATGTAATGGAGTTTCGCGCCTTATAGGTGGACTTTAGTGTTTCTGATAACATGATGCGATTTCCGCTTTCGTTTAATCCACCACTGAGATGGAATTTCATCCACTTAGCCATATCATGAGCACAACTCATGAGACATATTGATCCGCATATTTTCTCCCAAGAGCTACAATAATTGTTTAAAGTACCTTCAATTGTGACCATTCCTAAAATCTGTTTTCATATTATGATTAATATGGTAAACACATGATTCTAAAAATATGTTAATATATATGTACATGTATTTATGGAAACATCAAAATAAAGGAGTATTTTTCATTCATACCTTTATTTACTTGCCTCAGTCAAAAATCTTTCAAACGATATGGCAAAATACCCGAATTGCCCCTAACTACTAACATCTCAATAGAAAAGCTTTCGCTGCAATCAGTAACGGTACCATGTATTAACCTTAATCTGCATCATGATACTTACTCGTAAATATCAGGATGAACCTCTACTGTTGTCAATTTGGTGACATCATCGGTATAACCTTTTGCCACATGGCTTCCTACTTTCGTTTTTGAAATAAAAGAAGAATTGAACATTCCAAGCGGCGAGAACAACTCGTTCTGAACCAGGTCTTCCCATGATTTCCCACCTAAATTCTCGGAAATTGTCGTAGAGAGCCCAAAGGCGACGTTTGTGTACGTATAAGTCTCTCGGAAAGGATAAATCGACTTCAGGTGTTTGAAAACACTAAAAAAAAATAAGTGATCAAACGATGTTCTTTTAAAAATATTTAATCAGCAAGGTTTACTTTTAAGCAGATCATTTTTTCTCTCCGAAATTGGACCTGGTTATGTTTATTAAAAGTTATTGTTTTTTTTATACATGTTTAATGCAAGACTCTAGTATATCATTTGTTTTCATAAATCGATGAGTGATATGTATTGTCCTTTTTTTTTTTTTTTTGGCTTGTTTGTGGGGAAAGGGTATAGGGGTGTTTTGGAGTTTTTTGTTTTGTTTTATTTGGTCACATGTTAGACTGGATAGTTATAATTAACAAAATTATTTGTTCGTTGCCTACGTTTAATATTCAATTCTTAAAGTATGGCTTAAACGATGGCTTGTGCTCTTATTTTTTTAATATTTGATAACATATCAGATTTAATTCATAAATGGCTGTTAGTTGTATGCACTTGCCTTGGAAAGTTTGCTCTGGTAAGTTTGGGGTTTAATCGTAAGAAGTCATGTTGAGGGATGGCAAGTGCGTGTGATAAAATGTCCCGGATATTTGCATTCTCTGTCCTAATGGAGTTCGAGAACTCGAAACTGCTGTCGTAAAACGTTCTTAAGTTCGTATAAATGTTGTGGCTGAAAATGTAAAATATGACAATATTATCTGTGTATGTCTACGAAAATCGTTCGCAATGAAATTATTACAGCTCACGGTTTGCCATTTCGGCATGAAACTTTATAGGTCTATATACTCCTAGCGATTAGAACGCAGAGATTCTGGTATCACCAAGTACAAAGGTACACTATGCAAACACTAATGAATAATGCATATACGTAAGGTGTACAATGCCTGTTAATTCTGTGTATGACATCATCTGAATCCATGAAATAATACCAAAACGGTACAGCTGACGTGTTTTTTTTTCCTGTATAGTAATAAGATCTATATCGTCATTCGCTCTGTGCAATTAAATGTCTTAATTTTCAATTTCAAACCATACCAATCAGCCAGATACATAAAGGTGTCATTACGTTAGCTTGGTTAACGAGAGATGAATTTATCCTATTCTACTATCAAGAAATCTCTCTGTCAGACAATATCAACAGGATCTAAATAAAAGAAGTCTTTTATTGCAGTGAGCTAGATAATATATAGTAACGTTTAATTAAGCAAAGTTCTTTTCATAGAGTAAACTAAATTATATGTAGTAACTTTTAAGCAAACTAGTCACGTCGACGTGTTTGTAAGCACACCGTTATCATGAAATATGATCAGGAAATATCAAATAAATATCACTTCGAGCTTTGTTGTAGCAGTTTGACCAGTAGAGTCGCAGAAACTGCTTTGGTGATTGACGCCAATCGAAACAAAGTAAATTCGGTGACCGGGGTTCCATTATGGAGGTCAGCCAATCCGTAGCCCTTAGATAGCAGAACTTTGCCATCTTTCACGACTGCGATGCTAAGGCCAGGGATTCGTGGATGACATTGCATTGCCTTTCGAAAAGACAAAAAAACCACATTCGTTTTTACATGTTAAGAGTGTATTGACGCATTGACTAATTCACTGTCTTTTAAAGTTGACAGGTTAAAGCTTTATTAACGTCGGATTTCATTATATTTTGTAAGAGTTTTTGACAAATGACGTGTTAGCTGATGATAAGTTTCGCCAAAAATAATGTAAAATAAGACATCTGTCTCAACAATTTATATGCTAAATTAAATAAATGACTTGGACAAACAAGTTTTCAAATGAATGTCTTCTGATGTCGCCTCTTTGGCAAAAGCACTTGCGTAGATTTTGGAGGCGTTGAGTGATATTTTTCAACAAAACTTTTTATTTACCTGTTTGATCACCGGATCTACGATGTTCTCGTAATTTAAGTTTGAAGCCATAATTAATGTCCCGCAAGCCAACAGTATCACCAGCCATAACAGAATTTTTGTATCGGCAGCCATTTTACACATATTGAAAGAAACATGTTATTATACTATTGTCGTATCTAACAATATTTGGCAAATGTCCATCATTTTGATTTTACTGATAAGGTGGAACTATAAGTCATTGGTGATATTGGAAAGCAGTGGTGTCATTCGCAAATCCTTTTAAAGGGGAGATATTGGCTTGAAATTGATTGACTTTTTTAAAAAATCTTTTAATTTCATACATGTATGCAGTTGCAAAACTCATAGTAGAATGACTGGTGCATACTACTGTGGCAATCTAAGACAATACACAATAAAAATAAAGAACTGTTAAACTCTGTATATGTAATTTCTAGAAACAGACGTCCACAATTGTTACGTGCTTGGCGGCATCGTGAAGCAATCAATTAATTGGAGTATATTCGGCTATTATATTTCAACAGAAAGATAAATATATGCAAATAAATGTAACACTGTGGAATTACACTTTTTATGAACGTTTGCAGCATATGAAGAAAAGGCGTGTGCAGGTTAAACTATATAATTAGGATAAAATTAATTTTCAAAACGAATTCCGTTCGTAGTTGGGTTTTTTTTTTCTTGAACTTAATTAATATTGGTTTTTAAAAATTAAAATTTATCCGAAACTTAGTTGTGTGGAGAAATAGCGAGCAAGATAAAGCTTATAATAAATTCTTATTTTAATTGCTCTGAACATTTTCAGAAAAAAATATTATTTTTGAATTTGTATTTTAAATGCTTTTAGCCTCGATTGAAATGATTAATTAATGCAAAAGCGAATTAAATTTATCTTCATTGTGGGTTGTTTAATGTTAAAGGACAAAGAACTTGTAATTACGCCCACAGATTTTGTTTTGTTGCTGTGTTAATTAGAGCGTTGTCACGAAAGTGACATTAATTAACTATTTTCTGCAAAAATCTTCTTTGTTTTTCATTTGTTCTTGTCAAAAATATAAAGCTTTCACTTTGTATTACAGTTAGCACTGGCACTTAATTGTGCCGAATGTGATTTTTAATGGTGTTGTTACTTCTAGAACGTTTCACAGATGAAAGAATTATCTTGAAGCAATTGTCAAAATAGATCCATCTTTGAAGCATGAATGATTTTTTAAAAATAATATTGCAAAAAGATGTACTGTAGCGTTTGTTTTTTGTTTTTTTTTTTCTCAATAAAAGTAACTTTCCTTTTCCCTAAGATGGTTTCTATGCCATGGATTTTTTTGCTTATATTTATAGATGCAAAAAGTAAATTGCTAAACACCAAACGATAAATCACAATAACAGCACTGCTCAAACAGAAATGTTGGTAGGTTCTAGACGGCAGGCATTATTCGACCAATGTGTCTGCAGATTGTACCCCATGATGGGACCCAAACAAAGTAAAAAATAAATAGAATAGAAACCAATGAGCCCTCTTTCAGTAAGTTCAGTATATATAAGGATACAATGTATCCATTCGTGCAAGAGCGTAACAAAAATAACACCTTCTACAACTAACTCCCCAGTAACGTATTTATTATTTGGTAGATCGTTTTGCAACAACCACACATTTAATTAGCAAAAATCAGCAAGGCTAATTTTGCTGGCATCCAATTTTTCTATCCCTCTGCAACCAAATAAAGAAATCAGAAACATATAGAGCCTCCTATGATTAATAAGTCTAAGATTGACATGTTCTTTAGATGGAGGTGAGAATTTATGTTCATTTGTTAGCTTTATGGCTCTCCCTACCTTTCCCACACTGAATATATATTTCCATCAAAATAAGTGGTTTAGATTGAGATAATAATAAAAAGCTCTAATTTTATGTCGTACTTTTAAATCTTTTTATAAAAATATATGAAGAAGACAAGGTCACAACATAAAGCTGATGCCATATTTTTTTTTAGAAAACCCATAAATGAGTTGATGATCATGATAAAAAGGGCATTGCTGTCTCTTCCTATTGCAGGCAACACATCAGCCTTTACAGACAAATTAAAAGTGCATCATGCTGCTTTGTATGGAAAAAACAACATCCCAATTTCAAGTCGTTTAAGAATACAATTTTGTCAACAAATTACCCATGAGATCCATTTCGGAATATTTAGTATGGCTTTTTTCAAACTATAAACTAATGTTTTAAACACGTCATAACTGATTGTGACATAAATGACAATTTATGGATATACATGCAATTATAAAGATTTTTGTAGAAATTCTTCATCAAATATAATTAAAAAACCATTGGCGTAATCTTATAAAAATAATTTATTAAAAAATTAAATCAACATATACATGTACCTTGCAAAAAGAAACCCCACCTCTGCAAAGTGCTTTAATTAACGCTGATTTTATTTTAAAATTCGCAATTAACAAATTTGACATACATTGTAACCACAAAATTAATTAAATAAAATTTTTAAACGTCCAATTGTTCATTGACAAAATGTCTAATGAACATTTGAAACAAATAACGAAAACCAAAAATAAACATTGCAGTTGTCGCTCCTTTGCCATTGACATTACAGTTAAAAAAACGAAATCGAAATGCGTGGATCAAAAATGTTTCGATCATTACTAAGTATTGGTCCTAACTGATTTCGCTTATAACAGTTAACCCTTTTTATTCAAATGAACTGATTGAGCAAAGGATAGAATACAGTAAAACCTTCTTGCACAATTCCAGATGCATTTTCCGGTGTTGGTGGTTTGGGGTGAGACTTGAGTTGCAAAGTAATTATCTGATGTTGGATGGGTCAAAAATTGTAAACGATAAGAGAAACCATACATAGAAAAAACAATCCGGGATGTACAAAAAACATTCAGTTTGTGTGCTTTCTGCTTTCTTTCTCCTCAATCTGAGAACAAATGTTTTTGTGTTTTAAATTTCTAAACCATATCATGAATATTTTTTTCTGGGACAAAAATGATTCTTTCATAAAAATTCGAAGAACTATATATGATATTAGTCAAATTTGGCCCTTAATTCGCAATTTTTTAAAGTGTTTCAGGTACATTAAATTGTTGTGTTATTTTTCTGAAGAGTTGGTATAAAATAAATTGTTTGCCTATTTATTTGATTTATTTGCACTCACTGGCAGTATATGACGTCACAAATGACGCTATTTTTATAATTCAATCAAAATCAGTGAAAATTTGACATTTTTCTAATTTTTTTTCGAATGGGAAATACAGAGCGACGCTTTGAACAAGAACGAACTTTTTGTCACTTATAAGTACTGGATAGATACATCTTTGGTAAAAATATTTTGGTTGTTCAAGCAATCGCTCAATGTTTTCTTAAAGAAAAACTGCTTCAAAACAAGCCGTTTTATGCTAAAAATGCGACAATGGCGGGAAAGGTAAACTTTATGATGTCATATTTCTAAATTGTGGGCACTTAAATCAAAATGAAAGTTATGAAAAAACTTCAAATGTATATCTGTCCAAAGAAAACAAAGAATAACAGTAAAGTGACGATGTTCATTTAAGGAGGCCATTTTAGGTTTAAACCATATATAGTCCTTTTTGTATGAGAATATATTAAAAGTTGTGAAAATCGTGGGGTTTGTTTTTTTGTCAAGTAGAGGTTTATGCGTTACCACGTGACTTTGAATGTGAACGACTATTGTTAGACGCACCAGGGCTTTTAACATACTACGTTTTATATAACCTCATCCCAATAAAGGAAAATTTCCGAGAAGGAAAGGAAACCACGTCAAAAATTCGGACCAAGATCATGGAAGTTCAGATATGGGATGCATGCTGTCACGCCTCATGTTTGGAGACATTCATTTCGCTAATTATTTTATCCAAAACGATCCGACGCATTAGGAAGCCTTGGTCCAAAAAGCGATGAGGGATGTCGTCAAAATATCCATTTATTGAAAAAATTGATTGATTATTTAAATAAGTCAAATAAACCCAGGAAAATTTCCACCCCCCTTCTAAGTAAACGGTATCCCCACCATCAATTTAAGATCTGTCCATCACCTCTCTATCCTCTCTTTAGACATGCCCACCCCCCCCCCCCCCCTTGAAAGAAAATTGCTTACATTTGCCAGATTGTATACAGAAATAACTACAAATAATTATGAGATGCTTACGTTGCTATGTTGCTAAGAAAGCAAGTATCTTATCATTTGCCATCCCAAAGTATGTCGGGGTCGTTTTACATCCGATAGAGACCCAAATACGACGTACTAACAAAGCCACGGGAGGGAATATCTTTGCTATAACAATGTTTGTTTTAAGATTGTTTTGTCTTGTGTTATTTCTCGGAAAACAGTGTCGTTGTTTAAATGTTACAATCATGGAAGCGATATCGATAAGTTAAAGGAAATATTATCCAACAATTGAATGCTTCTCTTCAACATATGCAAACTGAACAAAACCGGAAAGAAGTACTTTTCCGTTCCGAAATTGACCAGTTTAGGAATGAGACGACCCACCTTAAAGCAAAACTTAATTCACAAAGTAAGTTTTTTATATTTGTTTCAATGTTAAAAATACTGACATATATTTTGAAAATAATTATTAACAAAAGCAATTATATGAATTTTTAGAGTAAATGCTAAAAAAAAGTGAAAAAGTAATTTTGCTATTGAGTTACATGGTTCATTTTAATCTCCAGGTCATGGTGCAATCGCTTTCACTGCAAGACTATCACGTGATGTCAATCTAGCAAATGGGCAAACGGTAGTGTTTGACAAAACACAACTGAATCTCGGAAACGCCTACCACGAAACCTACGGACATTTTAGCGCCCCTATTGCTGGCCTTTATCAGTTCGCGGTGACACTGTTGAACAACGGAAATGAATCTTACTTTTCCCTTGTAAGGAATGGAAACGAACCGTTAGCGGGTCTTTACTCCAAAGCCGGTTTCGTACCAGCCTCGGCTGTTGTTGTAGTGCAACTAAAAGCCAGTGATGTTGTTTTTGTGAAAGCCACAAACGTTGGTGCAAATTTAGACGAACCTTTTTATTGTTTATTTAGTGGATATTTGATTCAGTAACGAACATTGAATGCTGTGAAATTTTTGTTGCCGGATTAAATGCGTAAATTCTAGGTCCATAATATACATATGTACAAAAAAATTAAAAATAAACAAATGGAATTGAAATATATAATTTCTTGTACATGTTCGCAAAATAATAATAACAGTAGTAATAAAAAGGAACATATCTGTATCGATATAGATACCAGTAATCTATTTTTTGTTGGGACTGGAACTTTAAAATAAAAAAATCCAACAATATAACCAAAAATACTTCTTAGATGTCTGATGTCTTTAACACTGTCTATCCATTACTGCAAATTGATGAGGAGCTACACCATTTTGGGAAAAATTTGTTACCCAACCTTGAAGTAAAAAACCCATTCGATCTGTGTTTTCAAGGTCCAAGAAGGTGGGATTGTTTTGTACACATCACCAAGAATGACAAATGTAGCTAACTAGGTAAACTATAAACTTACAGCATCCAAACTGTACTCTTTTTGGAAGAAAAGGAATTTTTGGTGTGTAAAAAGTTTGTCAGTCTTTAGATAACGAATACAGAAAGTCATTGCCCAGTTGGCAACATGTCGTGAAATGTGATAAACATATCATTTTGAAATGAAAGAGTGGTAAAAATGTCGCATGCATAGGTGCAAGAAATTATATTTAAAATGTAATTTTTTTCATTAATTTCTGCGTGGTGTTTACCTCATTGTTGATTAAAAAAAAAAAAAACAAGAGGCCCAGGGGCCACATCGCTCACCTGAGCAACAATAGCCTTAACTCTGATCAAATTAGCATTACAGTATCAAAATAAAAATATCTTGACAACTAAGTACAGTAGATTTTGCTCAAAAAATTTAAAATATCTGCCGATTTTTATCCACATATTTTTATGGTAAATACATAGCCCCTTTTGTTGTTGTACCTGTAAGAAGATTTTTCTCTATTCCTATATAACCCCCCCCCTCCACTTTGTGGCCCCATTTTTCTCTAGCGAATCATGGTTTCATCAGACTTAAATCTGCACAACCCATGCTTTCACACAAGCTACTGCTTTTTGGACTGAAAACTTTCCCAGATTATTTTAAAGATTTTCTCTATATATTCCTATGTAAAAATTCATCCCCCCATTGTGGCCCCACCCTACAGCCGGGGACCATGATTTAAATAAACTTGAATCTACACTATCTGAAGATGTCCCCACACAAGTTTGAGCTTTTCTGGCCTAAAAGTTTTTAAGAAGAAGATTTTTAAATATTTTCTCTATATATTCCTATGTAAAAATTCATCCCCCCATTGTGGCACCACCCTACCCCTGGGGACCATGATTTAAACAAATTGGAATCTACACTATCTGAGGATGCTTCCACTCTAATTTGAGCTTTTCTGGCCTAATAGTTTTTGAGATGAAGACTTTTAAAGATTTTCTCTATATATTCCTATGTAAAAATTCATCCCCCATTGTGGCCCCACCCTACACCCGGGGACCATGATTTGAACAAACTTGAATCTACACTATCTGGGGATGCTTCCACTCCAATTTGAGCTTTTCTGGCCTAATAGTTTTTGAGAAGAAGAT
>WFKH01006014.1:37980463-37994434 GCA_016163765.1 Magallana hongkongensis
CACTCCAATTTGAGCTTTTCTGGCCTAATAGTTTTTGAGAAGAAGATTTTTAAAGATTTTCTCTATATATTCCTATGTAAAAATTTATCTCCCCATTGTGGCCCCACCCTACCCCCGGGAACCATGATTTGAACAAACTTGAGTCTACACTATCTGAGGATGCTTCCACTCAAATTTGAGCTTTCCTGGCCAAACAGTTTTCAAGAAGAAGATTTTAAAAGATTTTCTCTATATATTCCTATGTAAAAATTCATCCTCCCATTGTGGCCCCACCCTACCCCCAGGGACCATGATTTGAACAAACTTGAATCTACACTACCTGAGAATGCTTCCATACAAGTTACAGCTTTTCTGGCCTTATAATTTTTGAGAAGATTTTTGAAAAATACCTACAAATTTTCAATAATTCTAAATTATCTCCCCTTTAAAGAGGGTGTGGCCCTTCATTTGAACAAACTTGAATCCCCTTCACCCAGTGATGCTTTGTGCCAAGTTTGGTTGAAATCTGCCCTGTGGTTCTGGAGAAGAAGATGAAAATGTGAAAAGTTTTCAACGACAACAACGCCAACGCCAACGACGACAGACAACGGACAAATTTTGATCAGAAAAGCTCACTTGAGCTTTCAGCTCAGGTGGGCTAAAAAAAAAAGCATGGATTGAATCTGCAATTGATCGCTCGTTTTATTTCTCAAATAATGTATATTATATTTTGCCTGAATCTTGCATGCATTTTTGTTAATTCAAATCACAAAACAAATAGACTTTTAATGAAAATGATCCTAATTTCTATTTCAGTAAATGCATATCAATTCGCCATTGTCCCTACATGTAATTAACTAGGAATTGTTAGAATATTCTGATTTTTACACGAAATTTATGAATTGTGTTATTGCGAAACTATCATCGAGATTCATCAAAAATGCAATGATGCAATGCGATACTTTACTGCAAAGGATTTTCGCAAAAAGCATTACTTTGTGTGTCAAATCAGACCGTTCTTCTTTTTTGATGTGCTGTTTATATCTTAGCAACTTTTAATCTTATATCTGACCTTGATTGCTAGAAACATGATAAATGACTACATAGCATTTATACAGCAAATGATCATTGCATTGATAACTAAGCTACACTGCTATGTGCATGCAAAAAAAGAGGGTCTCAAAGCGGAACCTTAATTCACAAATACCAACGTTGCTCAAATATGTCATGTACTTCTGTATATAAACTGAAAATGTATTCTGCGTCTTTTTCTAAGGATTAAAAACTATTTTCAAAATGTCACTACATTTCAGCCCGGTATATTTTCTTGTTGCAATGCTCTCTGTGAACTATGTTCATGGTACGAAGCCTCCAAATGACGAGATCGAGCAACTGAAGGTGCTCTATCAGTCTATGAGTGCAAAACTTCAAAACGTGGAATCCGAAAACCAAAGGCTAAATTCAGAAGTTACAAGACTGCAAACCCGTAAGTGTTTATCTATTTCGCTGAGTTTTTTTTTTTTTGGGGTTTTTTTTTTTGGGGGGGGGGGGTTGTAAATTTCCAGTAGAGTTTTATAACGCAATATAAATATTAATCTAATTCTAACACTGTGACTCCTTTCATCATTTGTTTACTTGAATTATTTTTTAGCTCTTAAAATCAAATGAAATTTGAAAGTTCTTTATTAAAAAAAAGTAATCTGGTTTATTTTACTCCCTACCTTTAGGTGGCACTACTGTTGCTTTCACAGCGAGGCTATCAAATGACACTGAACTTGCAGCCATAGAGACAGTTGTCTTTGACAATATTCTCCTAAACTCGGGCAACGCCTACAACGAAAGAAATGGACAATTCACTGCTCCTGTAGCTGGGACCTATCAATTCGCCGTGTCCTTAACAAACTTTGGAAAAGAGTCGTACTTCGCTCTGGAAAAAAATGGCAACGATGTACTGTCGAGGTTGTACATAAAGAGTGGTCTTACGTACTCCACGTCATCTGTCGTTGTCGCACAGTTAGACGCGGGAGATTTCGTCCATGTCCAGTCCCAGTATTTTCCAACGAACCTACGACAAGGAAAATACTCCGTTTTCAGTGGATTTCTGACTAAATAACTATTTTTATTTCTAATGTAATAAAAGAACAAAACTATACATTCTTTAGAAAAATATCTCGACTTTTCAATGTTTTTGCTGCAATTGTAAATTGATAAAACATATTCGAAGTTGAGAAATATAGAGTATAAGTCTGTCTATGAAATGTCAATTTATTCTTTTCTTATTATGTACAAAAGATCGTTTAAGATTGTATCCAATAAAAAAATTAATTGATTTCAGGAAAATAGATCTTCATATATTTTTTTCTCGTTTCGTTTCATCAATATTCGTCGAACACGAATTTTTGTGGATTTCATTGTTGAGTAAATCCACAAATTAAATGATCATTGATGTTCAGTATCTAATCAAATACCAGTATTCTATCGATAATATTATTTGTCGCGAATAACGTGTCCTTAAAACTGTGGGTTTTTTTTTTTTTTTACTAAATCCACGATTGATGCGCTCGAATGAAACGCAAGTATTTCTTAAATGTGTTTAATGTGTCTTAAAACTCAATTACGTCACAGGTAAAAGAATTGAACGTTACTAACAAAACCTTGAACTCCTACAACACGTTGAAGGACTACATTCGATAACACTCTTTCTTGGCCCTGAAAGTTGAACATCATCTGACATTCAGAAAACAAATGAATGTTTACTAAAATTCAATCAATAATAAGATGTCATATTGCCATAACAAGAATTAAAAAAAACGTTTTTAATTAACATATTGATTCTAACTAATTTAATTAATTAATTACTTTTAAGTTTGTATATATGCATTAACTTAAGATAAGAATTTCATAATTTTGCGATAATTATTCAAATCCAGAGAACAATAGTGTTGAATTAAAAACTTCTGAATCTCTGATATATGACTTCCACGAAAGTTATTTATACTTCGATGTCTAGTGATTCTGTAGCTTTTTTGTCAATTTGCCGTGACCTTTCTGAACAAAGGAAATGTGTCTTATGTTATTTGATTAATGGGAACGCAAATTTAGCATTTCATTACTCAAAAACAATATTTAGTTTGATATACTTGCGATTCCTTAAAACAATTTTGTTCGTTTTTTAATCTTACGAACGACTAAAGATATTTATGTTATGTATAAAAAGTTTACTTTTTCTTCATAAACTTTAAGCATCCTATTACAATTTAAGGCTTATGTAAATTATTCTATTGGATTTTTTTTACAACTTTCAAAAAAAAAAAGACCACATACAAGTGATAAAGACATCTTGACTATTTAACTTTGATCAATACATTTTTTCTAGTATAGTATATAAACATGTGTACATTATCAAAATATAATTGTATTATTGTCATGAAAGTTGTTTTTTTTTTCTCGGAATATAAAGGGGTTGGGGAGGGGGTGTTCTATTGGATTTCATAAAAAATAATAACCTACAACAAAGGTAGTCGTAAGATATTTGGATAAAATATCATTAATAAATTCAAAAAGACTTAATAGTTATATAAACTAGGTAGTTTTTTTTAATCTGATCTATGTATTCTTAATTTTCAGGACACACTAATTTAGGCTGTCTTATCTCGTTTCATGTTTCTACAAAATATCGTTAATGAAACAAGTTAAGGTTTAAGTCGACGAAAGCAAACTAGTTTTTTCCTTTTTTAACAATTAAACTTCTGCAACACGTTGAAAGAACTATATTTCATAATAATCTTTTTTTTTTTTTGGCCTTGAAAGTTGAACATCCTCAGAAATTCAGCAAACTAGGCCATCCTTAAAAAAATGTTTGTTTGGAATTGCCGCCTGGGGGTTTCTAGACCCAGGTGGGAGGGAATTTTTTTTTATTGTTCAAAAATCGAATTTTAACTAATCAAAAATTGGTAAAAAAAAAACAAAACTCCATATAAAAAAAAAGTTCTTTATTTTTTGCTAATAAAATTTTATCAGCGGGGGGTATTTCAATGAGGTGGGAGGCAATTCCAAACAAACAATAATTTTATTTTGGCCCTAAGTGTTGACTGTAATTTTTAACGTTCTGCAAATTGTACATAACGAATGTTTTTCCTAAAGATTTACTGAATAAAATTATGTCATGTCGGCACAGCAAGACATTGGTTTGTTTTTAAATGTGATACCATAAATTCTTGACTTTAAGGACACGTGAACTAAGTTTGTCTAATATCATGTTTTATGTTTGTACAAAACGTCTGTTATAAATGTAAGCGAAGGTTTTAGCCATCACAGTAAATGATATCTGCATTGAAAACTAAGCTACAATGTTATGTGCATGCAATGCAAGATGGTTTGTAGACATAACCTAGCTCCATAAAATACATACCGATGTTACTATATATGCCATACACTCCTTTAGGTACATATATAAACGAAAACAGCATTTTGAGAGGGGTTAAAGAAACAACGTCGACGATGCCAAAACATTTTACCATTGTGTATTTCCTTGTTACACTGCTTTATATGACTCATGTTCACGGTACAAAGTCTGCAACTGCAAGTGCCGAGATTGAGCAACTGAAGCTAAATTACCAGCACATGAATGCTAGACTTCAAAACTTGGTAAATGAGAACCAAAGACTCAATTCAGAAATTACGACACTGCAAACTCGTGCAAGTAAGTCTTTTCTCGCTGGATTGTTTGTAAATCTTAATAGTAAAGTAAATATTGGTATTGATAAATGTTTAGCCAATTACTTCAACAGTCTGCTATTTAATTTAATTTAAGAAGTTTTTTATTCAGAAATGTACACAGAAGTATAAGAATGAATATGGATTGAACAGCAGGCAAACAATAGCCTATATTATTCTCTCCATTAAAGATTTGTCTGCTATTTAAACTGCCTTAAGATATAGCTTTGCCAGTTCTCCTTTTAATTTATTTTTATTTCACATGCATATTACGAAGAAGATATAAAAATTTGTTCAGGATTTAAGTGCACTATTGCTATTAAAATTTTTTTTTATCAAAATTTCATACAAAACTATGATAGCTCATAAAGGATGACTGCACTTAAAGACATTTAAAAATTGCTACAAAATAAATGTTAAAAATGGGCATATTTCTTTTAATTATAGGAATTACCAATGTCTTAACTGCAACTTTATGTAAATACATCAATATAAAGTTTGTATTTACAAAGAACGAAGTCGTTTTCATAGCTAGGGGTCATTACATTTTCTTGAATCTCCATAGGATAATGAGGACGCCCACTTTTTTACAGACTTAATTCATAGTCAGCGCATGTTTGTCTATTGTTCTCCTTTTAATGGTAGTTGTATATTTATATTTATAAGTTTATGTTAAAAGGAGATCAATCGACAAACATGCGCTCATGGTTAAACAGACAACATACTGTTTCTTCTTGCGTTCGCGTTCTCTGTTGTAAACGGTATACTTTGATCTGTTGAATATTATAATTCACCACGTGATTTCTAACCCCAAGTAACTTTGTGAATACAAGACATATGAGTCATGTGACGTGTAAGGTAGCACGCATTCTGCTAGGCGGTATTATTTGTCCATACCTATTTCAATTCATTCCAATCGAGTGATATTCACTTCATTTCTCTGAGATATCTTTAAGAGATTATCGGTTATGTGCGTTACTGATTAATCTACTTGTTAAATCTTTTCGAACACGTAAATTGTTGACATCAGTTACTGGTTTACGATCATCAATGGCTACTTGCGCTGGCCGATATTAAGTTATATTTTTTTTTCAAAAATGGCAACATGCAGAGAGAGAGAGAGAGAGAGAGAGAGAGAGGATGTTCAGTTATAGTACCGCTATTCTAATTTTAGACTACTCATTACAATATTAGATCAACCCTCCGTGCATAATTATAAGTCTTATCATCAATCAAGGGCAGATAAGTCTAAATTCAAGATATTTGCAGAGCAGTGAGGGTAAGAAAACAACGAATTATTTTATTGCAACTCAGTTTAAAACCATTATGACAATAAATTTCGATTGGAAATTGACCAAACTATATAACAATTGACTTGAAATAAAAGTGAGCGAGGAATAAACGTAACAATAGTGACCGAAAAAGGGTCCAAAATACGGCGTTAAGTGCAGTCATCCTTTGAATTATTATTCCAATGCCAAGGTTATTTTTGCATCCTTCTTTCAATGGTGCAGTTTTCAATATAATTGAAATAAATTGTCAAACAGACCATTACTTAAGAATTTTAAAACACTTTTAAAGTTGATATATCTCACTTATCAAGATATGTGAGATATTTACTTTAAGTTAAAAATCAATCATTCAAACAATCATATCGGATTTACTATCCAGCGGGAATTTTATCTGATGTTCCTTATGAATTATCATTTTCCCATTAGATTTTCAGTCCTAATCGTAAATATTCTCACTTTTCAGGTAAAACTAACTACAAAGAAGAAGTAATTATATGCATTTATTATCTAAGCTATACTCTATCCCGTGGTATACATGTATATGTATATTGAGATATTAGGAAGACACTTGGCAAATAAAACAGATTCAAAAGAGTAACCTTGGCACTGGCATAATAAAAGAACACGTTTAAAATCAAATACTTGTAGAATAAACGTTTTCTTAATCCTACTAAAACGTATTGAATGAGTTTAAAACAATGTTACTTTTTCCCTACCTCCAGGTGACACTACTGTCGCTTTCACAGCGAGGCTGTCACTTGACACAGAACTTTCAGCTACAGGCACGGTGATCTTTGACGACGTCCTCTTGAACTCGGGAAACGCCTACAACGGAAGAAACGGGCACTTCACGGCTCACGTGGCAGGAACTTATCAGCTTGCCGTGTCCTTGACAAACTTCGGAAAAGAGGCACACTTTGCGGTGCAGAAAAATGGCCACGATGTGCTGTCGAGGTTGTATATAAAGAGTGGCCTCACGTACTCCTCGTCATCCGTTGTTGTCGCACAGTTGGACGTGGGAGATGTCGTTCAAGTCAAAGGACAGTATTTTCCAACGAACCTTCGTGAAGGACTGTACTCCGTTTTCAGTGGATTTCTGATTAAATAATTGCTTGGTTTAAGTTATCATTAAACACATATACTTACCTCTTTGAATTGGGGCGTAAATGAGAACTTATCTAGTATGTGTATTTGAGGAATTTGATATACGGCTCTAGAAGAGAAGTAAATGTGGTTTTCGTTGTATGAATACTACTTCTCGCATTGGTAAAGTTAACACAAATAAAGTTGAAGCTTCGTTATATCGTATTATCATTTTTTTCAATTTTTACTTTTCGATTACAAGTATTCCCATTCACACATCCTCTTCAAATTATTCGACTTGCAAGTGACCTGTCAGTCATGTGTTTTAATACACGCTACTAAAGTAAAGGAACAATATCGAACACGCAGTTGATCTTAAGGAGGCCGATTTGGGATTTTTTGCGGAAAAACTACAATAGCAAAACTCTTTATTTTTTTAACCATATGTAATTTACACCAACTCTAGTTTATTTGCGAAGTTTAAAAAAAAATCGACCATCTTGTTCCTTTTAGGGGCCATTCAAAATGCAGGTACATTTACTATAGGAATATATAGGAAATTGTCATTTTCCGCAATTCGAAGCAGATTTAAAAAATACTACAATAGCTTTTTTTCTCAAATTGTAATATGTGTTTAGCAATATCATTTTCTACCTTATATATAAAAAATACTAAATTCTACCGTTTGGTTTTTAGTGGGGGCCATCTCAAAATATTAAAATGCACCAAATTTTGCTATACATTTGGAGTATTACAAATGTAGATAGGTATGATGGATTCATTTAAAAATTTAGAAATATACCCCCCGAGGATAGCATTATTCTGTGTATAGATTTTCAACGGCGTACGATTTTTACTTTTTCTTTTATGTTATTTCTTATAACGCACTCCTACAAAGCTTTATTTTGTCATAAAAGCACAGTGGCAACGCTCACCTACCGTACAACGGAAAGATCGTTTAAAAATTAAAATTTTCCTTAAAAAATCTAAACATTTTTATCTGTATTTTGTTTATTGTGTTCAATTTTATAAATAATATCAAAAAAAATCATTAAAAGTATAAATACACTATATTTTACGAGAATGTGCAAAAACATGCTTAATGAAAACTAAAGTCGGCCTCCTTAAAATAAACATTGATATGTGCGTCATCGTATTGATAATAATTCCATTATGATTTTTTTTTTTTTAAAAAAAAAAATTGAATAAAAGATATATATGAATCAAAAAAAAAAAGAAAAAAAAAAAAAATACGCAAAAAGTATTGACAAATCACAGTGGCGGGGGTGGTGGTTTAAAAATTGAGAACCGGGTTGATCATGCTGTTACAGTGATTACATTATACAACATCTCTTATTATACAACATTACTTATACAAAATTTGTTATATAATCACAAATATGCTTCTTCGCCAGCATAATAACATACGTTTTATTAACTGAGTAAAGAAATATTTATACAATTTGTAGAACAGTTAGTTTGTCGTGTCAGTCAAAGTTAATCACAGAGAGATAGAGAGTAAATATCGATTGAATAAATGTTTATTCCGACATCTGTTTCGTAGAACAACAATCAATCTTTCAATGTGACTGGGCTTAAATCACAAGAAAGAAAAACTTTTTAACCCTGTCTTCTGTACCTTTTGAGTAAAGATTCCCTATTTACTGTTTGACACGAATGCTCAAATATAGGGAGGATTGATATACAGTTGCATGTATCATCCAGAAGACTATCAACACTTCTGCAGTGAATACTTTGTGGTGATTGGTGCCCATTACAATCACTATAACTAATTATAATTTTATTATTATAGTCTGTCCCAAGATATTTATGCTGCACATTTGGACGATTTTTTATAAAAATACACATACCTGTCAAAGAAGTGCAATTGAAATCGATAAAAGGGAAAATTTCCAAGATAACTTCATTTACACATTATCATTTTTCACTCGGACAAATTCACAGGAACAAAAACAGATTTCCTACGGAGATTCATAATGGGGAATGTTGACATCTTTTCTCCATTCGGAAGTTACTCGGAATACCTCGCACAATTTTTCAACGTTATCATCCGGGCTTAATTATGGCTGATGCAATGCAAAATCCCCGTAGACTTTCTATTTTTAGCCGTGTATTGAAACCTGAAAAGCTAGAGGGGGCGTTTCAAAAGGGAAATCTTGGGATTTTTTCATACTATTGAATGAACATCGTCTGAATCAAGAGGTATTTATAAATACATGTATCGAATAATTTAAGAAAATATGCGGCAAAAATATCTTGGGACAGACTATAGTTTATTTTTAGAACTCACTTCAAATAGCTATATCTGGTTATGTTTAAATATGAGGATCATGTCAAAATATTCAAATTAGTTTCTTCCCTTCGAACCTGGTAATCACCTTACAGCTACACCTTTTAATTTACCCAGTAATTGTTTGGTTATTTCTGTTATATATAATAGCAATCTTTACTTCTATTTAACCCCTATGTGATATTTCATAATTTTAAAAATAGATAAAGTTCGGTTTAGCTAACTTACCCCCTTAGGCATCACAGCATCAGACTTCTTTCAAACATCACATTAGATAATTCCCGAGTGCCCGTACCCATCTGAAACATTGTCTTGTTCTTTTAACCATATAGATGGCGGGAAAAGTTATTTTTCAGATATACAACTACCACCGGGCACCATCTGGGTGTACCTCTTCCGCTTTAGATTGATAATAATGCTGACAGAAAGGATCCCTAAGAATTGAAATGTTTTTGGGTTCTCTACCCGACTTTGATCATTCAGTTTAAAAATTTCAGAACGTTCGGATAAGTCATTTTCAAAATTACGTTGTTTGATAATGTTTTTCTATTGCCAGCAAAGATGGTTTTATAAAAAATGTGTGCCGGAGATAAAAATTTCGCTACCACGCATTAGGATAAGCACACAAAACTATATTCTCAACTCAGAGGAAGGTTTTACTCTTACTTGTTGAAACTAAATTTCCCGTTCCGTCTCTTTCTTTTTTTCCATAATGGCTCCAAAACGTTTGTTGTCTGTTGCTGTGGTTTCTTTTATATTTACTGGTAAGTTTATTTTGAAATAGGAGCAAGTATACACGTAATTTGATGTACAGGAAATATCCGTTAGGGAAACTGATTATGTTTTAAATTTAAAGCATCAAGTAGGTATTATGGCTAGTTTTGTCCCTAATTGTCAGATACAATTTAAGTTGGCCTGTCAGCTTTTTAAGTCGACTTGTCAGATAGTATCAACTTGTCAAATATTTATGTCGACTTATTTTTATCTGACAAGTCGAATTATCGATTATGTTCACGACTTTCAAGAAAGTGATGTTAATTTATCAGATATTTATGTTGTCTTAAAGATCCTTATATATCGACTTGTCAGAAAAATAAGATGATAACCGAATGGCAAAAATTCGGCATGTACACGTTTTTGTTTTTTTAATTTTAGACAGTAAAAAGTGACAAGTCGACATAAAGATCTGACAAGATAACATTTATCATTTTTATTAAATATATATACTTCTCACCACACATGCCAGTCCTAAATTACAGAAATGATCGTAACTTATATATATTTTAGAGAAGTTACTCCTTTTTAATTCATGCGGATATGAAATCAATACTAGTATTTCGGTTGTAAGACAGTTTCATGAAAGGTGAACCTTTTCTTCTATAACAGGTTCAATGAGTTACTACATCTCATGTGGACCAAATGAGGAGTGGTACCTTCCAGGCTCTGGTTACCCCCCTACCGGGTTGTGTAGACCATGCCCAAGTCAATGCATAAAGTCTTGTTCTTGTTCGTGTTCATGCCAGGGTAAGCCGAGGTACTAGTACATAATCATTCTGCCACTTTCAAAACAGATACCGTTTTTTTTAAATTAACTAAATGCAATGCATTAAACATTTAATAATAGCCATGCAGATACTCATCATAAATAATTCTTGTCGTCTTTGTACATCAATATTCATATATACAGTATTGACTCCGATGAGACTATCAGCAGTATGTTCCAGATCGATTAGGATCCGCTGTTCAATGGCTGTGATAGCACCAAGGAAATCAAGCCAACATACATGAAGTCTCAAATAAAAAATTATTCAATCAAACACTCAATCAAAAAATCTTGAAATCAAAATCTTATCATCCCTTTTCTGTAAAGTGTATTTTTGTCCCTTACATGCAAAATAATCATACCAACATTCCAGAGAAGTAAAAATGCAATATAATGCAATTCATTTATTGTTGCATGTAAGATGATTATATCTACATGCAAAATATCAATGCTGAGGTACAATTTTACCAATGCCGATAGCTGGATAGGAGATCCCAATATAAAGGGACATAGACACGATTTTAGATGAATATTTTATTTTTAATTTTGATGTATAAAATGCTTTACTTTTGCATTTTGAATGATTGACCAAAATTTGAATGTTAGAAGTCAAGTAACAAGCGAGATACAGAGGAAAGAGGTCGTTGTTATGTAAACAAAGCTCGAGTCTTTATACCCGGTAATTGTTTACAAATAATGAAAAGTAAAGAAATTACCATTTCTTTGACAAAATAACTTGTGGTAAACAAGATAAACTGATTCAATGTGTTCATAAAAAAATTTGTCAACAACAAACGGCATATTATGTTGAAACTTATACCAATCCAACACATACGAATGTAAACAAGAACAGGACTCGAGCTTTGTTTACAAAACAAAGAATTCTAACCTCAATCTGTAGCTCTCTTGTAACTCAATATTTGACTTTCAAGTTTTGACAAAGCATTTAAAACATCCATATTGACCATTCTAGACGTTAAAAATGTAAAACTAAATTACGGAAGCGTATCGGGGCCTACACTTATTGTGTTTCAACTTATATATTGTCCTTCTTTTTATTGTATTGTCAACATATAAAGTATTGTGACCTCTTATTTATGCAAATAAATTGAATTGTATCTTGTGATTTCTATATAATTTAAATCACCTTATTGTTTTTTACCAGTTTTATTGCTATCTGTGTTATCGACTTTAAAAAATATGAAGTTTGAAATGTTGATTTATGAATGTGAACTAATTATATTGAGATAGAAAATTAGACAAAGAACAATAAAATAAATGCTTTATAGCCATGTCGATATCAATATGCTTTCATTTTTAGGGAACATATTGCGAAAATATTATCGAATGAACTTCCCGGGCGCGGGAGTTCTGAAGGTGACGTCACTGAACTCTGAATATAGCTGTAGACGGCACATGTAGACTGACATTGACAGTTTGATATAAATATAAAAAAAACCCAAAGAACACTAATTTCTTTATAATAATTGCAATTAGTATAAGTATTTGTTATCGTAGTTAGAGGACTGCTGTACGATCTATATTTAAGCAGTTCGTTATGATCTTCTATGTTTGGGTTACTCTCCAATAAACATATGAGTTCTGAGACAGATACATGTAATTGAACATTTAAACTACATGAGCTCCTTTACTTACACGTATTATATTACCCCCTCCCCCATCACCACCACCAAAAAACATTTACCAAAGCATCGAAACAAAATATCCAATAATTGTATTTGCTTTTAATTAATATTATGCATGAACTGATAGCATGAGCGTTGTGTTTTCTCATCATCATGATTTGATGCGAGTCTTTTTACCACGCGAATAAAGAAACCACTCACATCTAATCATGGTAATGAGAAAATGCAACGCTCATGCAGTTAGTTCATGCATGATAGTATTTGGTATCGTAGTTACTTGTAGATTACATTTTAGTTGAGAGGGTGAGTGATCATCCAATAAAATTGCTTCGAGATCGTGTAATAACAATTTAAAGACGAAGACAGATGGGTGAAACATTTTTAGCCTCATCGATGGGAGACCGTTGTAACAACGTGATAATTGAATCATGATCATAATTTGGGGGTAGGACTGCTCATGTCTACCACCCCTAACTACGATTACAAATGCAGATATTTGGATGTTTGACATTAAAAGAAATATCTGAATTTTAGAGTTTAAATTCCTTTATTGTGGATTGAATTTCATGGAGCCAATATTCGTAGATTGGTATTTTTTAAATAGGTTAATGGTAACATCTCGTGGAATTACTTATATTAAAAATAATAAATATATTTATACTATTATTCATAATTCGTTGTGGATTTAAATTCATGGATGACGAAAATTAGCATTAACGAAATCCATGAAAATTAAGCATACACGAATTCCAATGATTCCACAAATGTCATTCTACATGTGTATCCTACAGCTAGATTCAGAGTGAGGTGACGCACCATCAGAACTCCCGCCCCCGCGAAATTCATTCGATAACAATGTTTTCGCAATATGTTCCCAAGAAATGTAAACATATTTATGTCGATATACCTATAATGTATACATTTTCATTGTTCTATGTCAACATTTTTTTCTCGATATGACTAAAACCCATTTTTAAATTATCATTTTTAACTCCGTATTTTGTTAAGTCGATATAGCATATAGCAAGAAAACTGATCAATTACTATAAGGTGATTTAAATTATGTTAACTCACCTCAATACAATTCAAAATGTTTGCATAAATAAAACGACATAATAGTTTATATGTTGATAAGACGATAAAAAGTATGACAATGTATAAGTTATAATACAACAAGTGTAGGCCCCGATACGCTTCCGTACTAAATTTGGAAAAATTTGAGCTCAAATCGTGTCAAAGTCCCTTTGATATACGTATGTATAGGTAAATTTAGCTACGTCTTACATCGACGTAAATATGATACATTATTATGTTGCTATGCGATTATTTGTGTCGACATATTGAAATGCAACCTTATCGAGTCAATATACGAGATACAGTAGCAAGTGAAAATCGGTAAGT
>WFKH01006014.1:37999434-38028145 GCA_016163765.1 Magallana hongkongensis
AATCGACTATTCCTCTGGACAATCTTCCCTTGTAGACAGTTTACTGAGTAACAAGGTATCTATTACAGACAAAATTGTGTTTTATAAAATATATCTGCAATTTTGCCATTGCTCATTGAGAACAATTATTTAGTCTATTTATAAAACTGAATTCCAGGAGAATGGCTTCTATGTAGAATGCGGTGCGTACGATGGTGAGACACAGTCAACTACGCTGCTTTTTGAGAGATACCGGAAGTGGCAAGGATTGCTGATCGAACCCGATCCGACGAGTTTTCAAAAGTTGATGCTAAAACATAGAATGGCTTTCATTTTAAACGCGTGTGTCAGTCCTTATCCGTATCCATTGATGGTAAAACCCACATTTTCTAATAAATTTTAATGAATATGCACTTATTTACGGAACTTTAAAAGTCTAATATATTCAGTCTTGAATTAATGGTTCGTACACAATCGCAACTTCTTGGGCCTTTCCGGTAGAACTCGGAAAAACACCTCAAATGTATTACGTGGGCGTTTATGATAACCCTCCTTTTTATAAAACTTGATATAGATATCTCTACCATTTAATTATAATGAGATTTGAGTTAGACTTCATTGAATTCAATGACATACCCTAAAATATATCACAGAAGAGACATACAAGGCTGTCTAGCAGATACTTAAATTGATCGGAAGGGACTTCATTTTGTATAAAATTCTAACATATGGTAATGTTGATTTATTACATTCGATGTGTTTTTCCGAGTCCCGAAGAAAAGGCCCGAGAAGTTGCGATTGGGTTCGTACAATATGTGCTTCTTATCGTCATTTCGGTACAAATCAAGTGTTTTTAGTGTAATGAATGTAATGTAGTGTAATTAATATTTCTATTTCTTTTATTTTATCATACAGATGAAGTTGACAAAAAGAGGCATTTATTCAAGAATCGAAGTCAACGCAACAAGTCCATTCACTTATGTACAGTGTTTTCCGTTACATTCAATACTACTTGCTTTAGATTTACAAGCTGTGGACTTTCTAAGTTTGGATCTATCTGGAATAGAGTTAAGCGTTTTAATGACAATGCCACATAAATCGATAAATGTAGAAACATTATCCATTTCGTGTGATCGATGCAGTGACAAAAATGAAACAGACATTATTCATTTCCTGAAATCCAACAACTACAAACTCGTCACAAAAATTGAAAATTACAACACGCTGTCAAGGGATTTAATATTTAATCGGAAACAAACGGGCGCGTGAAGTTTTTGTTGTTGTTATTGTTTTTTTTTTAATTTGAAACTGAACTAAATAAACTTAAGACTGGTTATTTACTCTTAATAATTCATCAAAATAACCAATAGATACCTCAATAATAAGTGTAGATTAAAATGACACTGTGGCTTAAAAGGCTATTTTATTATTATAAGAAAGGATATTAGCAGTTACTAGCATTTAAAATTTCATTTCGAATTGTGAAAACAAACTGGGTTGTTTTTGGACATTGGTTTAATTTCAATGGCACGTAATTACAATAACATTTTAATGACTAAAAAGTAACATTCATTATGACAATGACACTGAGCAAAGAATGAAATGTTTGTTAAATTTTACGATTTCAGTCCGATTTCTATTCAGAGAAAATGCACCCTTAAAATAGATTTTTTTCCAGACAGGTCGTGTGTTCATTCATTTTGTAGATGCCATGCTACAAATAAACATGTCTAGTATGCGCTTCTTGCGTAATCATGAAGCGGAGAAATAAATCAATTGTTTTGTGTTAGGCATAACAATAATTTAATAATATTAAAAAACGGATTTATTTTCTAATAGTTTTTTATTTCTATAATTTTTTTTTTATCTTTATTCATTTTTTTTTATATATCTAAGTGTTTTTTAATTATTTTTAAAAGTTCATAACACGTTATAGTTTTACATGAGAAATGAAATATGTGGAAAATTTTGAATTAATTTGAATTACTGAAAGAGAGAAAAAAATCAATTAAATCTCATTTCATCATAAAAATCATTTGACTTGACATTCATTTAAAATCAAAATGTGATCGGGATCGAGATCTCTACATCATTATGACATCATCATAGCAACGTCATACAAGAACATCCATCTTGGAGATTTGGTGTTGTGAAACTTGTGTAGCTAAAAAGGAAAATTGATTGAGTATCAGTTACAATGCCTCAAAAAGAAAAGCGACAATTGAACCCCATTAATCAACATACTGAGGACCATTCCCTTGTGAGTACATGTACATTTGTTACAAAACAGTATGATAAAGATAGATTACCACTGCACTGCTTGTCAAAGATTTCATCTATAGGCCTATCGTATCGATATTGTTACAGATGAGTAATTTTTCCATTTATTGGAACTCTCCTGGACTTAGACTTTTTAAGACACTACGTCACAAGAGGACGATTTAAATGTAATAAAAAAAAATTGCACAATTTTTCGCCTATTTGACTTAAATACAGTAACTTCTTATCCATCATGTTTTCCATCATAATCAAGTAACTTTCTTCTGATTTGAGAAACTATTTTATAGTGTAGTGAGCAACCTTAAAACAATGTCTAGTTAAAATGGAGAGGCTAAATTGTCTCTCAATCATTTGATTGATACTAGTATTTAACACTTTATCATTAAATCATGTTCGATTCTTTGCATCTCTCTCTCTCTCTCTCTCTCTCTCTCTCTCTCTCTCTCTCTCTTACTTTGATTTCTTTACACCCTTTAAAGGTGAAACTAGATATAAGCGAGCTCGACCCCTCAAAAACATTGACAAAGGAGGAGGTAGAAATGGTAAGCCCAATTTTTTGTGTCTTCTTGACCTTGTTTATCTTTTTTTTTCTCTTTCACGAAACCAAGATTTTTTTTTTTTGATGGCTGTATGGTCAACAAATAACCCATCAGATCTATCTTTAATTTTCACAAATGAATTGTTTACATTTAACGTATTATTTATAGTATCAAATTCAACATACATGTATTATATAAAGTCAAATTTAAACGGAACTCGTATTTTTAAGGAGATTAATGATGATCATGGCCATCCAGCCCTCTTAACAAGATTCATTAGATTTTAACGATACTACTATACGTCACCCGTATAAACCGTTACACTATCAAAACTTTCTTTTCAAACAGTTCCTTGCTCAGCCAACGGCTAGATTTGTGGAGTTGGGAGGGGTAAGTTTTTCGTTGAAATTCTGATTTCTGACCATCATTAGGAAACATTTATTCATATGTATCCGGGGTAATTTAAGAAAAAAAATATTGATTTCAATTTTGATTTTTTATTTATTTAGCCCAGCAGACCTCCAAATCTGGATGCGTTACATGACGGTGACATGGTATGTATACATGTATATATTGTCACATTTGATTAACTATTCAACGTTTACATTTTCATCAATGACCTGTAATGGGAAAGCTTGAAAATATATTGATCAATCTTATAAATCTGTAACAAATGTAAAAACAAAAATATCAAAATCAAAGAAATTAAATATAATTATAATACAAATTGTGTTACTATCTTTTTTTAACAGAGAAACAACAAGAGGCCCATGGACCACATCGCTCACCTGAGCAACAATAGGCATTATGATAATAAAATCAGCTTTATGGAGTCATATACAAAATATCTGAACAATGTCGTATAATAGATCCTGTAATAAAAAAAAATTCCCCTGCATATTCTTATGTTTATCATTGACCCCTTCGTAACAGGATGATTTTACAGTCATATTACACATTGAGCATTGCAGTTCTCGAGAAGATGATCAGACTTTAACAACTGTTTATATATGGATTATAAACCTACATCAAACTTTGAGCCCCTTGTGAGGCCCAAGAATTGTCCAGGGGCCAGAGTCTAAACAATTTTAAAGAATTAACAATATGTCAAAATGGTTGCATATAAGTAAAACCATACATAATAACATTTGAGTTTTTGTGGATAATCTAAATGTTTTCCTTTGTAAAATTGGAACCAACCCCCTCCCCCATCCCCCCCCCCCCCTGTGGCCCAACCCTACTCCTGAAGATTATGATTTTGACAAATATTAATCTACACTATCTGAACTGACTAAAGTTACAGCTTTTCTAGGCAAATTGTGTTTTAGAAGATGATTTTTAAAATATTTTTCCCTATATATTCCTATGTAAAGGTTTGAATTCCCTCCCCCCCCCCAAAAAAAAAAATTGTGGCCCCACCCTAACCCCAGTATCATGATTTGAACAAACTTGAAATGAATCTTCCAAACCTGAGGATGCTTCCACACAAGTTACTGCTTCCACACAAGTTACAGCTTTTCTGCCCGATCGGTTTCTGAGAAGAAGATTTTTAAAGATTTTTCTCTGTAAATTCCGATGTGAAATTTTGACCCCCCACCGTGGCCCCACCCTATCCCTGGGGATCATGATTTTATCAAACTTGAATCTACTCTAACCGAGGATGCTTTCACACAAGTTTCAGCTTTTCTGGCAGATCAGTTTCTGAGAAGAAGATTTTTAAAGATATTTATATATTCCTATGTAAAAATTCGACCCCCCCCCCCCCTCATTGTGGCCCCACCCTACCACCGGGGATCATGATTTGAACAAACTTGAATCTACACTACCTGAGGATCCTTCCACACAAGTTTCAGATTTTCTGGCTGATCAGTTTCAGAGAAGAAGATTTATTAAGATTTACACTATATATTCCTATGTACATGTAAAAATTCCACCCCCACCCCCCATTGTGGCCCCACCCCCCGGGGATCCTGATTTGAACAAACTTGAATCTACACTACCTGAGGACGCTTCCACACAAGTTTCATCTTTTCTGGCCAAATGGTTTTTGAGAAGATTTTTTTAAAATACCAACAAATTTTCAATGATTTTTAATTATCTCCCCTTTAAAGAGGGCGTGGCCCTTCATTTTTCAAAATTTGAATCCCCTTCACCTAAGGATGCTTTGTGCCAAGTTTGGTTGAAATTGGCCCAGTTGTTCTGGAGAAGAAGTCGAAAATGTTAAAAGTTTACGGACAGACGGACGCCGGACAAAAAGTGATCAGAAAAGCTCATTTGAACTTTCAGCTCAGGTGAGCTAAAAAGCTTATCAATTTGAAAAATTCCAAATGCTTGTTGATTCATGAATTAAATATTTTTTTTCAGAGAGAATTCATTGACGGGGTTATAGATGAAGCGGTAGAAGAAATGTTATATGGCGCAGAGGTATGACATCAAACCCAGTCTAAAAAGCTTACAATATCAATGTGATTTTAAATGTACTTCTTATATTGCATAGAAAAATTACTGTTACACATACAACCACCATCCCTTTATCCCACATTTTTGTTTAAGCCTTGTCAAATCCAATAATAAAAGCCCGAAGGGCTTTATGATAGATTTGATCACGCCCCGACAGAAATTATCACCTCATAATATTCAAAGAATGATTCCTTATTACTTATATTTATATAATTTTTATCAACTGTACGATTAAATATTTGAATGTTAATAAGCAAACCCCGCTTGCAACCCAATTATACATCATTTGAATTTATTGGTCTGTACAGTACAAAATCGATGCGTAGTGTTATCACAGGCAAAGACACTGGAAAATGTAAATATATAAAAATAATTTCATTTTTTTTATAATTGATAGTAAAACTATACACAGTATTTTACTATGAATTTGATTGCAAGCAAACAGAATTGCTCGGGTTGATATTCGAAGAGCGTTCTTTGATGCAACAAATATTGCATACAAACCAAGGAAGAAAGTAAGATTACAACTGTCGTACATTTAGCTTAAAGTCCACATTTGTTCATGGATTCCCTTTTCATGCTGTAAAGTATTTAAGCAATACGTTTATAAATGCGTGTCTTTTCTATTCAGAAAAACATATTCAGAAGAATTCTCAGATACTGTACAGCCTGTTTTAGTCGACGGCGCTAAATTAATCTTTTTGTTATTGTCTTTAAATCGCCTTTTCTGATTGGTTTATTATCATCTTGGATATTTTTTACACTGAAAACTTTCCAATAGTTACATTTTATTAAAATTTCGGTTGAAGTGAATTTGCTTGTTTTTTCTTTTTTTTAAAGATTTATCGCATGCATTTTCTGTTCGATTTAATGTTAAATATGCACATCTTGTTCTAAATTGTTAAGTTTCATCGATAATAAGTTGAGTTAAAAAGTTTACAATTTGGTTTGACTTTGCATTGATTTAATCATCTATACGCCAACAATTTATTTAAAAATAATTTAACGCCTTTTATTCAAGTGAATATACATGTATTCAAGAGAATTATATCTAAAGAAAAAAAAAGTTTTACTGGGCAATTTAATTTTTCCATTTAGTAATACGCAAAGTACATTGTACAGTTTTATTGCAGATATATATATGAAATGAAATGTCAGAGAGACCTCTATAAACTTTAACCAGCTCTAAAAACCTTAACCTCATCCAGCATCCGACACCTATGGCTCAGATTCAGCATTCAAGCCTGTCAGGTGCATCAGTATCATTAGATGCATCATCCATGCAAGTTTGGTGAAGTTTTAACCTGCTCCAAAAAGCTTAACCTCCTCCAGCATCTGAAATTCATGGCCCAGATTCAGCATCCAAGTCTTTCAAGTCCATAAGTAGGTCCAGATGCATCATCCATGCAAGTTTGGTGAAGATAGGACAAGTAATAACTTAGAAACAGGACCTGCAACAAAAACCTTAACCAGGTCCAGACGCCGACGCCGACGCCGGGGGTATAGCATAAGCTCCCCCCGACTTCGTCTCGGTGAGCTAAAAATGAATTCTTGAAATCGCACAATAAAAAATACAAGATTACCCCCCCCCCCCACTTCCCTTCAACAAAACTGTCCTCTGTGTATGTGATAACTGACAAACAACAGAACAAAAACTTAATAGTGACACATTTATTTTGTAAATATCAGTTCACTCAAATAATTTGATAAGTATTTGATATTGTCCATCAGACACTCATTGTCAATTCCTTGCCCACTGTTCTCCAGTCTAAATTCGTAAGACTTGGGCTGTGATGGAGGGCAGTATGGACTGCTGGGATACGATGGCCTCGCCCCTGACTTGCAGTCTGCTGAAGGTCCCCCCAGCCTGTCCCCTGGCCAGACGACCCGGATTGATGCAGCAACACCCTTGTATGTCCTAGAAAGGTGAACATATAAAATCAACGTTTAGAAAATTTTTTTGCCATCTTGATATTATAATCATAACTCAGGTTCATCAAATATACAAAACACTTGAGCTTTTAACTAAGATTCATCAAATATAGACAAGCAATATAGACAAGCAAGTTTAAAATTATTTTCATATAAAATACTTGCCATCTTGAAATTATGATCTAGACTAAGGATCTGGACAAACATTAAACTACATTTTGACTCAATTTATAAGAAAAAAACCCCTCAACTTTGCCACCTATATTTTTTCATAGCTAAGATTCATAAATGCAAGTTTGTCTATTATGGAGGATACAGTAATGTCAATACCTTGGTGAACTGTTTAAGGTCTGACGGCAACACGAGGACATGGGGAGTGCAGGGCATGTGAGCATAATATTCAAAGACCTCATAATCTATGTTGACATCTTCTGGTGAAGGATAGAGGGGGTAAAAACTGCAACAGATCAATTATACATTTGATGAACCGAAAAATACTTAAGTTAAAGCAACAAAAACTGATGATATCTCTAACATTTGTAACTTGACATTTTTTCAATTTTTTTTCTTTTTTTTAGAAAAATCGAACAGGAATATATTATTATGATTTTTATCTATTCCTACTACATAAAAATCATATTCCTACATTTTGTACAATAAACTGAAATGATCAAATTTAATACATTTTATACAATGATTCATTTTTTTTATTTCAATATCATAGCAAATGTTAATTCCTATTTCAAATTCTCTTTAATCTCAACAAAAATAAGCAAATAAATATTTAGCTTACTTCTGCTGAGTTAACAAATGTTCTGCAAGTCTGGCCATTCTGTCAGAGGCGCCAGGAGGGTTACTGCAAATATATATATATATATTAAGAATGATAACTCCAGTTCACATAAGACATAAAATGAACCAACCAGTATTGAACGTAGTACATTTAACATGAACCAAAACCTGGACATCAAAAATTGACCAATGAGGCTACAACATTAATTGAACAATGAAAATATAGGTCAAGTTCAAGTCTATGCTTTTATATGCAACAAAGTTAATTTTAATACAAGGAAATTTCCTCTGCTCCCAGTTGAAACATGACGTCCGATGAAGTAAGTCCAAATATCACATCGTTGATGTCTACTACACATGGGTCTGGCATGAAATGAAAATTCTGTGGTAGAAAACAAAAGGATCATTATATAATGAAGAAAGCAAATCAATTCATCAAATTTCAAAGAGCAATATGAATATCAAGTACATTGTAGAGTACCACATGTACCATTTAACAAAAGAGGGATAACTTCAAAAGTGAAATTACCGGATAATCAGATTTTGCCATCATCCGAGAATTCTCGGATTGATGGAAGAAAGGAGGCTGGGGATAAACGTAGTCATGATGGACGTCCCGATAGGAGGGCAACACAATCACCTGGCAGTCACTGAAATATTTGTTTACTATACAAAAACAACCTTTCAAAAATCAATTTTCCACAGTAAAATGGACATCTCGCATAGACATTTTCTTCAAAGATCATGTAAATAAATCATGAAAATGTTATTTTGTTATTTCAAAAAAATAAGTAACATTTAAAATATCATTTCATCTCTGATTTTGTGGGAAAATAATTGAACTGTACTTTGAAACCACACTGCTGATTTCCTTGAGTTTGGTTTTGAAGATGTCATCAAATGGGGTGGTACATTTGCCATTCTAAAACATACAGATGAACAATTAAGAAATTCCATGTTATATGACATTACTGTCAATGTCATTGTATACATGTATGTAGAAACAAAATTATTATATAATAGAGTTTACACAATATGAAAGGTATTTTCATGAATTTTGTGCATGCACCTACATGCATTATCTTAAGGTGGTATGGGACATCTGTCAATATTAATGTGGATTAAAGTACATTATAATTAAAATACTTTCACCTGTTTAGAATTTTCAAATTTTACGATATTTAACAAAAAAAAAATGTTTTAAAAATTTTTGGAAAGATAAAAATTTATCCCCAGCGGGATTCAAACTCATGACTTACAGATTCGTAGTGAATCCTCTAACCCACTGCTGCTACGCTGTTGGGTGACAATTTTGGGAAAGAAACTATTTATAAAATTATACTTGATTTGATTGTTTATTTCAATTAATAGTACGTCACAACATGGAGGTGTCCCATACCACATTAATATTCCAATTACATATACATTATAATTTGTACAACAAAATGACACAAAATACACACGTAAAGTCTTACCAATCTACCAGTAATTAAAATTATACTTGTTATTCGCTCTACTACGATACGTTATTGTAGAGGAGCCAATTTAAAAGTCTTACTTTAATTAGATTGAATGTCTTACCTCAATGAGATCATTTTTCAGATCCACAAATGGCCCCATCTACAATTTTAAATTCCAGAATCACATACCCTTGTTTATACATGTATATCAGATAAAGCATTTGGCTTATATGCTGTTATTCCTCCATCTTTAACATTTTTATTGTTCTTACATGTATATAATTTACTCTAACAAGTCCCATCTCTTTCTCTAAAATATAACAGAAAATTTTCAATTGTCACACACCTGGGTCGATATCTACCGGTAAAATGGTTTATTACGAGGAGATCATCTTGTATCTCATTAAAATGTTAATAAAGCATTGTGCGTGGTTGACCTTTAATTAATCCAATCTCAGCTTACATAACATGTTCAATACTGATGCAATAATTCATAGGTTAAATGTATCTAATTGTACTTGAATATTCAAGTAATTGTTCAGTGATCAAGCAGTAAGGATATGAGAAAGCTTAAGAAATGTCTTGTACTGTGCAAACTTCAAACAGAGCCTTAATAAATTATCATATCATTACAAGCATACATAGACAAGTACCAATATGACAACATCTGGCTTGTCTTTCCTGATGTACTTCACTAGGTCTGCCAGTGGCTCAAATGACAAGTTGTCTGATGTTGAGAACGGGCCAGCAGCAATCAACACAGTCATATCGGTGGAACCTACAAGGAGGAAAAAATGGAATTCAGTATTAAATTTTCAGTGCAAAATTTATCCTTCAAATGCACAAAAAAGAAGTTTTATTCAATGCATATGTACATATAAGAAAGTAAAAAGAGAAGAACTCACTTATGTGATCTTGATTCAATGTATATATAAGAAAGTGAGAAGAGCAATTTTTATTCAATGCATTTATAAGTAGAACTCACTTATTTGATCTTGATTCAATGCATATATAAGAAAGAAAGAAGAGTGATTTTTATTCAATGTGTATATAAGTAGAACTCACTTATTTGATCTTTATCATTGGAACAGGAAGGTAATGATCGCACCACACCCTGAAAAGTTACTAAGATATTCAAAATTGTTCCACAAGGCAGTGTCTATATTTCTCTGACTATTTTGATAGACTACAGATTTGAAAATAAAACTAGTTGAGTGTGAGGAAATAAGTTGCACCCTTATTGTTTACCTACACTTGTGGCATTATATATCTTCTAATATCTAACATTTTCTTTACATGACAGACAAATTTTACCTCATACAATTTTTTCACAACAAATTTCTGTCCAGAGGTATTTATTCCATCCATTGCCACTATCTGTAAAATTAAATAAAACAATATACATATTTTCAACAAAAAGAACCTCTGCATATTCCAGTTATGTGCTATATTTCAATTATGTGCTATATTAGTTTCAAAGAGGAGGATATGAGCTATTAGATTAAATCAATCCTGTAAATGTTGATCCAGGGTTATGTTCATGGGGTTAAACTTTGAAACATCTAAATATGAAAGTATCTGCCTGAGGATAGTGTTAATGTAAAATGGGCAACTCATGGTATAGTGCCTCTCTCCTTTTTTAAAAAAATACATGTGATGTCATACAGATTTGGGAAAAAACTGAAATATTTAAATATTTAATGTCATTCAAATATTTTCAAATATTTCCTAGAAAACGAGACTTCATACACAACAGCATATATAAAGATCACATGATACACAAACAGCTGATTTAACAGTAATTGAATGAAACATGAATTCGAAACAACCCCCCCCCCCCCCCCACTTTCAAACATTTCACACTTACAGTAGATATGTACTGTATATACTCTAACCTGCCCTGGGAACAGAGAGTACTGCTTGAGGTCACTCAGGTCCAGAGGGACGGAGCGACCGGCGGAGGTGTCCCGTGACCCTTCCAGGATCACTGACTTGGCGTTCATCTTGCCCAGACTGTCACAGCAAATCCTTCCCACCAATGTAACCTCTTCCTGGGAAAATATAGATATCCAGTATAATACTCGTAAGGATTTCTTATGTTTAGCGAAATTTCTGCTTCATGTAACTGTATTATTTTATTACAACTTGAGTTTTGCTACTTCAAAAGAAGTTTAAACAATGTATACAATATACTGTATAATTTGTATTTTATTTCACCTGAATCTAGCAAAAGAACACCATAATATTAACTCATCACCATTCATTTATAAAGTCTTCAATAAACAGAAATACTGTTGTAAAGTTTCTCTAAATGCATGCAAGTATTTGTATGACTTGAATGAATCTAAGAAAAATCAATGAAACTTTCTTTAAGAAAAAACATCCTATCACATAGGTATGACCTCACCTGAACTGGCAGAGCAACATGAGAAAACTCTTCAATGCTGTGTTTCTCCTGAAGTTGTGTCGCCATTTCATCAATCATTTCATTCAATACTAAAACCACAATAATGTATATGATTACCCCAAGAGAGAGAATGCATGCCGGTGCATGTACATGTAAATTGCAGCAGATTTAATAACAATATTAAAATTAAAAAATTTCTAGATGAAAATACATATTTGGCAGATTCAAAATGAAAATTAAACAAATTATGCATGTATTGTTAAATTCTATTCATTACTTGTAACATAAATATTGACAAAGCTTGACTAACTTGGGTTATCGCTTTTTCCATTATCATAGTACCTGCAGCTTTGTCGGTCAGTTTCTGGAACATGTACTTGAAGTCCTGGCACAGGTCCTTTGTGCTGTCTTTATCCTCTGTGGACATGTTTTCCATTGGATCATGAAGTTTGATGGTGCATTTGTTTCCACTGCCGCTCCACTTGGCATTGTCCACATTCCCTATGGAGGCTATGACATCACCAGCATTTGTCCTCGAGCTGTACTTCTTGGAAGGTGTTGCCCTTTGAAAGAGTAGAAAATGATTTAGTACATATTTCTGAATAAAATCAATGTGAAAACAATAAGGAAAATTGGAATGAATGTTTGTAGACTTAGAAAACAATTAAATCTATTTCCTTAGTTTTATATATTTTTAAACAAGTCTTTTCTCACACTATGGTCTTGAAGCCAAATTCTGACTACAGAATGTAGAGAAGTCTTACCCCACAGGAGAAAAACTTGCAGGAGAGAAAGGCACTGCAGGGCTTCTGGTGCTGTTCTGAAACCGCTTGATAGTGGGGTTGTCTGGAGTAAGCTGTCTCTTCTGTGCCGCTGTTCCCTGTACACAAAACAAGTTGTACATATCCATATTTAGGTGGTTTTAATTTGCAGATTAATTTGTTGTAGGATTAATCATAACTTCCCCATAAATTTTGCAATTTGTTTTGCATAAAACAAGTTAGACGTATTCATGTATAGATGATCTTTTTCTGATAAAACTTTATGTAGCCAAATTCATGTAGTATTTATCATGTATTTTCCAAACAAAAATTAATTTGTAGTGATTTTATTTGAAAATAATGAATCAACTAAAATGTTGATCATACACTGTACAATTAATCCCCAAACATAATACATGTATCAACTAGCAACGGTATTTACATTTTTCAAAGCCAGTTTAAGTGATATAAAAAATAAAAATCTACAGAAACATTATACCTGAGATGGCAAGTCTCAAAGCAGTTTTACACTGGATTAGCCTGTAGACCCATAATAGAGTTAATTTAAGACGGATCTTTTCAATTAAGAAATAAACAGCAAGTTAAAAAGTTCACTGGGATATGAACTTGGTTGGTCACATGATCAAATCCTGTGAAGCCCAAAGGGTTTCTCAGAAGATTTGATCACGTACCAACCAAGTTCATATCCCGGTGAACTTTTTAACATTGCTGTTTATTACTTATATTTACATTTGAGAAAGGCAAATCGTTCTGAATAATTAACATAACCATATTTTTAGGTTTGCAATGATGCAATCGTCAAACGATAAGCATGTGTGGTAATAATTGCGACGTCATGAAAAAGTTCACACAGAACTGAACTTTTTCGATATTCTATAGGTTCATATAAGGAAGCACATTTGCAAATGTAAATATATAAAAAAAGTAAATACACTGTATACAGCACCAATCATGCTATAATCGATAAGGTAACAGTTTCATCCATCGTATGATGTTCATCAAACATCAGAAGATTTAAACTAATGAAAGATTTGCTGCCTGGTGGCAGATGCTTCAGCTAACATAAATTATCACTTGCAGTTTCTATGTCCTGCATTGTGTTCTTGAACATAGAGAGATCTGAGATAGCAGACCTAATGTTCATGATTTTTCTTCTGAACATTCTACCAACACAATGATTTCAAACTAAATCATTTCAAGAATTTTTTATTATTATATCATGACATAAATTTTATGTATGATTTTCATTTTGTGTTACAAATACATTTTCCTTCCAATTTTCTCTTTTTGATAACAGCACACTCTTTCTTTATACTAAGTATTTCCATTTTTAATTTGTGTTCTTTTTCCGCCATTTCCAGCATCTTCTGTTTAATGTCACCCTGCGATACTGGGGCTTTTCTATATTGCTGCCCAGACTTGGCTAAACATGTAAAATTCTGGTGCCTGGACTGTGTAGTACACTGGGTAGATGTTGTTGCCGAAGCCATTTGCCTCGTTCTGTCACTCTTAATACTTTTCAGATTTAAGCTTTAAAAGAACAAAAATAATTTGTGTAATACATGTACATGTACCTTTGATGATGGAGTACCTCCATAGGTATTGTATAAATTCTCTGCATCACTGTTGTCCACCCTGAATCCAAACAAAGCCCATGTAGACATGCAAATCTAACTTAATATCTTTAAACAAAATAGTGAAAACCTAGTGCTCATTTTTAATTTTATGCAAGTATTGATAGATATTAAAGTGGTATGGGACATCTGTTGATATTAATGTGGATAAAATTACATCATAATCAAAATACTTTCACCATTTTAGAAGTTTCAAATTTTACAATATTTTGACCAAAAAATGTTTTTAAAATATTTTGAAAAGGTAAAAATGGTAAAGCTTGGGTGGGATTCGAACTCATGACTTACAGATTCTTAGTTAATGCTCTAACCACTGTGCTACGCTGTTAGGTAACAATTTTAATAAAGAAAAAATTTATAAAATTAAAATTGATTTTATTGTTTATTTCGATAGAAATAACATTTTTCGGGGCATAGGCTGATATTTTTTTTCTCTCTGATGTGCGAGCCTCGGCTTAGCCCCGGATCGGCTTATCATAGGCTCAAACTTGAAAAAATGAAACAGTAAAATACAAAATCCACTGCTTTTATCCATTGTAACAGTTTATTACGAGAGGTTGGATTTTTTTTTCATCCGTTTGAACTATTGTTCGATAGTTGTCACGTTAATAATTTTTGTAATGACATCGTGAATAATAAAATGTACGAGGTACATGTATTTTCTCTACAATCCAAATCAACAGAATGTCTTTATTTTTTCCATATCCATTATATAAACCAAGCGTTCGTGTATGAAACCAGGAAACTATTGTTGCGTAGTAAAAAAGACAACGAAACAGAGTAGAATGTAATATTACAGAATATTTGTGATTTTTTCATGGCTGCATTTATAGGAGTCAGTGGTCTTGGGTGTAGAATAAATCAAATACTTTGTTCTTTACAATTAAATTACAATTTCCTGTTAGTTGAAATAACAGTGTTCTGGTGTCGTGTGTATACAAAAGTGTGAAAACCGTCACTCAGACACGGCCTACGGGCACAATTAATATAGCTTAGTGTACACCTCAGACCAACAGTCACACTTTATAGCATTGACTGTGTTTGTTAGCAATACAACTTCTTTGCATAACGGCAAGTCCCTACTTAACTAATTAATGGAAAAGAACATAATTTAAATATTTTCTCTGTGGTATTTCGTTTTCTCATTCATAGTGATAACAGGGGATAACTCTATTAGAATATGAAACCACCTGTTGAGCTAATGGACGCCATACCCCATATTTAGCTTTCAAAGTATAACCTGATCAAATGAAATTTAGCAATAATGTATTAATGAAATATAAAATGTTTGGTAAAATATTATACTTAGTCTATCAGACAAAACCACGGAGGTTGGTGTTGCAATAAAATTACACTATGTAAAATTATATACTATACATGTATATAGTATATACTGACGAATACGGAAGAGATCAATCATCCACAAAACACAGAGCCAGATCTATTTTTGAAATTTGCTTAAAATATATATGTTTAGCCAATTAAATAATTTTATTTACTCTTTTAACTTTCTACATTGATATTCCTGAAAGTATATACAAAGATTTCCTTAATCAGCGGTCATACTTTCACTAGTAATCATCAATTGAAAATCGGCCTATCCCCCAGATCGGCTAGTCCAAGGATTTTTCCTGAATTTTGTCTAAAAACGAGCAATTCGGCCTATGCCCCACATCAACATATGCCCCGAAAAATATAGTACATGTATGTCACAATATGGAGGTGTCACATACCACCTTAACTCTGTCATGAAGTCTTCTTTTGTATTAATTTAAATGTAGCAGGCACACTATTACAATCAACTCACTTTCAAAATATCCATATTAGCTTTTTTCTCGATTTCAACTTTGGAAAAAAAAGATTTCTATTTACACTTTTGCATTTTGGCCAAAATCCTTTTTAATTTTTTTCTACTAGTAGACTAAGATAATAGATTTTTTTTTTAGGAATAACCTTACCCTTCTGAGACATTATTGATATTGTATACTTTCTGCTGGATCCTCTTGTTCAATGGTGTCTGTGGCGTTCTTTGTATTTTCTTAGCAAGTTTCTAAATATATCAATTTTGCAGTATTAAAAGTTTTAGAAAATTCAAATTTACAATCATCATCAGAAGTGCAATACATGTAGTACGAAATGTAAAGCAAACTCATCTCAGTTATATATTGTAGAACCAGTAAAATCAATTTTAAGCATTAGAAAAACAAGCGGTTGATAAGCGCAGACTTGAACTATCTCTTTAAATTTTTTTAATGTATATAATTACAAATTTGGCCTAAAAAAAAATAATGGTTTGTTTCCGCTTTCATGCTGAAAAAAAGTAGGGTCGGTCGGTCGGAAATTTTTTTTATTTTTTCAATTTTTTTTTTTCCTTTAATATTTCAGTATCCATACATGCCGGTTAGATACTGACACTTCCGAATGGTATAAAATGAGAAATACTTTTAATATCTTTCCTGACTATCAAGCTGGTCTAAAGAAAACACAAAAATGATATTATAAATCAGATACTTCCTCTGCCAGTGATGAGAGCATTATTAATATATCTACAGCACATGGAAACATACAGCCGTTTTAAAACAAAACGTTTCAATTAAACTGATTTGAAAAGAGTAACTGCTACAAACGTTTTTGTGACCAAAATTTTGAGTAAATTTTTTCCACATCGGATAAAAACGAAAATAAACGATTTTCCATCAAAATTCCTTTAAAAAAAGTTTTGAGTCGGCGGTAAAAAGCTAGGGTCGGTCGGGAAAGCGGAAACAAACCATTTTTTTTTTAAGGCCTTAACATCATTACACATGTGTATGTGTTCTCGCTCTTTTAAAATTTTGTAAAGCTCTTGGCACCAATACAGTTGTAAGTCAAAACATAATCTAGGTTTATACTTCATCATCTCACATACCTCTCGGTCAAATAAATCCAAGTTTTCCAGAGAGATTGGAATATCTTTCCTAGCTTTGGAAAAGGCCATCCATTCATCAACAACTCCATCTGCATCCAAGTTATAAGTAATGCAGAGCTCCTTCACTGAAAATACACTAGCATATTATATCATAAGCCTAAAGGCTATTGAAAATCAAAACACTGAAGTACTGAAAGCCGGGCTCTTTTGATGTGTCTTTATGCATATTGTGAAGTAAAGACTGAAAATTTCTCTCTCTCTCTCATGCTTTTAATGTCGGCAAAGCGTCAGAGAGTGACCAAATTTTGTAAGCGGCTATAAACAAATATATGTCTGTCTAGTAGAAAAAAATTCAACACTTGCTGCCTTGAATTTTGCAACAAGCATTATAAATTCAATCCCCATTTCTTCAATGCGCAGCAAAGTAGTTCATGGAAATTCATGCGCGTTGTATGTGTCCAAAATGCATAGTCTTGTTTTTAAAACACGTAATTAATAAGAAAACTAAAAAGATAGACAATTCTCTCGAAATTAAAAATAAAACAAACAAAAAAACCCAACACTTTTGACAAAACGTGGCTCTTTGTGAGTTTGTGTAACTATTTGGTACAGCGGAAGCTTTTACTTTGACGCTGTGCGGTGTTTTGTTTACTTTTGAAGTTGTGCTATTTATAGTAACATTGGCGATTTGCCTGCCTACAGCCAGGACTCTACTTTCAGCAGAGCCCGGCTAAAAAAGTTAGATGAATTTATTTGTAATTCAGTCAACACAGGGATGCTAAAAATCAATATAAGAAAAATTTTGCAATTTGTCAGATACACATTTTAACACAAGATTTAAGCCCCACAATAATTATGAAATACGCATATCAGCGTACTTATATTTATATCTATATATTTATATTTATGGTACGCCAAATTCACAAAAATGAACTAAACATAGTTTCACATTTGATAAACTAGATTTATCAACTGTTAACTATAGATTACGAACCGCAAACTATACATAACAATTCGTTAACTAAAGTTTTCATCTGTAAAACCATATTAAACGGTTGTAAACTACAGTTTACAAATGCTAATCTAAGTTTTTCTGTCTGTAAATAAACGTTAACAAAAGATTTTGCCGATAAATATAGATGCACATCTGTAAACTATAATTTACATTTGTTAACTATAGTTAAAAGTTGTTTATCATAGTTTCACAGTACTGTAACTATATTTATCAGATAAACTATGTTTGGCAATTGCAGTGATTGTTTTTAGTGTTAATTATAGTTTACACTTCTGAAACATAGATTATCGCGCTAACTATGGTTTCAGATGTGAATATAGATTAATGTCGTAAATTAACTATAGTTTTCTATAAGTTAACTATAATTTACAACCAATAAACCTAGTTTATCGACTGTGAAACTATGTTTAGCTTATTTTTGTGAAATCGGCATCAGTGTTTTCCCCAGGCCGTTTTTGCATAGCGGTACCGCCATGCATTGACAAACCCCTGCCATGCATCGCACAGTGGCCGCCATGCTTCCCACTATGCATGCTTATTTTAAAACAAAAATTCTTTTTTCCAATTATTTTACACCTTAACAGTAATTAGTAGATATAAAATTGTCACTTCTCCTATCAAACTTCATAAAAGCGCTTGCACCCGCAGAGAGCGTCGTTAACTTCGACATCGATCTCAGCAAGGGGGCACACATGGTAAATGGTTAAAGGACTTACATGTAGCTTATGATTGAGATATATTAAAACTGAGTTTATTAATCGATAATAAAGGTATAAATAGAGTCGTGATCACTTTTTCTTTTAATATAATGTTCTTTTTTCGACATCGCCGCCATTATCGAATGTTGTGGATTTTCCATGATCTCAAAATAGCACGTTATTCGATGGTGTTAGCCTGGTTTTGATATGCTTAAACTGTTTAATTGCCATAAGGATATTGGAAACTTGAAAAAATGTATTCAATAAAGAAAAAATATCAGTTAATTGCAAGTAATACACAGGAACGATGTCACATGACTAGAGACATCGTACAGTATGCCTCTGAAAATGATTGCACTGTGTGCATAATTATGTAAAGGGAAGGGGACTTACTGCAAAGTTATAGTACTTCATCTGAAAAAAGTAATTAAATTTGGTGTCAAGATATCACAGAAACTTTCATATTGTCCTCCAATTTAAACAAAAAATATCAACTGTCCTGAATAAGTTGAATCAAGTTTGCTGTAATGGCATGGACTTGTTCTGCCTGTTTTTTGTTCAAAAAGCCAACCAAAAAAAATGATAATAATAATAACCTTCTCTATGACAGACTATATATTATATAGGAAAAAGAAAAACAAGGCATTGAACTGCCTTGTGAATCTATATTTCTTGTAAAAGTCAGCCCCTTGAAAAATCTGATTTTGACATAAATGCAATTAGTTTTGCTAGAACCCCATTTGATGAAATGTACTACATGTTATGTACTATAATTGATGCATTCTCATGAAATCTACATCAACTAAGTAATATTTCATTTTATTTATAATTCATAATTATATCTATAATCCATAAATTTTCTGGAGGGGGGGGGGGGGGGTTATACTATTATTACGCGCAGCGATTTCGCGCTGGCTGGGGCACTGTTATGTTGCAATGCGCACCAACTCTGACAAACTTCCCCCCATGCATCAAAAATTTTCTGGGGAAAACAGTGGGCGTGCCACATATATTGCACTTTTTCTTCAGAAATAAATGCAAAATGACTTATTTGGTAGGTAAAACACTTAAACAGGGGTGTTATATATACTTGTTTCCTATCATATCGCGGGTTCTATGGTATCGCGGTATTTCTGTTTACGTATAGTAGCACGCGCTGAAATTGACATTTGACGTTGGGATATTTTTAGACAGAGTAAACAGAGGCACACTGAACATCACTGAGGTATATAATAGAGGAAACTCACAATAACATTAGTTTCTGGAAATATTTCTATACTGATAGATTTTTCCACATAATGATTTAACTACCGCGATATCATAGGACTGCCTCATACTTTAAAAAGCTAAAGGTGTTTGACCACCTAATGTCAGCCAAACTACCGGTGCTGTTGAAAGTATTTGCAATTTTGACAAGTTTAGTTAGCACTCCTTTTTTCATTATTGAAGTTGACTACATGTTTCATAATCTTCCACCACAAACTGACAAACGCGAGTTATACTCTGTCCCAAGTTTTTGCTTCCACAACTTTTCGCTTGATATTTCGATAATCATAAATACCTTTGTGCTCAAACTACGTTCATCCACTAATATGTAAAATGTCCAGATTATCTGTTTTGAAACGCCCCCTCTACTGCTTCAGGTTTCAGTACACAACCCAAAATAGAAAGTCTACGGGGATTTTGCATTGCATCAGCCATGAAATAGCCCGGATGATAACGTTGAAAAATTGTGCGAGGTAATCCGAGTGAGTTCCGAATGATGAAAAGATGTAAACATTTCCCATTATATATCTATGCAAGAAATTTGTTTTCGTTCCTGTGAACTTTTATGAGTGAAAAATGATAATGTATCAATGAAGATATCTTGGATATTTTCTCTTTTATCGATTTTGACTCTATTTCTTTCACAGGTATGTGTATTTTTATTAAAAATCATCAAAAAGTGATGGAAGCAATATCTTGGGATCGGACAGACTATATAATAGAATTTGTTCAATTCAGCGCTCAAATACTCAAACTTCATTTTTTCTCCTTTAATTCTCAGGAACGGCAAGCTGTTGCAATTAGGATAAGGGCATTACTCACATTTATCAATCAGTTGCTCATTTAAACTGATGCCAAAAACATCAAACTCGTCTTGAAGTTCTTCGTCCTGTACAACACCCATTGTAGACGTCTCGAAAATTTCCCGCGATATTTTATGTACTTCCGGGTTAACATTATATAAAAAACCGAAAACGTAAATCGAAAACGGAATACCGATTTATCCATTTTATCCCTAAATAAATTATGTGTATATATCATATACTGTCATCAAAATAATGCAAAAACTATGTATGTTGACAGTCATTATCCTCTTAAGAATTATATATTTTTTAACAAAATAGCGGAATCTTGGTTTTAAAGCTTACATCATCAACTTTGCTGTTCGGTAATCATAATCATGATGATGATTCCAAGAACTATTATTATGGTATGATGCACGTCCGGCTTATTGCTGCTTTGACAAGAACAATATACGGAAGCAATTTATTGGAAAAATTTAAAATAGTCAGACCTGGGTACTCGAATAGCGCAACATTTCGTTGTTTTCCCGGTATGTCGTCCAAAAACTCGAAGTCAGAAAACAAAAGTAAGAAGGAAGAATCCAGTGACTCGCTTATAACCAACAAAGATTCTCCACCACCATGGGTGACTAGAAATAAAGTAGCCATTGACATTCAGTCTGAAAGAGGTAATGTAACATCATCCCAGAGATTGCACCGAGCACTGTATGTTTAATTATACATATATAGTCATGTAACGGGATGGGAGAAATAATGACAGACCAGACCAGGATTTGAACCCGGGTCCCCTGAATCTCTAGTCAGGTGCTGTACCAACTGAGCGATCTGGCGCCGGTATTCAAACTGGTCTGACCATCGCATTTCTCCCCCCGCAAATGATCTTCACCCTCGAAGAGCACCTCAGGCTCTTTCCCCTGGCCCTGGCAAGAGTTAACCTGTCAGTTTCAGGGGTTGGCACGGCACCAAATGTAAGGAGAAATAATGACAGACCAGACCAGGATTTGAACCCGGGTCCCCTCAATCTCTAATCAGGTGCTGTACCAACTGAGCTATCTGGCCCCGGTATTTGAACTGGTCTGACCGTCACATTCATGATAGTTGTTTCGACTTTTCAAACATTTTTCAAATTATTAAAAAGTATTATAAAATATTAAATGTAACAGTATATCAGGGACTTAAGAAAATGTCTCATTTAAATTCTTTTTGGCTGATATTATTTAGTTGATCTGTAACTTACTAAATTTGTTATTAGTGTTTGTTTTAGGATGATAGTGGATCAGAAATTAAACCATTGACCTGAAAAGATTATTAAAATGGGGAGATTTAATGATATGCAATTTGTTAATTTCCTATACCTCTTTGTTCATTAAGTAAACATTTCTTGACATAATATATACATGTGCTACCATCAAAGACTTGTGAATCATGTAATCAAGTTTAAAAAGAATGTACTGTATTGTAAAATGTAACTATTATGTATTTGCATCTCACCAATTTCAGAAAAATTTCTGAGTATGCCATTAGAAGAAAAAAGAAAATTATACAAATGTGGCAAGAAATTAAAACTGCTGGATGATGTACCAAATTGGCCAGACTTCTACCAACAGAATAAGAATAGATTGAAAAAAGCAGGTGATAAAGTCTCCATCAAACTTTTAGCATGCGTTATCTTTCATGATCTAAAATTCACATTCCTATGCATCTTAAAATTATTTATCTGCTTTAAGACTGGTATATCTTTATGATATCATTCTATTTACATGAATAATGGATAAAAGGAAGATAAAAATCTCTGTCAAGATCTTATTTACAATGATTTCTTAAAATAACTGAGATTATTTTTTTAAAAAGCTGTATAAAAGCTAGTACTTGTGTGTGCATTAATCTTAATTATACATGTTCTGGTACATAACTTCATTTCTTTCAAAGTAATTTATTATGTTACAGTTTCAAAGAAGAAGCTGCCCAAACTTTACGCAGTGAATGAAGAGATCAACAAAAGGGTATCCATTTGGAAAGGGGACATAACCACCTTAGAAATTGATGCCATAGCCAATGCCGCTAACAAATCACTCCTGGGGGGCGGTGGAGGCAAGTGATTATTATATAATACAATCCTAGGGTATATGTTCCATTTTGTCCATTCAAAAATTATCTTTCATCAATTTGTGTTTGTAACCCCATCTTTTCCAATATAAAATAGAGAGATGAAAAAGGAAAGAAAAAAACCCCAGAAACAAAACAATAGAAAGTGCAATTAATTATGCTTTTCTCAGTTTATGAAAAAGAATTGTGAAAATTATTCATTTGGAGAATCATTTGTTAAACTTTTAATCCATTCAGTGGATGGAGCCATTCATTCTGCTGCGGGGAAAAAGTTGGTGGAAGAATGTTTGACTCTGAATGGTTGTGAAACAGGGGAAGCCAAAATTACTGCTGGTAAGGAAAAATAAAGTGTGGTGACTAAGGACAAAAATATTTTTTTTATTTTGGAAGAATTAGCAATACTAGTATATGAATTATCTAAATAGTGCATATACAGTAAAACTCAGTTATAGCAAAGTCCTAGGGACCAGTGGATTAACTTTGCTATATCTGTAATTCATTATATTTATATAACAAATTCTTAATATTAAGTGTAGCGAATTCGCTATTTACATGTTTTCTTCAAAATGACTACAATTTGACAATTTTGTGCTTATATTAAGGCATGAAATAAAAAACCTTTTCTAGAAACTTAAAATAATTGGATGGTGAATATAGGGATTTTTGTGAAAATAAATTAATTCGAACAATTATTTCAATTAGTATTGCGTAGTTTTAAAATATAAAATAATTCATTGTAAAAGATGTAAATTGTTATTTTTTTACCTCTACAGGACTCAAAATCAATTTGCTATATCCATAAATTCGTTATAACTGAGTTCATTATAACCATAAAAGTTTGCAAGGATTTGTTAAGAATTTTGCCAGGGATTCCACAAGACTTCGCTATATCCAAGATTTTTCTGTATATCTGTGTTTGTACTAAACAAGTTTTACTGTATAGTTGTATGTGATGCTAAAAATAGTTGTATTGAAAATTAAGTGCACGTAAAACACATGTTCTTGAAAAAAAAAGATTACCAGTATTGTCATTATTTTTAAGATGGTAATTTAAGATTTAATTAATATTAGGATTAAGAGTTTTATGTATATGATATGCTATACAGTGTTTTTTTGGGGCCTGATTTGGGGCCGAAATTCGGCCCCAGTCCCAATTGGAAATTTCCTAATAATTTCCCAATTTCGGACCCAAAATTCTTAATTGTAATTTTAAAAAAATCTTTGTACAAGTTGTCAAAATTTCCAAGAAAGACTGAACAGAATAATAAATAATTTCAAAAACTCGAGAAAAAGAAGCATTGTGCTTTAATTTGTTTTTGAATAGATGATAGAAATCATTAAATTTCATTATAATCAATAAAAACGAATTTTCCCAATTTTCCTGTTTTGTCGCTATTTTTCCCAATTGAAAGGGTCCCAGCCCCCAGTCCCAAATTGGTGAAAAAAAACACTGCTATATCAGGTTCCACCAAAAATGGTAGAATGCTGCAATGTTTTTATTATGTCACTTCTTTGCTGCAAGGCTATACAATTTATTCTTTCTTTGATTTTGGTATTGTAGGATACAAGTTACCTGCAAAATGTAAGTTAAACTTTGTTTTACTTATGCTTGTATTATTTAGAAAAATGGTTTTAATTTACATGCATTGTTCAAAATCTCAATACATATGTTTATAACTGATATTACATTTATTAAGTTTCAATAGGCCTTTTTTTTTTTTTTTTTTTAAATTTTAACAAAATTTTTATTACTTTTTTTTTTACAGATATAAAAAACACTGTGGGCCCATTGGTGAAAAAGAAGACTTGTTATCCAATGCATATTCATCTGTTTTGGGGCTGCTGAAGGAAAATAATTTGGCTTCTGTAGTAAGAAGTTTTTAAAAACAAAGTGCTTTTTACCTACTATGTGAATAAGGTGGTATGGTACCCCTCCGTATTGTGGCGTATTTTCTATTGAAATAAACAATAAAATTAAAAATAATTTCATAATTTTTTTCTTTCCCACAATTGTTACCTTACAGCGTAGCGCGATGGGTTAGAGCGTCAACTATGAATCTGTAAGTCATGAAATCGAATCCTCGTGGGGCTTTTATAATTTTGCCTTTCAAAAAAATTTTAAAACATTTTTTTGGGTCAAAAATTGTAAAATTTGAAAATTCTAAACTGGTGAAAGTATTTCGATTATAATGTACTTTCATACACATTAATACATGTATCGACATGTGTCCCATATCACCTTAAACACCTATTTTGCCACAAAAATTTTCAACACCTTTGGTGAAGGAATTGGACAACTATATGCTTTTGAAAATTTAATTTAAATTCTTCATTTATGCAACATCTTCACCATCCAAGGGTGAAGATCTCTCCATATATCATCTTACTATGGAGAAAATTGAGGGACTCAACTGTCTCCCATAATGAGCAGTAGATGGTAGTTACTAAGCTTGACATTACTAGAGTGTCTGTTTTTTGTCTATATTTCAATTTTTTTTCAACATTACTTGAAATTGCATGTAACATGTCGTTATTTTCAATATGTATATTATGAATTTGCATTTATGCATTTTACTACATGTATCAGTTTTTTTCTTTTTCCTTTAACAGGCCATACCATGTATTTCAACAGGAATTTATGGTAAGCTGTCAGCAAAAATTCCTGTGCATGTACTGTTCTACCATATTATACATATTATATCTTATTGCACAGTTCCTGTTTTGAAGTACAATAAAATTTGTTCAAACGTATTATAATATGCATCAATTTTAAGTCAGCTGTCAAGCAATGTACATTTACTGTATGGTTTATAGCCTTTATCTTTTTTTTAATGGTCATGGAAATGTTGAAATATATCAATTCACAAGCATTTCTTACTCATCTATGATTATTGTAGGGTACCCAAGTGAAAAGGCTGCCCTTGTTGCCTTAAAAACTGTTCGGGACTTCCTTGAAAAAGATGACACCTACAAAAATGTAAGTCTGCAGGATTTTATTGAATGAATAATGTTGTGCTTAAGGCTATGACTTTCAGCACTAAATGCCATTTACTTTATCTCTCTATCTACAACAGACCAGGGGTTTCATTTCAAGCTGTTAGTATGTGTATTGGAAGGACTATATTTAAATATTATCTTATCATGCAATAGCGTAATAATACATTAAAAAAAAAAATAGTGGCTATTACAACAATATAGGTATTAAATCATTGCTCAATACTTGTCCATCTATGACGTCATGAAAAGGAGCAAATTCCAACTATTTCTCAAACATTTAACAAAATGTAGTCTATAGTTCATCATATTTGGACTTTGGAAGTAAAGAGTACAAGGCTACTTAAATACCAGATTCATATATGTCATCATTCGTATTACAATGTACTTAATTCATCATAGTAAAAGGTATGTATGTGCTTTATGCTTTCTTTAATCGCAAAACAGATATTGATGAGAGTTTTGCTAAGTTTTGCTAAAAATTACATTTTTGTGAAAAAAGAGATGATCATCATGAATTCATATCTCATTTATGACATCCCTATCATTACTTTATTTTATATACTTAATATCACTACCTTTCAGTATACATTTTCAATGAAAATATAGTCTTTTTTAACCACAACCTTCTCTTACGAATATCCAACCCCTTTTATGCAAGGAATAGGATAGTACAAGTAAATATATAACCAATCCATGGTCAACCAATCTCTCTCTCTCTTTCTCTCTCTCTCTCTCTCTCACATTGTATAATTCTGCAATATTTTCAGATGGACAGAGTGATATTTTGTCTCTTCATGCCAAAGGATGTTTCTATCTATGAAGAGCAGATGCAGGTTTATTTTCCAGTAGATGATTCTGCTTATACAGGTATTCATAATTCCATTATAAAAGAAAGTACATACAATATTAATACATTGCATCTATATTTATTCCCTAAACACCACCGGCATTGACCATATAAAAGTAACCCATAAACCTAATACCCCAGGTAAATCAAAGCTACATTAGATTTGTGCCAAAATAAAGCCTTGTTCATTTATCCAACATTCAAAAGCACCTGACATCATTTTTATTTCATGGTTTAGGCCATGGATTCATGGCAGAAAAACATCAAAATAAGTTTTTTGGTGTTTTCATGCTATCTTTGTCATTTAACTCTTTTTATGATCTGACATTTGTTAAGACAATGTTTGTGACGATAGATGACAAAGGTGATGTTGAGATGAAGAACAGCGAAGAAAAAGTTGATACAAAGAAAATATCGGCAAATGATACCAAAACTAAGAAAGAGGAGAAAATGGATACGGAAGGAAAGGAAGAGCCAAAATTGGGAGAGGAAGAAAAGATAAAGGCAGAAAACAACAAAGAGGAAAATATGGAAACTGAAGACAGGGGGATGAAACAAGATGTTAAAGTGGATGTTGATGAAGAGGTAGGAAAGGAATCCAAAGAAAAGGCAGCAATCACCAAAGAGGAAAAAATGGACACATCTGATGGTCCAATCCAAGGCAATAAAGATAAAGCTGATAATGAAACAGACAAAAATATAAATAGTGTCAAAAGTGAAGACTGTTGTTCTAACAATAGAGATTCAAATGGGGACACAAGTTCTTCCAAAACAGAAAAGCAGACAGCAGGAAAAGTAAAATCTGGCATTGTGCCAAAAACGGAGGAAAACTCAAATGTGGAAGAGTCTGTTGTGGAGACAGAAAGTAAGGATGAAAGTCAGCCAACAGTTTATGTGACAAGAAGGACACTTAAACATGCAGAACCCTGTGACCCAAATCCAAAGGACAAGAAACAGGCAAAAATGTAATTTGGGTCCTGTTTATTTAATCAATTACTCATCAAAGAAGTGTTTGTGAATTTTGATTACTATATCATACATTATATTTTATTGTTTTGTCTCCTGCAATCAATCAATTTTACATGATTTTATGCAATGATGAATTATTGTTTATTGATTACAATTAGTGAAAAAGATGCTGATTTTTTTAAATTCAAAATGTGAAATAAAATTATATTTGTCAATTACTTCATCGAGGAAGCAGAGAAGTGGAAATGGAAGCATTATGTTACATTTCCCTGGGCACTCCACGTAAGAGGATATTTCTGCATGAAATTGTTATTAAAAATAACGCAAGTTCTGATAGATACAATATGCCCATTAATATTTTTTGTGACACCTTCCTGAAAGCTATATATTCCGGTTTAACGCTATTTGTATTATGTTAAAAACAAGACCAAAAGTTTCTCAGTTTTCAGTTTGATCAGGTATGTATTTATATCGACACATCCTCAGTATGATGAGCTGCATAAATGAAAAATATGACAAATGCGACAGATAATCCATTGGTATTTATTGAGTAATAAGATTATTTAATATAAGGAGAATTTGGTACTATTTAAAGGTTATTTAATGTAAGGAGAAATGGATATTTTCTTATGCATACTAGATAATATCCCGTGCAAGCGCGGGAATTAACACTTTAAACATTTTAAAATATGATACAATGCTCCATGTATATGGTCGCTATTCTTTTTGTTGCAGCTGACTGGAAAAAACCTGCAAACTTTTTCATTTTATTTCAAACCAGTGAGTGGCTTTACAGTGCAGTGGCGTCGGAAGCAAATTGAAAGTGGGGGGGGGGGGGGG
>WFKH01006014.1:38074690-38086990 GCA_016163765.1 Magallana hongkongensis
TTATATTTCCCGCCAAATATTTTGCTCTCGTTAAAATTATCCCGTTCTATATCACGTAAACCTGACTTAAATATCTTTAATAACATAATTTTAAAAAATCCCCTTAAAATAAAACGCCGCAAATTTTAATCATAGATGACCTTGTAAGGGCAAGTTTAGTCTCGCACTGAAGCTTCCTAAGTTTCAAGATGGACGACTGCACACTAGAAAAGCTTGTTGTAAAACCAGGCAAATTGACACCGAGCTTTAATAAATCTCACCTCGAGTACGACGTGACTGTACCAAGCAATGTAGAGAAAATACATATTGACCCACTGACAAGTGATTCTGGAGCATCTTATTGCATATTCGTAAGTAGAAGACCGTTTGTTTACATTTTTAACCCGAATGACAACATCGAATTAATCTTGGTATAAAGAAAATAAAGTTTTGTTAACATGCTGTGTTAATTTTGTTCATATGTTTCACTTAAACAGTCTAGATATACTTAATCAATACAAAGTTGAACAGTGATGCAACAATATTTTGCTTGCAATTCAATTCCACCACGCGGTGGACCAATTTAAATGTTGACATCTTTTTTCCATTTGGAAGTCACTTGGAATACAAATTTTTCAACGTAATCATCTGGATACTTTCATGTCTATTGCAATGCAAAATCTCTTTAGACTCCTTTATTTTTAGCCATGCATTGATTATTGAAACCTGATTGATAAGCTATAGCTAGAGGGGGTGTCTTGGAATTTTTTCCTACTTTTTAATGAACATCGTTTGGAGTCAAGTGAAGTCGTCCCAAACCCACTCGTACCCAAACAGACTAATAATCCATTGGTCCTGTGATAAACAATGATACTTGGGTTGTAAATGTAAAAGATAATCTGTTAAGATTTGGTTTTGATATAATTACAATAATTAAGAAATTATGAGATAAATGAATGTAGAATTTTTGATATTATAATGTAGTCATCTCCTATAAGTTTGCCAAAGAGGTCCCTATATCAACATTTGATAGAAAATTTCTCTGTTTATATATGCAATCTTTTCTTTTAAAACCGATTAATTAGATTGAAAAAATTATAAATTCTTCTCACTCTTTGAGGGCAGGCATAATATTATAATTGAAGTCATTTTTTACTCGACAATTTGATTACAAGTCTGTTTGGGTACGAGTCGGTTTGGTTATGAGTTGACTGTAATTCCATCGTTTGAACCCTGGTGTATTATAAATATTGGGTGATTAAGAAAAATGTGAATTGAGGATATCTTGAGATGGAGTATAGACATGATAATATAATTTCAGCGCTACCTTCACATTTATGGCAGAAGCAGTCAAATTAATTTACATATCATGGAAATTTTTCATCATATCAGCATATCCACAAAGAAATGAAAACTTTAATTTAATTGATGTATTTACATTACCTTTTTATAGGCATACCCAAATCTAAATTAGTCTACTCTGCGTCCCTAACTTTCTAAGTTAATTTGTTTCAGTTGTTACTTCTTTCATTTTGGTCTGTATTATTGGCTAGAAGATGTCACATTATGGCTCAGCTTGTTTATTTTATATATATATTTATCACACGTTTAGCTCAATATGTGGTGGATATATCACTCATGTAATAAATTTTTGATATTATACTGTGTGTTCTTACGCCACGTGACATCATAATTAAATATCAAGTAGCTTTAGGCGGATGATTGACATAGAATGAAAAAGTAACAAAATAATTCAGTTGAAAAGTGTAGAGTTATAAATGTGAGGCATTTGATGCTGTTTCATTTTTTTCATAAATTGATAAAAATATATTAGAAAATGAAATGCTTGTTTGTTAATCTTCAAGGAACTTTTTTCCATGCGTAAAGTTGTTGACGTCTTGTAGTAAATGTGTTGTACAACTAACAATTATAATGTTTACAGAAAAGATTGAGTTTTAACAAAAGACGTGGTAAAACATGTGATAAAAAGAATCTCTAATGATTAGCGATGGTATATGATTTTTTTCCAACTTGTTATGTGTTTTCTATCCCCTCACCAAGGCTTGGGGATAGAAAACACACAACTCATTGGATTTAAATCATTTACCATCGCAAATCATGAGAGATCCTATATATATATTTATATTGTATGCGGATGCAGCTTTTTTATAAACTGATTTGGATTTGGGCGTCAATGCGTTTACATTCGAAAAGTATGTAAACACTCAGTTTATCATATGATACAGAAGTTCATTCAGGTATCAAAAGTACCCCTCAGAATTTTTTTAGCAAATTTTGATTTCCTGTTAATGGATTGTTGGGAGACTTGTCTAACACTGTAGCATATTCCACCAAAATGGAGCTGGATATCATATAAGACTCTTTTCTCAAACCAGCAAAAGAAGGCTATATTTATTAAATAAAATACACAAAATTTGCATTGGCAGGGTGGAGATGGAGGGAAAGATGTACCCCTCAAAGAAGGTGCAGTAACAGACATCAAAATAGAAGTGACTTCAGAAGATGGAACGATTAAACATTATTTCATTCACGCCAAACGACTGTCTGCTAAAGATGCCTTCCTTAATGACCTCCAGTTTTCTGTGGGAAATCTTAATCCTGCATTTGATCATGATGTCCTAAGTTATTCATGTAAGTTTGTGATGACTAATGGAGACATTGATTTATATCTTTATTGTTTATTAAGATTAATGGAATTCTATTTTTTTAACATGACTCTGTCTTGACCTACACACAACTTTATTCTTGAAGGCCTCCTTCCCTGTAATGTTGCTCAGGTGGTGCTTAAACCAGTGGCTCCAGATACCAAAAATGTGGTGCTGGTGTGTGGTGAAAAACCAGGCACCCCTACAGCCCTGAATGTTGGCGAAACTAATGTCAGCATGGAGGTGACATCAGCAGATGGCTCCAATAAAAAGGCATAAAATTATACTTCATCATTTTGCGTATTGACTTTTACCATAAGAATTGTCAGATGATCAGATTTTGTACGATACTGTATTTTTTTGTCATTGATAGAGGGTGGGAATCTGATTTGCACCAATTGTTTGGTGCATTAAGCCATTTAGAGTAAATTATGATCGTATCAATGCTCTGGTACAAATATATTCAATAAATTCACCTTTACAAAGGTGCAATGCTGACTCATTTAAAGATGAATGCTAAATTTTGCCACCAAGATTTTATTACACAATCAAATTATCATATTTCAACAAATAATCCATCTGGACAAATAAAATATCAAATTACATTCTGGTAAGTGGCAATTATTGTTTTAATTAATTCCTAATTTTTTTTTTTAATTTCAGACATATGTGGTAGATGTGATTAGAAAACAAATACCTCGATTTGTGAAGCTAACGGACGAGAAATTGGCCAAGGAATATGAGTGTCCCTTCACCCTGAGTGCCATATATAGACCCATCACCATTAGAGGGAGTAACCCCAAAAATACATACTCAGCTCCAAACATTGACGAGAAGACACGGAAATCTAAAATCGACCCGCTCAGTGGCATGCCATTAGGGAAAGACTGGAGGATAGTGGATTATGAGCTAGACAAGAAGATTGCTGTAGCTATGGCTACCATTCCACTTACCAATGGAAGTAAGTAAATTGAAGATAATTGAAAGATACTTTTCCAAAAATTCATATGCCTCAAATAAATGGAGGATCGAAATATTTGTATTATCAAGGATTTTATATATAAATTTATCAATGAACATGTAAACCCTATGTGTATAGTTGACAAATATTCATTTACTGTACAGTAAAACTACATGATGCAAGGTCACAGCACAAACAAGCTTATGTTGAACTATCATCCTTACAGCCTAGTCATTTTTTTAGTCAGCCCGTGGGCTGACTAATTAAGTTAGGATGAAACTTCAAATGCGCTTGCGTAAATTGGAATTCTGGGAAGAAATTAGACAGTGCGTGTTAAAGAAATTTGAATAAGTTATGAAAATGGTCAGTTTCTATGTTAAACTGTGCAGTCACCCTTTTGTATTATAAGACTGTCCACGGTTATCGTCTGGAGCCACGATTCGGAGCTACCTGATATTGATATAGTGGGTTGCGACGAGGGACCACGGATTACAGAGAGCAATCGTTTGCAAAATTTTGACAAGCAAAAAAACAAAAACCTACTCAACCAATTTATCCGGGGGGGGGGGGGGGGGTGGTAGCGTATAGTTCCTATAAATACTAGGGGTAACTCCTTCAAAATTCAATTTTATAAATGTAATTTAATAAAAATTTTTGTCAAGAAAAAAAAGGGGGGGGGGGGCAGCCCTCCCTTCCCCCTCCCCCCGATGCTACGCGCCTGTACAGTCATAAAAATAAGGTGCAAACTAAATGTACACCTGCATATTATAATTGTTCTGGAGACTATATACATGTACATGTACATGTATATGGTATTTTAAATAGATTGTGTATTCTCTTTTGACCTAAAAATTAATATTCCGCTGGCTGACTTTCTTAGCTTTTTAAAAAGCTAACCTTGTATTCTTTAAGTCATAAATAATAAATGTATTTTAAACAATAGAATGAAGTATGTTTATAGCAATTTAAAATTGTTTGTACCTGGCATTTTGTGTTAAGTCTGTATGCATGAGTTTCCTAGTGTTTTAGAGGTAATATCATTTCTTTTTCTAAAATGAATGATTTATTTCCGTATAGATTGATATTTCTCTTTACATTTCTTCAGAGTCTTTAGATCCAGCAAAGTTTTCTGAACTGGCATCCCAAATTGAAAATTGTAATATTGCTCCAACAGTTGCAGTAAGTTTATTTTATAGCTGAATTTAAATGCTGAGTTTTTGTTTTATTCTGCCTCTTTAAACAAGTTAAACTGTGTTATATCATATAAACACAAATACGAGTACCGGTTTATCTAAATAAAGATGCAGAATAATTACCTACAAAATTTCAATTCAGTAGTCATTTAAAAATTTTTGGTGTTTTTTTTTTTTAATTTGACAGGATGTGACGGATAAATTCAAAAATGCATCTGCTCCTCTGAAACACACTGTGGAGGTAATTTAATGACTTAGTTTAAGAATAAGAATATTTGCAGTTTTACGTTGAATGTTAAATAGGAAGTAATAATGTATAACATGTACACGATTCATAGGTCAGGAAGTGGGAAAAAAACTTACATCAGGTCTTTGATGAAACTGATGTGGATAAACTCTGTAAAAGTGGAGAGGTTTACCTACAGAAGTATTTTGATTCCTTACCAAAATCAGGTAATTCAGTTCACATTTGATATAAGCTAGAAGCCTTTGATCTTTTAAGATTATTCCTCCCATTATTTAGTACATTTTTTAATGAAACTATTTAAAATGCATAATTATATGCATTACATCACAAGCTGCTTTCCGTCAAAAAAAACTATACTAGTACCTGTATGTAAAACTGGTCTCATCAATATTTGAAAAGCTACCAATTTTTGTACATTTCATTGTTGAGTTGGTCCACACAATTTAATGTTCATTGAAATGAAATTTCTAACCATAAATTGTATTAGTAGGATCAACACTGGCCACAAATTTCATTATACTTGAAACTGATTTCTTACTAAATTCATGAATATTAAAGAAACCACAGTACATTTACAGTATTCAATAAAAAATTTTATGAAATCTTAAAACACAATTACATACCGGTATATAGTGTAACTGCCTCATTAGAAATATCTGTTATATATTCACAGGACAGTTTAAACAGTGGCCCCATGGAGAGACACCTCTCGACTTCCTTGACAATGCCTCTCACTGCTTTGCCTGCGCCATTAAAGGAAAACCCAAAGATGCTGCCCTCCATATGAAACTGGGGCAGGTTTTGGAGGAGAGATACTATGCAGAAGATTTGTTTGGGCTTAAAAAAGAAGTAACTTCAATGATTCTGTGTTACATAGTTTATCCAATTTTTTTATTTATTTGCAACATTTAATTGCACGAGTTTAGAGGATATAAAATTTACAAGATTTTAAACAGATATTATGTATGACTTGTCACTGTTTACAAACTTATTTATTCTTTCTAATGACAGAAATTATGTAAACGGAATTTTAGAAGAATTTTTTTTACTGGTATTTTTGTTCATTCAATTCTCCAAAAAAATAAAATTGATGGTTTTTTTTAACAGCTAAAAATTACAAAATTTACATATACAGGTATATTACATGTTGATCTTCATTGCATTCTTCTTTATGACATAGGAAGGTGGTGAATCTTTGCCATCCTTCAACTTTGAGGCAAAAGAGAGTTCCAAAGAAGAGGAGTGTGCTGCTATATGTAAATTACGCGGTGTCGACGCAGCCTCAGCTCCTATTGCTCTACAGCTAAAGGCCATTGATGAGGAATACCATCACCTTGTTAACAGTGGCCAGAGTGGCAAGGCAGACCATGTACAGGGACTCTTTTTATGGAAATCCAAGCAGGCATCTCAAGTAAGAAAAGGCTTTTTTTCCCTTTGCATAGTAATTTATACTTTTGCCGACATCACATCTCTTTATTCATTTCTCCCTGTAATTACTAATGTGCGTGCTCTCTCTCTCTCTCCTCTCTCTCTCTCAGAGTTTCTTTAAGAGTTGAAGTCTCTCTCTTTCTGTCACTCTCTTGCACATTTATGTAACTACATACCATAACAACTATGCAGGTATACAGAAATAACATCTCCACCTTACTTTCTAGTTTCAGTTCATGAATAATGTAATGGTACATGCATTTAAAACTTGCATTACTCTTGAAACCTTTTCTACACTGACATATTTTTCTCATTGTTTCTATCCTTGATCTTACCCAGGAAGGTATGGCTGCCCAGAAAGCTCAGGACCAAGAGTCGCCCCTTGGTCAGGCTTACCAGAAATACATGGATGCCCTGACCTTAGATGAACCCAAGGCCATCTACAACTTCCATGTGGGGCGCATGCTGGTCATACAGGGTAACTTTGATGAAGCAGTCAAAAGATTGGAAGTGACACTCAACTGGAATCCTAAGCACCAGTTCTCCAGGTTGGAATTAAAAAAAAATAAAAAATATTCTATTTTTCATGTAATAAAGTATACAGTACAAAATAAATAAGTTCAGTTAAGTTATTTTTCTCAGGTTTGGGGTTTTATACACTCTTATGATAATTCAATTTCAGCATAGTGCTATTTATATCAATTCTATTCAGTACCCAGTAATAAAAAATTTGATGATTTTTTTCATTTACAGATTCTACTTGGGTTTGGCCTTGGCCCTTCAGAAGAATGGACCTGGGCCCAGGGCCAAAGAGACCATCTCTTATCTACTAGAGGCCATGGAAACTCTTTTGACCCTACATACCAAGTCAGCCATGACCCCAGATGACCCTCGGTAAAATAGTGTTAAAAAGTCATTTCCCTTTTGCAATCTTAAAAATCAAATGCCTGCCTGCTGCATTTTAATTTGAAATGTTATTTCTGAGGAAATTGTAAATGATATTTTTTGGCCTTAGATACTTGTTAATAAATTAATGAACATGAAAATATGATTTGTCAGTTAAAAGAGTTGTATTTCTATTACAGAGACATTCCAGCCATTTTACATTCAGACAACTTGTTAAGATCATCCAATGTCCATCTGCTAAGAGGGATTGTAAATCTAGGAAAGTTGTTGCAGAAGAATACAGATGTCAAAGACTGCATGTCTCCTGAACATGTTTTTCATACGTGAGTAGCATATTGGTAAAAATTTTTAGATTTTATTCAGAAAACCTGCAATTGTAGTATGTTGCACAAAATCTTACTGAAATTATAAAAGCTTAGTACGTTATAAATGATCTTTCCTCTCTGCAGTTTAAAGTATACAATGATGTCACCTTATTAATCTTGCATCTCTCAAGTACATCTGTATGTCCTGATTCTCTCTCTCTCTCTCTTTCTTTCTCTCTCTTGATCTCTCTAATATGTCCCGATCCTTTCTTTCTCTCTCTCATCAAAATTGTGTCTGTATAATAAAATAACCCCCCCTTTGTTTTACCTGACCCACACAGGTCTGCCCTGTTGGCCTCTCAGGTCCTGCCCTACATTTCCCAGGGAGACGCCTATAAGCAGCTGGAGTGGGTCCTGCTCGAGTCTCACTCCAACCTGCTAGACATCCTGCTGAAGGACCCTGCCAAAAACGCCGGCTTGATCGAGCAGCGGTGCCAAAGGTTGTCTGCCCTCATCATGAACTCTACACTGCCAATGAGTGAAGACCTACTTAATCTACAGGAACAGGTTTGTATTTTATGGGCCAAAATCAAAATCAATTAGTTTCTCGGGGGGGGGGGGGGGGGGGGAATTGCATTGTGTCAAATGATTCTACTTGTATTCAAATTTGCCCATATTAAAAAGGAAATCAATTTCATATTTAGGTCTAAAAATATCAAATTAAACATTCTATCCAAATTAGTATCCAAATTCTCTTAAACTCATGATCTAGCATACTTCATGATATAATTTATAATCATATTTCTGAATATATATGAGTTGTTGATTAAACTTTTTGTCCTGTTGTTTGTATATAGACTTGTCAGAAACTGGTCAGCCTCCAGCCCTGTAGCAGTCTGTCCCTCTATCGACTGGGCGTCTCCCAGTTTGATAAGTTTGAGAACTGTCCGCCTGGTGACACAGCCAATCAGATCCTGAAGGAAGCCATGACGTCTTACCAGGCCTGCATCAGTCTGGAGGGGAAACCTGCCTCTGGAGATCCTCCAGAGTCACTTACAGGTAGGGTATAGGGCTAGGATTGCATGAGGTCATGGCAGTAAGAAGTAAATATAGGGGTTTAAAGAACTTTGATTTGCTTAGTTTTCTAATGACAGAAAATAAATACAATCGACAGTTGATGTACATGTAAATCATGCTACAATTGAAATTGGAGAACCTTTACCTGCATTTTCTAGAAGTCCTGAATATCAGGGCCAATATAAGTCCAAACAGTTTGTTAGTGTATGTACTAGAAATTAGATTAAATCCTTGTATCCATGCCAGTGTTATGTACTTAAGTGAAATTTCATTTATGATATTAAGATTAATGGAAGTCTATTAAATGTAACAATGATACAGAATATCAATTTCTTATTTGTTAAGTACAACTTTTCCATAGGGCAGCAGTGGTGGCAGGACAAACTGAAAGCAGAAGAGGAAGCAAAGAAGGCAGAGGAGGCGAAGAAAGCTCCAGCACCAGCTGCCAAAGGGGGACCAGCAAAGCCTGCCCCGGCCGCTAGGGGAGGGGGAGCAGCAGGGAGGGGAGCTCCTGCCTCAAGAGGGGCACCTGCTGCCCGAGGGAGAGGGGCAGCCACTACACCAGCCAGAGGTTTGTGTGCCATGTGTATATACATGTACCTACATGTAAAAGTAATACTTTGGGAACATCAGATTTTGTAGGAAATCAGAATTCAAGAGGTACATATACACTAGTTTGTATACATTACATACATTTAAAAATTATACAATAGAATCATCGGATTTTTGCAGGAAATCAATATTTTTACTTACAAATCTTATTACCTAATACAAGTTTATATCATTATACCGGTATGAAAAAATAATCTGTAATTAAAGAAAATCATCTATCGACAAAATCCTGATTGATTTAAATTACTTATAAAAAATTGGACATGCATTCAGAGAAAATCAAATGATTCAAAAGTAATACAGTGAAATTGAGAGCTGTGTGATTCTTTGATATTACAGAGAGTGCTTTTTCTATACGCAATGTATGTGTATTGTAGGATCTAACACCAGGCTTTGTAGGTATTTTCAAGTAGAAATAGATTTCTGTAGTCTGAAAATAAGCAATTGTAATGTAGTAATAACTGGTAAAGCAGTGGGAGTTTTAAGAGGACTTGGTACAAACAATCTATTTTTCACCAAATTTTAAGAAATCTGAAAAAACATGTTCATTTCCATAGAGGTTTATATTTAGAATGGCAAATTCTTTCTTTTTGATATTTTGATATATAAGAAATTTCTTATCGAAATAAGTAATATATATATATATATATATATATATATATATATATATATATATATATATATATATCAGCTTAAATATCCATCCACATTTTCTTTATTTGTAGCATGCATGTCTCATAATCTCTCGACTTAGTCTTAAAAACTTTTACTTTGTTATTTACCGGTATACACATGAAGATAATATAAAAAAGAGCCTTTTACTGTACATGTATATTGCTAGAGATGTAGCTAATATGTCAAATTTAACACTTTTTGTGTCACTTTGAACACCAGTTCCCTGTTTTAAACAAATTAAACAAGCAAGCATATATTTGTATTCATTTTATTCTTGCAATGTGGTATAAACAATGAATACATGTACATATTGAACAACTCTTCACATATAAACTTGGACAATGAAACAACAATGTATATATCTAGAGTCTTGTGTATATATATATAGATATGCAAAATGAGGAACTTTAACATATTAACTGTATTACAAGTTCTTTAAATGTGAAATACCGGTATTTGTAATCCTCTGATAATTAATTGGCAAACTATTTTTAAACAATTCAAGGTGGTGCAACAGCAGGAAGAGGTGGTGCAGCCAGAGGTGGTGCAGCTGCTAAGGTCATTATGAATATTCATGCACTGAACAAATTGCATTATTTTCAATTTATGTTAATGATATCACTGGATATTTATAATTAACATTTATCACAAGACTTAATAAATCACCATGGAGCCCCCCCCCAAAAAAATCAAGAAGTTAATCTTTATCATTATATGAGGATGTACATGTATTTGAAAGAAATTTCATCAGAATATTAATGAGGTTTTGAAGATATTTTGAAATTCGTTTCACAGACTCCTGCTGGAAAGGCAGCTCCTGCCCCCGCAGCATCAAAAGCCCCTCCAGGTAAAGGCGGGCATCAATGTGAAGCCACACCCCCTGCCCAAAAAGCTGGAGGTAACACAAAACGACCCTTCACCTTTGATACATGCACATGTGTTTGGCCTGTTATTTTACAATCTTTATTGTTACTCAAATCCACTTTGTCACAGACTTTCCTTTTTTTTGTGTTAGAAGTTTCCTAAAAATCATACTACCACGTATCTTAGATTTAATGATATTCAGAATCTTTACTGACTGCACTTTTTCTAAAAGTTAAATTAAAAAGAAGTTCATCATGTTTAATAAAATTTTAAGCACATCTACTACCTATTTGGCATTTTCTTGCACCTCTATTGTTCAATGAAAAGAGCTTTAGGCTATAGGTAGCTATTGGGTTTAGTGAGGCAAGAATGAAAAGGTAAGATACTATAAGTTATGTTATAGTCTATAATATACATGTACCACAAATGTTTCCATCTGAAAAGCCTCTTTTTCTTTGATTATGATCACCTCTCTGAGATTTTAAAACTGGTTTCCAATCATTATAATATATATTAGCCAAAGAGCCACCAGCTCCTGAACCCAAGAAGGAGGAAGCAAAACCAGAACCTGCACCAGAATCTAAACCAGCTGATGATAAACCGGCTCCCATCAACCCAAAGACTTACCACGCAAGACTAGGACTGGCCAGGGCTTACAGAGCAGCTGGGGATATTGACCAATCCAAGAAGTTCTACAACGAAGTCATGACTATGGCTCCTGAGGTTAGAAACAGAATACTAAACATCATTTAGATGATGACTATCTCTAAAGGTGCCACACTAGTAAAAGAAATTAAAAGTGTTTTATAGGACTGTGCTCTGATCGTTACTTTGACTTAGAAACTTGCTTCAGGGTCATTGTACACCCTTTATCCACTAGCAATCTTTGGGTTAAGTACAAGGCAATGGAGATTAAAGCCTAGACATTTTTACAGATATATACTATGACCTTGATTTTTAGCTCACCGAGACGAAGTCGGGGGGAGCTTATGCTATACCCCCGGCGTCGGCGTCGGCGTCCGGACCTGGTTAAAGTTTTTGTTGCAGGTCCTGTATCTAGTTTATTACTAGTCCTATCTTCACCAAACTTGCATGGATGATGCATCTGGACCTACTTATGGACTTGAAAGACTTGGATGCTGAATCTGGGCCATGAGTTTCAGATGCTGGAGGAGGTTAAGGTTTTTGGAGCAGGTTAAAGTTTTTGGTGCAGGTGCCCTTTGATAGCCATATCTAAGTTACTACTGGTCCTAACTTCACCAAACTTGCATGGATGATGCATCTTATGATACTGATGCACCAAATAGGCTTGAATGCTGAATCTGAGCCATAGGTTTCGGATGCTGGAGGAGGTTAAGGTTTTTAGAGCTGGTTAAAGTTTTTGGAG
>WFKH01006014.1:38087000-38100080 GCA_016163765.1 Magallana hongkongensis
GTTAAGGTTTTTAGAGCTGGTTAAAGTTTTTGGAGCAGGTGCCCTTTGATGATTATATCTTAGTTATTACTAGTCCTAACTTCACCAATCTTGCATGGATGGTGCATCTTATGATACTGATGCACCTGACAGGCATGAATGCTGAATCTGAGCCATAGGTCTCGGATGCTGGAGGAGGTTAAGGTTTTTAGAGCTGGTTAAAGTTTTTGGAGCAGGTGCCCTCTGATGATTATATATGAGTTATTACTGGTCCTAACTTCACCAAACTTGCTTGGATGGTCGGTCTTATGATACTGATGCACCTGATGCTGAATCTGAGCCATTGGTTTCGGATGCTGAATGAGGTTTAGTTTTTTGGAACAGGTCACATGTTTAATAGATAATAATACTATTTCAAACTTGCATAGTTGAATTAACTTTAATATAAATGAATCGCAGAGGTAGCTTCAGATGCAGAGCCTGATTTCCATTATCAAGGATGCTAAAAAATATATCTTAGTTATTACTGGTCCTGACTTCACCAAACTTGCATGGATGGTGCGTCTTATGATACTGATGTACCTGACAGGCATTGATGCTGAATCTGAGATATAGGTTTCGGATGCTGGAGGAGGTTAAGGTTTAAAGAGCTGGTTAAAGTTTATGGAGCAGGTGCCCTCTGATGATTATATCTTGGTTATTATTGGTCCTAACTTCACAAAACTTGCATGGATGATGTGTCTTATGATACTGATGCACCTGACATGCTTGAATGCTGAATCTGAGCCATAGGTCTCGGATGATGGATGAGGTTTAGTTTTTTGGAATAGATCACATGTTTTATAGATATTAGTACTATTTCAAACTTGCACAGTTGATTTAACTATAATATAAATGAATCGCAGAGGTAGCTTCAGATGCAGAGCCTGATCTCCATTATCAAGGATGCTAAAAAAATCTCCTACCTCACTTAAACCTGCTTGATAGATGTGTTTGTTGTTAAATGATATAACATGATTCCTATGATATAGTATTACATGTAAATGATATGATACACTATTGTTTTATATGATACAATATTATATCATATTGTAAAAAGTTATATGATACGATATGATATTGTATCATTTTTTTGTACATTATGATATGATATTATGTCATGTATTTGTTATTTATAGTATTGTATATTATGATACAATATTGTATAATATGATATTGTATTATATATTTAATATTTTATCACATGATTTTGTTTCATATGATATTGCAATATGTGATATTGTATCATATGATACGATATTGTATAATATATAATATTGTATAATATGATATTGTATAATATGATATTTTGTTTATATAATATAATATTATATCACATGAATTGTATTATATGATATTGTAAGATATAATATTGTATCATATGATACAATATTGTAGTATAATATGATATTGTATTATATAATATATTACTATATCACATGCTTTTTTATCATATGATATGATGCAATGTTGTATCAAATCATATGATACAATATCATATTATGTATCAAATATGATACAATATCATACAATACAATATCATACTACATCATACAATATAATATCATATGTTACAATATTGTGATGTATTATGTGATATGATATTGTATCATGTAATACTATATTGTATCATATGTTATATAAATAAATGATATTGTATTATGTGATCAAATACAATAATGTATGACACGATACAATGTCATATCATATGTTACAATATTATATTGCATAATTATTTATTGCAGTATAAGATTGTATTATATGATACTATATTATTAGTATCATAGGATGCAATATCGTATTATATATTATTGTATTGATAAACATTGTATCTTATAATACCTTATGAAATGAGCATATGATTGTCATACAATTTTTTAACATATGATATACGATTTTGTGTCAAAACAGTTTCCATGAATATCCAAGATCATTAACTATGATTTTCATATCATATGATAAAGGTGGTCTCATAAAGGTGATGCCTCATAAAGGTGATGTCTCGTCTCGGTGAGCTTTGTAATCTGTGATTACCTATGTTTTATATTGAACTTCGGTTCAAGATCCATGCACATTCTTAACTTAAAGGCATGATGTTGGAGATACATGAGCTAGACTGAGTCAACGAGAGATATGAGAGTCTGAACTAGGATTTAAGAGAGATATCTACCTGTACTTTGACCTTGACCTTTGACTTAGAAAAGTTAAATAATCGCACATGTTTACCGAATGCACTGTTGTATGAATATGCCATCAGTTCTTCATTTGCAAAATAAACTAACTTCTCAGTACCCCTAAATTAATGATATTTTATAGGTCCATGATGCCTGCATTGAATTAGCCGAGATGTTAGCCAAGACAGATCCCAAAGGAGCTGTGGATGTGTACTGCAAGTTCCACATTTCTGATCCACCCACTTTTGATGATGGCTATATTCTGGGTGAAATTGTGCGTCTTTTGATGAAGGCTGAAGATTACGAAGACAAAAGACTGGTGAAGAACATGATACTTTATGGGAAAGTTTATGGCTTAGGTATGACAAGACTCTCTTCATGAGGATTTCTTTTGTAAAAAATATTGTGGATTCAATAGATTTGTACATGGATTTCATGGGCCCCCCTCACCAAAGAACTTACATCCTTAACTTTAGCTTTTATATTGCTGTTTACTGAATACCCGAATCTGTGATTATATATAACTTACAAAAAATCTGTTTTGTTTTTCAGCTGTTTTGGAAAAATATGTAAAAATATTGGAAGAGAAGTTTAAGAATAAGATTCTACAGGAAGTGTATGCTGGTGTCAATGGGAAATCTGTTGATGATGCTGATATGCAGGCCTTCTTCAAATTCAAATGTTGGATTTAACTAATGATACATATATTGCTTAACAAATTATGAAAGCTAGGGCACCAGCAGGATCATCATAAATGAAAGACAGGGTAGAACAAGTACATTTTCTGTATACCAGTAATTTGTGATTAGATATGAATTTTTTTTTACATAAATGTACATTTATGTAGCCTTTTTTCATGTTCAACTGATAATTCAAGTACATGTGTGTAAGTGTCTCAACCTCCACAGTATGTACTGGTACAGACTTACTGTATTATGGTGGCTTCAATTATCCCTTAGTGTCAAATTCCCTTAGAGATTGCATATTACTTACATGTATGTAGATGTGCCAAGTACATCAGCATTCTTGAATTTGCAGCTTTGATTTTATTTTTATATTTTACTGGAGAAATTTTTTTACTTTGTCTGTGATAAATACTTTCTTTTAAAATAGCTTTGTTTGTTTTTAATATCTTCAAATGTGTTATGCAAGGGGAAATTTTTGCATACCTATTGCACTCTGGTTCTGTATTCCCTACATCTACCAGTTGCAACACAGTTTGCTTCTAACCAAAAACCTCAAAAAGTTAGATATACTATGGAAATACGTACAAAAGCAGTAAACAAATTTTATCCTGTGTTCATAGCATTATGAATATCAAGTTCTCTGCTTGCATTAATACAATATTAGATGACTGTGCTAAATTGCAGTTATTACCGGTTACTCCTGTTTACTGTAATATGATGTTAACTGTTTAATTATTTACTCATCAACTAAATATTATTAATACGGTAAACTTGTTACTGTCTACAGAAATTTGTTTGTTGAAGTCCAAAGAAGGCACTCTATGGACTGGAACAACTGAAACCACATATAGACGGTCAGTCAGTATTAATCCTAATAAATATTTTTTTGGTTTTGTTAAGGATCTAAGCCTTCTGTAGATTGATATGTATATAAGAAAGAATTGCAATGAATGATAAGTTCTGTCTGCCATATTGCCTCCTAATTTTTGCCATGCACCACCTACAGAAATTTAGATGGCAAACGTGACGCATTTCATCTAAAGACAGCTTCGTTCTGGTCCGTGGCAAAATGTTTATCATTACTTGATCAAGGCAAATTAAATAGATCAAAGTTGAACCTCTCCTTATTTATAGTGGTAAGTCACAAATTACATTTGCTTAGTACTTGATCATGCATAAACAGTACAGTCGGCACAAATCCTGTATTTCCTGTGCCCCACTATGGCATCATCACACAAGTAGGAATTTGACCAAATGAGACTGTACGAGACTGTATTGCCATTCCAAAGACTTTGGGATACATCTTATCTTGCAATATTTACAATTTTAACCCCCTCCGCTTTCCAAAAGCATGGATTGTTTTACCATATTAAGTCTCTGAAAGGGTCAAGCTTTAAATAGTTTCAAAACAAGACAAGATCTTTCTCCAAAAAAAGGAAGTTTACTAGACAAGTAAACACACATGTAAACTTATAATCTGATGTATTATAATAATAAATTACTATTTCCAACAATCAACAAACAGAAACAAGATCATTGCACTTTATCATGGAGACTGAAAATAAATTATATAAAAGAAACAAAAAAACCTGTCTTTTTTATACATGTGGAGTGTTGACAATTGACATACATATATATCTAGACTAGAGTAGACCCCTTCTCCACATAATAATTCAAATATCTAAGTATTTTAAAAACCTATCACATTTATTGCTACAGGGACTATATGTAATGCAAAAAAATTTAGCAATGTTCTATCACAATGCAACATCTATACTCATCTTGTCACGTCTTTGTGAGAAATAACAGATATGAATGGCCATCCAGTCTATTTTTGTTTTTATGAAATATTTCTTTAGGAAAACAGTTGACAGCTACACACAAATTCACCAACAGAGCTACATAAAAATGAATCCACCAAACACCTTCAATTAATCAACAAATGAATCATATTTGTTTATATAGACACTAAGTATTTATCATCAGTCAATAGTTTGTAAGTTACACTTAAAAAATGTCAAATAATTTACTTTTCAACAAGATAGTCAGTACGCAAGATGTAAAACTACGATTGAATTTCAAATGCGTTGGAAAGAAGGGAAATAAGTCAGTTTAATGTCATTTTCCTCCAGAAAAACATATGAATCAAATGAGAAATCAAAGGCCGGAACGGCCACAAAGGCGTCGAGCTGACATTTTCTTTTATATAGAATGATATCAATAATTTGAATTTCTGTACTATTAGTCGTATATCAAATAATATAAGAATAAAAAAGTAAATGAATTATGTTTTGTGTTGCTTTAAAAACAAAAATAAGTTTCCTTATAAAATAGGTAGTGATGCGTTTATAATACAATAACTCATCATAGTTACGAAAGTCGAAGAAATTTCAAAGTTCAAAAATAAATTATTTTCTTTCTGCTTTAAACAGTCTTTGAACAATTTTCACAGGTTCATAACTTGAATACATCAACAGTGTGTCCCTAATTATAATAATAAAACATACTTTTATTTATTTCAATTCCCGTTTGAAACAAGATTACCTATGGTATATTGGCAATACACAACACGTGTTATCTAAAATGCTCGACCAAACCAACTGCATTATCGTGTTTATTAATTGCAACAAAATCACTAGATACGTTTATCGCTTACATTTATTTTGGAGACCGTGCCCGATAGCAAAATAAATTTACACATCAAATTTTATTTCTATCGGACACGGTCTCCAATTAATATGTAAGCGATAAACTTAAATAATATTTAGTGAATTTTTACGCCTTATTGTATTCATCCGCCATTTCTTATTTAAGCAAATTTATACTTATGCAATGAGTTGTCAATAACCAGGGAGGCAAAGTTGGGTTTTCTGTACACAATTTAGTTGAATAAATGGAATAAAAATCTTGTAATACGTTGAATACTTTAAGGAACTTATTTCTTATGCGCATTTAAAAGGCGGTGCAGAGTATGAATTTTTGGAGGATTGCCAATCCAGACGATCGCTAGAAGGCTGCCGAGCATTAGCTCGACGCCTTAAAAACAATCAACGTTTTCCACACATCCTTATTATATTCTTGAAGTTCCCTTCGAATGCCAAAACACATGGCATGCCCTTGTACATGTATATAATGCCCTAAATCAATGCAATACACATTCCATGTTTACTTTTAACACAGTCACTTATAATATTGTATTTAAACATTTTCAAATACATGTATATCAATTTTAAAGGACTACATATGATTTGAGCCTAAAATGGCCCCTAAAATGAACATCATCATTTACATGCAACAGTAATTCTTTGTTTTCTTTGTGCATATATACAGGTGAAGTTTCTTCATAGTTTTCATTTTGATTCAAGTGCCCACGATTTAGAAATATGACATCATAAAGTTAACCTTTTCCCGCCATTTTTGCATTTTTAGCATAAAACGGCTTGTTTTCAATCAATTTTTCTTTCAGAATAAAATCATTGAGCGATTGCTTGAACAAACAACATATTTTCATTACAGATGTATCTATCCAAGACTAATTAGTGATAAGAAGTTTGTTTTTGTTCAACGCGTTGCTCTATATTTCCCATTAAAAAAAAATTTTTTTAAATGTCAATTAACGACTGATTTTGATTGAATTACAAAAATAGCGTCACTTCTGATGTCATATACTGCCAGTGAGTACAAATAAACCAAATAAAATATCTTATATCAACTCTTCTAAAAAATAACGTCACAATTTAATTTACCTGAAACACTTTAAAAAACAGCAAATTATGGATGCCAAATTTGACTCGTATCTTATATATAGTCCTTAATGATTAAAGTCCTGATACCTCTCTTTTAGTAGTTCTCATTTACATAAGTTTACATTTTTGTTTGTAAATCTAAGCCTTGTTTGTGCAAGTACAATAGCAGCAATCAATTATACATGTACATGATAAAGAACTCGCATACCCTGGTAATGTTTTCCAGTTACTCTTTCATTCAGTTTTAAGAAAATGCGCAACTCAAAATGCCTTATTTAAAACATATAAATATTGCTTATAGTAATTAGTGATACGACCCCAAAAAGCACTAAAATATAATAAATCCAATTCAAAATATGTAAAAATAAAAAAAAATAATCAAAAAACCCAAATACTGCCAGTAAACAAAATCAAAATATAGCACCGCTATAAAAGCCAGAAAATGATGCTCATTTACGATTCATACCCAGTTAACGGACAGTGGGAAAACTTGCCAATATTTGTTCATACATGTAAATCTCAACAAACTTCTTATCTACCAGTAATTGTATTTGAAATTATATCATATTCTTGAAAAGTGAAAGTAAAGATACTGTCTTAAACCATTGGATTTCATAAGTTTGGATTTCAATAGTTATCATTTGAGCAACACCATGGCACATTCTACTATTAAACAAAATGATTTTTAATATACATGTACTTTTATGTTGAGACCATATTATTTGTTCTCAATGCAACTGACAAAAGCTACATACTGGCATACTCAAATACTCTGAACACATGGAATCTATCAAGAAGCAGCTAAAGTCTTTGCAAACTGGACACACACACACAGTCAAATAAAAAGTCCCTAAATCTTTTGTATACAAAATTGCAATCAGTATACATATAACATACTACAACAACATTATTGATCAACAACCTTCATCTTTATCATATAATGCTGCAAAAGATCCTTTAAATTAAATATATATAGTGTTTATAGTGTTCAGTATACAAGTACATTCAGTATACAAAAAAAAAAAATCAAACTGAGAGAGACATGTTTAATAAGTTAAAAGTATATTAACTTGTTGTAACATTTTTTAAATTCAAAATCCTATGTTGGACTGATGTTTTGGTGTCACTTAAAATAAGGTTCAAGTAAATTAAATGCAGTAAATTTTCTGCTGGCTATGCCTCTGAGTCATATTGTTTGTTAAATGCATGGGGGAAAGATTAGATTAAAAGGGGGGGGGGGGCTCCATATTTCCTACAGTCAAATATATAATTTATACATATTAAAAATATGAATACATTGTAAATCCTAAAAAAATAAGAGCTCTATATCAACAATGGAAGAAACCGATAGCATTAGTAAACACCATATCCCCCTGATACAATGTACAACAAGAATGCACTATCGAAAGATAGAAAGAGGAGGGAAATTAAAAAAATCAACCCGTCAAAAAACAGCCCTCTGTACAAAAAAATCAACAAGAGAAGTCTTCAAGGAAGTCTAGATAACAGAAAATGGAAGTACATGTAACAAGGAAATCAATACATGAATAATATTCTTTGGCAACAAAATTCCTGTCCTTGTAATGAATACTCTGCAGAAGCTGGGTGGCCGGCAAACAGGAGATCACGGCTAATGCAAACCAGGACACACATCTGCAGCCATCTGAGAGAGGAGATAAAATGGAAGGAAACTCATAAGTGCACCAAATCAAATTGCAGATTACATGGGTTATTTTGGCTAGTCTACGGATTTTGCATGTATTTATAATTCATAAAATTTTAAATGAAATTAAAAAATGTCTGTATATGAAATGAAAGTGAGACATCTCTTGCCTGCTGGCTGTTTGGCCTGAGAAACTTTTTTTGTCTCATACAGGTCATCAGAGTCATCAAGAGTTTCCATTTCATTAGAATTTATTCTAAATAATTTTTGAATTGTAAGAACTAAGAAAAAAAATGTAGAAGTATTTACCTTGTTGTGTGACGTTAAGTTAGACGCTATCAAACATCAGTTTCTGGACGAGATGCTAATTTGGCTTCCTCAAACATCATTTCTATTTTTTCTTCTTCCTGTAATATGCAATGAAAACTTTACTGCAATGCATATAATTCACTCTCCACAATTTCTATATTTATTTATCAGTTATATAAGCAAAATATCGAATGAGAAAAATATATATGAATCATTTTTCACACTAAATATATCATTTATATCGCAGGAAATTTTAGGAGAAAAATATATGATCATTCTGTAAAAAAAAATAAACAAAAGCAATTCAGAATATGTTCAACATTAAAAGTTAAAACATGAATTCCCCATTTCCACCCTAACCCCACACCCCCCTCTCCATACCAAAATAAAATCCCTGAAAGGTTTTAAAACACAATGATCTACATGTATTACCTTCTTGCATTCCTGCAAGAATTTCTCCATCATCTGTTGATGCTGCTGGAAAAGTTTCTCTATTTGCTTTGATTGTCTGATTTTTAACCTTTTTCGCTCATCCGTGAACCGTTTAATGTTATTTTCACTTATTTCTTTAATACGTCTGCAAAAGAATAAATTACACAAATTACAACTTATTCAATTACAAAATTTTTTAATCACCCTGTAACATTAAATAATATCTGGATAATGTTAAATCGCAATGCTTTTGTTATTTCTGGAAAAATAATTGAGTCCATCTCATTCTTATTTCATAGCCTTCTAAGTACCACTACTTCAAATTTTATAACTCTGCATCTTTGTAATTGCACAGATAAAAGAAATGCACATTTGTCATGCAGATACAATTTCAGACACATGAAACATATTGAAGAAGATCTGTCATGACACAAATTATCATCAATTCATTCAATTGACTTCAACATCCCCCTTACCTCTCCCTCTCTGCCTTAGCTTTGATTGTTTTATCATTCATTACAGCTTTACTGGACTCCATGGACTGCTTGGACTGTTTGACTGTCAGCTCTTTTTCTTCTCTAAAAATATATACCAAAATTAATGTAAAGAACATCAAAATTAGCACAAGATAACATACAATGACAAACTTGCAACTACCTGCAATTGTTAACATTAAGGACCAGCACTCATCTCTCTTTGAGATAACTGAGGACAAGCATTTGACTGTTATTGAGATATCTAAGGACCAGCGCTCACTTGCGAATGAGAATGAGAAAGCTAAGGACCAGCACTTACTTCCCATTGAAATAGCAGAGGACCAGCATTCACTTACCATTGAGATATCTAAGGACCAGCTCTCATTTGCCATTGAGATACATATATCTTAGGACCTGCACTCACTTGCCATTGAGATAACTGAGGACCAGCACTCACTTACCATGAAGATGACTGAGGACTACACTCACCTGTCATTGAGGACCTCCAGCTCCTTGATCTGGTCCTGTTGAGCTGCTTCAAACAGCTTTTTCAGAAGCACATTTTGCTGCACCACATGTTCCTTCAGTAGTTCGTGTTCATCCTTCAGCTGTTTCTGGGAGATGTCAGACCACTCCTTTGTATGCTTGGCCACCACCTCTGAAATCTGATATATACACTAACTGTTTAGTTTTCACCTTATTCAATTATTGTCAAAAAATTTCCATCACTGGCCAGTTGCTGATGGTCAGGATATACATGTACAAGTACATGTCTGTATTCATAAGCACAAAAACTGTCAACACGAAAATAGTTTCTTGTTAGCAAGCACACACATACATGTACATATTTGCTCAATATTAGAATAAAAGTCTTGGAAAAAATGCAGAATAGGATATATCTGTACCTCTATTTTATGGTCATCAATTAAAGCTTTAGAATCTGTCACATCACTGAAACGGAAAAAAATAATAAATTATCTTCTAAATACACTGTAAATACCGGACCTTGACCAAAATCATACAAATAAAAAAAAATGTTTGCCAAGTAGAAACAAGCCTTTACATAAAAAACGAGCTTCATAAATAATGCATTTTAAAAATTCAGAACTCATTTCTGACAGAAAAGACAATATATATACATAAAGTCATCACCTCACTTTCAGTAATTTTGGTGTTCTGAAGGATCATATTCTTACACAGGAAATATGTTTACATGTGTAGTATATAAGTGGTCCCAAACATGTATTGATCACATAAATACCCTGTAAATAAGAGTCATTCAGTGAAAGATATTCTCCGACTCACCCTTTGTTTTTGCTTTTCTCGATGGCTGTCAGCTTTTTGTCGCGTGTAATCACTATCTTGTCAACCACCAGACAGTGCTGTTTGTGCATAGCTGACTTGTCCTTCTGATGTCTCTTCTTCATCACTTGTAGCTCCTTCTGCTGCTTCTTCAGCAGTTTCTGAAAGTTTTTGTCTGATTTCACACTCTCTCTTGTAAGGTGAGGGAAATTGGGGTCATCTGTTGAAAAAGATATTGTTACATCAGTACACACTGGAATCAAACCAATTTCTATGGATTTCCAAAAAACATTTATCAATTTTTCAAAAAAATTAATCTTATGCAACAGTGTGCACAGTTATGTGAGTATAAAGGGAAACACTCTCTTACTCTCTAATTGGTAATTTTGTGCCTCATCCCCTTCTCATTTTTGGCTTGGAGATTTCTGAAGGTTAAAATTTTTTTTCCCTCATTATGCCTGACTGTCTCTCTCTCTCTCTCTCTCTCTGTCTCTCTCTCTCTGTAATCATGAGCCTTACCTCTCTTTTCATCCTTTGTTTTGGCTTGCTGGTTGTTGGAGTTGACAGACAGTTGACCATTGGTGCTGGGTTTTAGTTCTGCTTTACTGGCATTCTTTGGAAGCACAGGGGCATCAGATATTGACTCACTGTCATAGCCAAACTTATCAAACATTCTCTGCTTCTTGTCTTGGGGATTTGCCAGAATATCAGCTAGCACTGAAATAAATAAAACCTGTATGTATAGGGAAACCTTAATACATGACTTGGAAATTGAAGAAAACAATTAGTTGTATTTCTACCCCTGACTAATGATTTTCTATGACACTTAAGATTTTCTGATCAATTAGATAGCACTATGGATAAAAGATATTTTGACTATGGGGAAGGGTTCATACATACATACATACATACATGTATTTTAAAAAGAAAATAATTTCTGAAGAAGCAAATGATATTGTAAATGCATTATATTTAGCATGTACAATATTTTGTGGCAATTAATTTTTCAACAAGTTGGAGTGGATTTGAATTCGCATATTCTAAATGTATCTATCTATAAACATGTATATGTATGGCATTAAACAGAAACTTCTTTCCACAGAAAACACTAAATAGAATACACAGCCAAATGTAATAAATTTAATAGTACTTAATGGAAACATGTAGCAATTTCAAACAAAGCAATAGACTTACATCCCACTTCCTCTGGTATGTATGTTTCTAGAATTATCCGACAGAATATAGTGGGGAGGGAGAGGGGAAAGTTTCCTTCAGTCCTCAGTGAGATGTATCGATAACCTGACTGTAGCCCGTCCAGTGGCAGGATGCGCTGGCCAATCAGCTTTCCCGTATCTTCATACACAGCTATTCTGAGGACAGCTAAATCAGGCAAGACAACCTGTGAACAAAAATTTTAGAAAACATTTAAATTTCTTTTAACATCCATGTGAATTCTAAATATCACTTTAAAATATTCACTTTAAAGGATAATTATACTTCAAATTGAATGCATATAAAAGATAGAGGTGAAAATAATTGAGCGTATCATATGTATCTTTTAAAAAGAAAAAAAAAGAAATACGTTTGTAAAATAAATACATACAAGTCCTGTAAACAAGCATACACTGTATACAAGTATCACTTCCTATTTAGATAAAGATTAAGAAAACACAATTTTATCTCTACTGCAACAGCTGATTTTTCTGACTTTTGTTTTTGGTCATTCCTACCTTTCTAAAGACAAACTTCTCCTCATTATAGACAGGATTGAGTCCATTTGCTGGCACTACTTTTGTGCGCATCTCTTTACGGATGGTGTCTGTGGCCAGTCCATACATGTCTACTTCCACATAAGTACCCACTTTCTTATCTGACAAAAACTGTCCAGATATAACCTACAACATACATTGCGCTTATATGACTGTGTTATGCTCTCTTTTACATGTACTGACAATAGTAAAAGTAAATTCAGTTTATACACTAAAGTTCATATAGGTATATATGTTTGTCAAACTTTACAGCACAGAACAGAGATCACTAGCCCACATACCATCAAGATGTGTTTGTAGCACACTATATGCTATCCAATATGGTCATGCACATTGATGACTTGCAAATCTGATGACTATAATGAATTTGATCGTGAACATAGTGAATATTCGCGATAGCTACTATATGCAGTAGTTTATCACTGACCTTTCAGCATGTACAAACATTAATATGCTGCTTTGAGTCCACTTTGGTAACCCTAGGGTGAATCACAACAATTTTCTC
>WFKH01006014.1:38103311-38127578 GCA_016163765.1 Magallana hongkongensis
CTCCAAAAACTTTAACCAGCTCTAAAAACCTTAACCTCCTCCAGCATCCGAAACCTATGGTTCAGATTCAGCATTAAAGCCTGTCATGTGCATCAGTATCATAAGATGCACCATCCATGCAAGTTTGGTGAACTTAGGACCAGTAGTAACTTAAAAATTGCTATCAAAGGGCACCTGCACCAAAAACTTTAACCTGCTCCAAAAACCTTAACCTCCTCCAGCATCTGAAACTCATGACCCAGATTCAGCATCCAAGTCTTTCAAGTCCATAAGTAGGTCCAGATGCATCATCCATGCAAGTTTGGTGAAGATAGGATTAGTAAGGCTAAATAAAATTGAAATTACGGTTCTCAGGCCCGCGCGCATCCGTTTTGAGGGTGCCGCATTGCAATTTTTATTGCATTTTCAATAAAATAAAAAGTTGATTATGCGGAGACCTATCCGGGGAAAAAAAGTTTCCGCTTTCGGTTTGCATATAGTTTTACTTTCGCTTCTAGTCCGCAGCTTCCGGTGTAGTCTTAATCATTAAGTCGCTTATTCAAATTGTATGTAAAAACTTTATGATCCAAACGGTATCGGGTTCGTTCGCCCTATCTACCTGTTCGCCTGAGTCCGTTCGCCCTAGGTCCGTTCGCTCTAATTATCGTTCGCCCTAATAATCGTTCGCCCTAAACCTCGTTCGCACCTTTTTTTTTTTTAATAAACCACATCATAAGTTATTTCATTTAATTTTAACTTAAAACGTGTGAACTTTTATTAATTATGCTATGTTTTTCCTTCGTCAAAAAAGACGTACCGGTAATTAGTATAATTGTAAGATTTTATTGCCCTAATTTGTTGATAACCGTCTTGTTGTTTTTATAATGATTCGCTTGATGTTTTTTTAAACAATTAAAGAAATTGAGACTTTTATTGGCTCATTCAGAAGCTAAGCAGATGATTATCACCTATTCTATCTTTGAAGAAATTACATAACACAATCCATTGATCTCTAAATGAGATATATACGGAGATTTCATAATTATAATATGGTTATATTATTAGGTGAAATTTAAAATAATTACAAAAAATAACAGAAGAATATAAAATGTAGTAACATTTAAAAAAAATTAAATAAATCAATTCACAAGTCTCCCGGCGTGTCGATATCATGTCACCGTCAGTCAATTGGTGCTTATTACGTAAAAGAGGAAAGGGTGGTATTGTTTTCTTTAATTAATCTCTTTATAATGTTTAAATTGATCAGAAAACAAAAATATATAAATACATTAATCCTATATAAAAATAAGGCGAACAGACCTATGGCGAACGGCGTCAAGGGCGAACGGACCTAGGGCGAACGGAAAGTAGGGCGAACGGAAAGTAGGGCGAACGCGTTTTAGGGCGAACGAACAGCCAATCGATCCAAACCTCCCGATGATATAGACGATACTAGTGAAAATGGGGTCGATGGAAATTTTGGACTTATAACGAATCAAAATGTCTGCTGTTTCGATTGTATCCGCCAAAAAACCCTTTTAAATCTACCGTGGACTATTACTGAGGGTTTTTCCGATGGATGTTCTTTGTTATACCTGTACGAGGGCGTGAGATCGATGAAATTCGATTTAGGAAGTTGAACCTTCCCTGAAAAATTACTCGGTGCTGTTTCTGTGTCAGTTGGCAAAAACAAGAACGACATGGACGCCGCGATTATAACCATTATAAACTTGCGGAGTTTATTGATCACTGCTGTGTATTCAGGACTTACTTCATAATTGTGAAGAAATGTGGTCGTAGTGACTGTCGGATGTGTTTGGTCCCAAGATTGCCTATTGATATCTTTAGCCAGTTGCACAACTTTCCTGATCCAGTGCCAGGTATTTTAGAGTAAACATCTTATATGTCATTTTAAGTCTTGTAAAGTGGTTTGGTATTTTAATTTATTTTTAAATGATTGTCATTTATTTTAGGAGAAGAAGGACTCTACAAGTAGTCCAGTGGAATTACAGTCAGCTCGTAACCAAACCGACTCGTACCCAAACAGACTTGTAATCAAATTGTCCAGTAAAAAATGACCTATTATAAAATTATGGCTGCCTTCAAAGAGTGAGAAGAATTTATAAATTTGTCAATCTAATATAATCGGTTTTTTAAAGATAAGATTGCATGTAAACAGAAATTTTCTATCAAATGTTGATATAGGGACCTCTCTGGCAAACTTATAGATGACATTGAATTATCAAAAATTCTACATTTGTTTATCTCATAATTTCTTAATTATTGTAATTATATCAAAACCTAACTTTAACAGATTATCTTTTAAATTCACAACCCAAGTATCATTGTTTACCACGGACAAATGGATTATTAGTCTGTTTGGGTACGAGTCGGTTTGGGTACGACTTCACTTGAGTCCGTTCAGTGTGGTTTTTGGAACCAATAATACAGAGGAACATTGTCCTTCTTTATCAACAAACGGTAATCTGCATAGATAGCCAGAAACCCAGAGTCATACATATATATAGTGCTACTAAACTTGGTGCCTACAAAAGTGCCTTGCTTACCAAATCATTGGACTTTATAAGTTTTCATGTGGATCTGAACTTCAGGATTTAAAACCTGATAATCCTGAGAAAGCACCCCGTATATGTGCTCTGTTGGAGAAAGTTTATGTGAGATCAAATTTGGCCTGTGCATCTCCAATTAAGACCCCCTACTAAATGTACAGCTCTGGTGTATTTCCCCCAATATGCTATCACTGTGGGACACAAGACACAGATACAGAAGAAGGACAGTGCCCAATGTGTCATGATTGTGTTGTATCACGACAGACCCCGTTAAAACAGAAAAATTTTCGAAGCTCGAGAGCAAAGAAGCAGAAAAAAAAAATGAAAACAAACAGTTCACACATAAAAGACTAGATGTTTTTTAATTTGACTTAAATATTTAACATCATTGTATTTTGAAAGTTGGACTGTTTTTTCAGAATATGCATTGGTTTTTGTTTATCTGTTTAAATATTTAATAGATATCCTTTATTAAATAATTAAACAGCAGCTTGAATAAAGACAATTTTGTTTTTTTAATTTGAGGTCGTTGGTTTCTTTCTCAAAAAAAAAAAAGCCTCCCTCGTCTGTTTTTTTACCAATAAAAAAGAAAAAAAAAAGCCTCCCTCCCTCATCTATTTTTGGAAAATTTGGCCTGAGAACCAGAGAATTAATTTTATGTGGCCAAATAACTTAGATACAGGACCTGCAACAAAAACTTTAACCAGGTCCGGACGCCGACGCCGACGCCGACGCCGGGGGTATAGCATAAGCTCCCCCCGACTTCGTCTCGGTGAGCTAAAAATCTAGTCTACTTTCATTGTCACATTTCTTCTTAAATTTGAAATAATTGCCCTATCAAAATCTGATACGAAAAGAAAAAATATCATTCTTGGATAAACAGCTACATGTACTTTAATTGATTTTAACTAAACAGCATCAGAGATGGTATCACTGACAGCTACAGATGACTTGTTATATCGAATATCAAGAACACTTTTTAAAAAATAACATGTATCTTTAAAAATTTTAAAGTAAATACATCAAACAAACATGCCAATAGACAAAACAGCCAGTCAACTAAATGTATTAATATAAACAAGGCACATATTTTAAACATGTAACATTCATTCAGTTTGAGTATACCTTTAATACAATACAAAGGAAGCTAGAATTATGAGCATGATGTGTGCATAAGCAAGACCATTTTTTAATTTTTATCGTCCCCAATAGGCCAACTCAAATATTTTTTTAGTAAGTTACAAAAATGTTAACTGAGTTATTCCCCTTTTTTAAATCTTCCAATCAATTTAAAATACCTGCCTGTCGCATTATACATGTATTTTGAAAATATTTGGCCTGAGAAACTAAAGATTGACTATTTTTCCTCAGTCTCTAATTAGTGAATCAAATTTTAATGATTCAATGTTAGTATGAAATAATTCATTAAGTGGTAAAGAAAAATATTTTGCTCTTTAACGAAATGAACCACTGAACATCAGAAATGAGATCTGTGAGAATGGTGTAAATTTTTGATATTGATCAAGATTAAATTAACAAATCCCCAACAAATCAACAATAATGAATCAAGCATTGAATCATGTAATCCACCCCACCCCTCCAAAAAAAAATCCTTGATCCACTCCTGTATTAGTTAGTGAGAGGAAGGATACTTGACAAGCTCTATTGCCTGAGATTTGAGGTATTGGAGTCCTACATTTTCATTGAAGGATGACATGTGATAATGAACATTTTGCTCTGTAAAAAGAAGATAAAGAAAACAATACAAAACTCATGGATATTATTATAAAGTTAATAAATCAGATCTAAATTTTCCTATTATAGATTTTGGACTAGACTTTAAGTCTACAAAACAAGCACAATCATTGCTACATGTATTACAGTATTACTTGATAAACAATAGATTCTTGGGTCTTAACAGTCACCTGAACATTGATGTTCATACTGCATCATTTTAGACCCTTAGAAAAGACAAATGACTATACACAGCTTAAATTTGGCTGAAAAAAATATCATCATTATAAAGATGATTTTCCGTTCAACCAGAATTATTAATTAATGTTAATCACATCCAATGGTGCCCAACACACATCCTGTTGTTTTGTATATTAAAAAAAAAAACCTTTTTCTTTAAATCTCAAGTGATATTTCTAGGTAATTCACAAAACCAGTTAACAATAATAAATAATAAAATATCCCGTTGCTGATATACAAGCTTGTATATGTAGACTATAAACATGTAGGTACCGGTACTTAACACTATAGCCACCACCATTAAGTACACACGATGTAAAGTGTACATTATCAATTTTTAGAGTTTTTTTCTTCAATTATCCAAATGCTACCGGCCAGGATTTACTGTGATCCTAATAACTGCTGAGGGAAGGAGTGTGTCTCGATCATGACCTACCTTCTGCAACCTTGAAGCCCTGGAACTTGACGGGTTGAGCATAATTGACCATGGATGACAGATAGGGATGGATGTTGGTGGTGGCTCTCTCATAATGGTAGGCAGACATCAAAGCAGCTTCCTCATCTGCCGTGAGGCTTCCCTGTCAATTAAAAAGAAACAAGTTTACATTTGTATATTAAGAAGAAGCCATTGTACATCAAATAAAAAAAAATTCCTAATATCATTTTACATTGTCAACAGAAATGCAGACCCATGTGCAAAAATGTTTAGAGATTCATTCCTTTTGAGCGAGAGAAAATGCAGTGATTCTATTTAACAAGAATTTTAGCCAAAATATCTGGTGACTTCAAATTTGTTTACTTCATATATTAATTGTTTATCAAAATGACTTATGTGAGGTAAAACCACCAAATTATAACAAACAAAATGACTTTGTGGTTACAATGCTACATGTACATCTACATTTTGTAAACAGAAAGCTGGAAAGTTGTGTTACATTAAACTGCCATTTACTAATAAAAAAAAAATGTTCAACTGTGCTTTCTAAAACATATAACATTAATACAGCCATATGAACACCCCCAAACCTTTGAGTCCTGGTTTACTAAAGCCTCACCTTTTTGCCGGAGAACTGTCGGAACGTCTTCTTGGCAAGACTGTCCTCTCCATCCATGCTGCTGTCCATGTCCTCACTCTTCCCAAGATGCAACTCTGGGTGGGCGTCCGTGTTGGTGCTGACTGTTGGAGGGTCAATTTCTGAAAACACAATTCTCTTTAAAACATGTTTTACTTTAAGTTGATGCACTGACCACGTAAAGTTCACATTATCAGGAATTCTCTCAATAGTCATCAGCTTCATTGAAATTTCTATACAGGCACATGACATTGTATAGCATGCAGCATAAATTGTGACTTTTTGATGGGTCCATTCTCTATATGTATACTTTATTAACAGTTGAATATTTAACTTAAAGATACAATTGACTTCATTGGCCCTGTTGTGCTTTAATATCAATATGTCACTCTGTTCAATGTATATGTAAACAAAATTAGAAAGTTCATTAAGTATGTAACTGGATGGGTGAAATAATGATGGACCAGACCGGGGTTCGAACCCGGGCCCCCTGAATCTCTAGTCAGGTGCTCTACCAACTGAGCTATCTGGCCCCAGTATTTGAACCGGTCTGGTCAGTCGATATCTATCTCTCCCATCCCATTACAAGTTTAATCATTTCAAACAGTTATATAATTTCATGCAAAATCTAAAACCCTTTGCAAAATAGAACAGGTTCAATAAATTTATAATAACTAGTATTTACATATTGTCAATTTACTCAATTCTTAACATTATCTAAAATAGCATGCATTCCATTTTCTCTACAGGTTCTATACATGGATATTGAAAACATGATTTATACAAGAGACCCCACACAGTCACCTGAGCATAATACAATCTCAGAGTTTTCACGTGATGGCATTAATGAAGCAAATAAACTGATACATGTATTGTATACAGGGAAATATTCGCCCCCGTTTGATTTTCACCCCTTTCGCCCTCGTTGTCAGGGGGCGAATTTTAGGCTGGACAAATTCAAACAAATTTTAAATAATTGTGCTAATTAGAAAGAGTATATATTTCTGACTGTCTGGGCAAATTCAAGATGGGGCGAAACTATTTGCAAGTGTAGAATGGGAAAAAAAAACATGGGCCAAAATTAACCTTGTAAACAGTAGTTTATTTGCTCTATTTTTAATGTAGGACCAATGGCACCCCAATGCCAGGATCCCTGACCCTGGGGTTATGAATTTTACAGTTTAGGTACAGAATTCCTTGATTATCCAAACCATGTACTTTGTCTGCTAAAATATCCAGCAGTATTATTGAAGGAGTTTTTTAAAGAATTTCTATTTGTTTATCTTATGCCCAGTAGAACTCATTATGAATTTACTGTAATTAATGCTGGACCCACGACACAGTACGACGGACGAAAATGAATAGCAAAAGGTCATCCGAGTAACTTGATGACCTAAAATTACTGTGGGTCTTTTCAAAAGCTAATGCATCTATACATGTATACATAAGCACATTTACACAATCATTCAATACATATTCAGTACATGTACTGGTTTTTGTGTGGCAGGTTTTTTGTCTAAAGCATTCAACAATCTCTAGTGGAGAGCATTCCAGAATAAAGGTCAAACACAGCATAGCAGATCAGAGAACAGGAAGTGGATGTTCAAAGAGTTGGCTATCATAAGCTTCCTGGGGAATAAAATCAAACATTCAAGTGAGTGCAGAGCAGAAATGACAGTTCTGATTATAAATCTCCAATCTCAGCTAAGAAATGAAGAAAAATCATGCTAGATATATGAAAATAAAATGGAGAAGAACTTGAAATAGCTCAGAGGTCAGATCATCATCTTCAATGACACAAAATATCATTAATTCTTTTATCTTGCCTCCCAGATGATTATGTTCCTTTTCCTTCATTCACAGTTCAATGCTGTAGGAAAATCATAAAAACCTACCCATATACAGATTTAGTTTCCAAAATAAAAAAGGCCACTATAAATATGTATCATTCTTGTACACTCATTCAGACAACATGGGGAATCTAGGGGAGTAATCAAGAACAGCCAACCTGTTGCGATGCCTTGGTGGTTATATGGTATTTCCCCCTCCCCCTTCCCTTCTACATGTAACTTCAACAGAATTTTTACTGCTGATTTTCTGATCCATTAATTTTCTAAAACATTTTAATACTGACTCAGTAAATTTAAACTTGCTTTAATATACATGTAGTTTTCAAGAAATATATGCAAGTATATGTATATTCACAAAAGCAGAGAATCAGCTGTTCTTGACCTTTAACCAGGCAGCTGTTCTTGACCTTTCCCCTTGTTCAAATAAACTTGACTGAAGGGGAGTGAGATGTCTTCACCTTTTTTTGGTGAAGCGGATCGAGTGTCTTCGGCTCGCGAATCTGAGCTGGACTGGTCATCTTCCGCTGCATTAATTCACATTAAGCACAAGATGTAAGCATGCTCTCTCATTTTTGTTTCTTTAGAATCATTATTAAGGCAACAAACTTTTACCATCGACTCCCAACAACAAACAAATTTCCTATCTTTATTGAAGGCAAAAACTCGATGCATTTAGTGTTCGATCTACATGTATATCTACACAATTAAATAGGGACTAATTAGACATCTACATGAACAATTTACTAAAATTATAATCATTCAAATATTTTATTTTTTTGTTAATGGTTTGTTTTTTTCCCCAAAAACTGTTCTAAAAAAAAAAAAAGAAGCCAAAGGTGTTTGATTTAATACAAAAAAAATGTGAAGTTAAGAAATAGTGTATAAGTTACTTCAGTGTTCTATATGTATATTAAAGTAAAACAAAACATTGCTACAAATACATGTAGTGTGCATGTAACGTGTACTGAATCCCAAAAAGTGCATCTTTTTGAGATTAGATAGTAAAAAAAATATGAACGACAAAAACTATTCATTTTCTCGGGTTATTCACAAATTCAGAGCTTGTCCATCAATAAAATATGAAGAAAAAAAAAGATGGAAAATTCTGGGAAAGGTCTTGTGATTGAAGCTCACCATTCATTGGCCCATCCTCTCCCTCAATGTCCTCTATGACCTTGTTCAGCGGGTCCTGATCCTGGGTCGACTCTTCTGCTGCTATTTGATACTGTCCTTTCATAAATAACTCCAACTGTCCTGTCAAAATATTACATGGATAATTGAAAAAACTTTATATATAGTTGCTACACTTTTTTATCAGTAATAAAAATATTCAAAATATTCAACAAAGCTTTATCATGTAGTATTCATAAATTACATGTATATATAACATGTAGATTTCATGAGATCATGATTTTTTACTCACTTCTTTCTACTTCTGGTCGCAGTCTTTTGTTCTTGATGAGTATTTTTCCTTTGAGCTGATTGGGAGATGGTAAAGGTATACCCGGTTGCAGCTGTAAGACAGAAACAAATACCTACACATTTATTCCCTCATCTCTATTTCTCATCTGGGGCCTAATTCATAGCATGATAAAATAAGTCATGAAATGCAATGATTTTCTCTAAAAAGCTAATGATAAAAAAATACAATTAACAAATACAATTAACAAAAATACAATAAATACAAAATATACAATTAACAAAAACTGGTCTTACTGGGCAACTGTCCAGTGGTTTCTTCAACAACATGTCTCCAAAAATATCTTCACAGTATTTGGCCATTTTGTATTGTTGTGGTTTACTGAAACAAGAGATAATTGTTGTCCGTCAAATGCTGCATTACAACACCTTGTCGATCAATAAGGATAGATACGTATATATCACACGTTCATTTATTAAGTTTGAATGGAATTCAATACTTAACTCATGCAGATTTACAGCATAAAACAAATTGCATATCTTTATCTTTAGACAATATACATTTAAGGAATAAATTAAAATTTCTGCCTATGTTATACAATATAACATAACTTGGAACAGTTTACCCCAAGTACCGGTAAAACCTGGAAAGCTGAGGCTGGATAACTTATATATAACATACACTACATGTGATACAGACCTGCAGTGATTTTCAAATGATAGTATGACAGGATACTGGGTGGTGATGAATGCTGTTTCTGCTATTGCCTGGATAACATCCTACAAACACCATATACTTGGACACTTGGTATTGAAAATACTGCTGTTTTAAAAGATACTGAAGTTCAACTGTATCTTTATCTGTGGAATACTTGAATGGTTTGGTCAAATTTTAATCATTATTTCAGGATATGTTATTTGGCAGTGGAAAAAATATATCAGACCCCACTGTCACCAATATTTTCAAATCACATAACTCAGTGCTCAAGGAAAAGTGCAATAATTTGAGGCTGGGTAATGACTTGAGGAAAGTTGGTGATGGTGGGTACAGGCCTCTGCTGAAAAAGAAGTAATACCTTAAAGAGGATATCAGTGCACATGGCCATTCCATGTGTGATGATGGGCTCCTGTTCTTCCTTGGTTCCATCCCAAATATCTAACTCTATACTCCTGTAACAAAAAGGGGTTTGTTGGATTTAATAATTCAAATAATGACAACAATACATTTTTATACTGAGAGGGGGTTTCTCTGAATCAGAATCAGCAATATGTATGGATATTAATGTATATGGATATTTCGGGATTCTTTTTTAAAGCTGCTGGGTCAGATTTTATATCAAATTTTGTGAACGCTTTTAAAAGATGGTTATGCTAAGTATGTGTATAATAAAAGACATTGCAGTAGTTTTCCCGGTCAATTAAGCCATATTTCAATGGAAAAAAATGATGTACAAAATTTGTTTTAATAACAAACGACACAAAAGGGTACCGGGCTATTTCGCATCATATTAAAATTTGCCCCTGACATCGAGGCTGCTATGATTGTATTACGACTCTGACATCGCTATAAATAAAGATCACAATGTTTTGTTAAATAAAAAATAAACCTGTGTACATTTTGTTAACTAATATTTCTGAAGTTTGCTTGGTTTACAACCGATGCATAACATGCCAGTTGAATAAACCTGATCATTCAGGGGACGAAACCAAACGGTTCCCTTTTCTAAACATTCCCATGATGCAGTTTAGTTTGTTTTTTTGTTTGCCCATAAAGAAATTATTTTATTTACTTTGAATATTTCTAACTTTGAAAGGAGACGGATTCTGCTGGTGTAAATAGGCGAAAGTCTATAACTTTCTTAGATAATTGGTTTGTATGGAAAATCATTTGATACTGTAATAGCCTAAAAATCGGACCATGCAGCTTTAAGCAAATGTGTTATTATACACTTAACTAGACCAATTTTACAATAATGGTCCACTTAGCCCAGAGGTCTTGGAGGTTTTTCGATTACTGGGGTAACTAATCAATCATTTACCTAAAATTTAAAACACATGGCAATTCATTTCTAAACCTGTACCATAATGAATCACCACTCACCTGCACCCTGCTAGCAGCACCTGTCGGTACATTTCTACAGAGGAGCGTCCACCAAACTGTCGTCCGGTCAGATATGTGTTGTGGGAGGAATTGATGAAGTAGTGACACAGGGGCTGATCCATGTCCATGTAGATGTCCAGCCGCTCTAGATACACAGGGGCATTCTCATCCGACATCAGATAGCGACAAAACCCATCGGAACTTAACCATTCTGGAAGCAAAATTAATATAATATGGTATAACATTTACTCCTTCAAATCAAAATACCATCAATACAAAGGCAAATCAGTTGAGAGAGAGAGAGAGAGAGAGAGAGAGAGAGAGAGAGAGAGAGAAAGAGAGAAATTTACAAACAAAAGGATGAAAGGTATGAAATTTCTTCACAAGATTTCTTGAGGTACATGCATGTACATAAAAAACTAGAGTGGAGTTATCTCTCTCATTCCCTTGATTTGCCAGCTAGTGCAGTTCACACTCTCAAAGAATAGAATACTTACCATTCTTAACATATTCTGGATCTTTTTCATAGTTCTGGATAATCTGCAGAATTCTTTTCTTGTTATAATGTGGGAATAGGATTTCATTTAATCGAGGATCTCTCTGTCTCTAAAATCAAATATGTATACACATGTATTGTTTTTTCTTTTTTGTGCAAGTATGTCACAAACACATATATTTTAAAATCTTATAATTACCTCATTGAAGAAATCTATTAGTTGAGGTACAGTAAGATATGTTTTTGTGGCACTACCAGCTCTACAAAAGAAGATCAAAAGATTTCTGTACAATATTGTCTTTACCTTTAATGTAATATGCATTTAATTTCTAAGATATACAACAAAGAAAGTTTCTCTTGTTTGGCATTTGGCAAAATACAAAATCGCAAAAATTAGCAATATGCTATAAATTCAACTACTCTAGTATGCATATTTTGTGACTGTCCTTTAAGTGGATAGAAATAAAATACTGTAAACCAACTTTTATTCACTTGTGAAAAATTCTCGCGAGGTTTGCGAGAGCCTCATTGTCACGAATATTTCTCGCCACAAACAAAATCTTGTCGTAACCAAAACGGGTGTGGTTATGGCTTGGTCGAGAAAATTAGTTGTTGCAAACAAGATTATCTCCTGTAAATCGAGGAATAAAGTCGTCACGAATAATAGTTGGTTTATAGTACAAATACTGCTTACATTTCACGAAATAGGTCCTCTATGTCTGTCCTGGGACAAATCTTGTGATATAATTCATAGAACTTGTCAAATGTAAAAAGTTTAGGATCAATCTCATCATTCTACAAATAAAAATAAATCATTAACAAAAATAAACCAACAATTGAATTGTCTTTACATCATATTCAGTGGCAAAAACTTTACATTCATTAATTTTCAGTAAAATATTGATTTGGATTTACATACATGTAGTTCAGTCTGAAAAGCACTTGAAAAATTAACCATCAGATCCACTGAATTTATGAATATGATTTTTTTAGCCACAAATTACAAATAAAATATTCTCAGTGAAAAAAATTCCCAAATGTTTGAGATTTTTAATCTAATTTGATATGAATATTATCCTACATTTTTGTTCAGAAAAGTCTAAAAATGGCAATGACCTTTTTTTTTCTTCTTTACAGTTATTGTTTATTGTACTGGGTGTTTGATATATATATATATATATATAGAAATATATATATACAAATAAATAGACAGAGAGTTAGATATATATATATATATATATTGAAATATTAACCTTTCCTCCGGGTAAACCCAGGTCCATCAGACACTGCATAATCATCTTCTCTGTCTTTCCTGAAGCAAACGTTCTAGTGATGCTGGAAAACCAAAAATTGACTTAAATAAACGTCAAGCATGTTTGAATTTCATTAAAAAACATTTATATTTTTATAAATCTAGTTTTCTAAACTTCAATTTTACAAATATAACAGATCTTAACATTTCTGAAAGATTGTAAATAATTTGTTGTTGAAATATTTTTTTTCTAAACAATAGAGAGGTTGAGATTTCAAACAGGTATGCGTACGTGTTATAACTACACTTACACGTACACATTTTCGTAATTTATCAGTTGAGATTTCATAACTTGTAGGATATAAAAGTGTACATAAATTTTGACACAGTTTTGTGACATGAATTTAGTACTTTATTAACTCCTAATAAATGGTGAATTTCTTATCAATTTGCATGCAAATGAAGTTTTAAAATCTATATAATGTATCACAAGAATATATTCACTCATGAATTAGATTATTTTTGTTGTAAAAGCTACAAGTTTGTACTTATGTGTAGACGACACTCTACAAGTTTATAGAACTTGTAGAAACCTTGTCGTCACAAAAACTGATGACGTAATACGTGAAGAATTTAGGTGATTCCCCTAATACACGTACTCGTACAGGTTTGAAATCTCAACCTCTATAATGTCAATCGAATACTTCTTTGAATCGAAAAAGTCAAACAGCCTTCGAGCTTAAGGTGGTATGGGACACCTCCATGTTGTGACGTATTATTTATCGAAATAAACTATAAAATCAAGTATAATTTTATAAATAGTTTCTTTCCCAAATTTGTCATATCTAACAGTGTAGTGCAGTGGATTAGATGGTTCACTACGGATCTGTAAGTCATGAGTTCAAATCCCGCTGGGGATTTTAAAATTTTTACATTTTCCAAAAAATTTTTAAACGTATATTTTTGTTAAATATTGTAAAATTTGAAAATTCTAAACCGGTGAAAGTATTTTTAAATTAATTATAATGTACTTTAATCCACATTATATATCGACAGATGTCCCATACCACCTTAAAAGGGATTTAAAATCTGTCCGATCATTGGAAAGTGATGAGGCCTAATACAGGAAAACAAGGCAATAAACAGAATAACAACTTCTAAGAATCAACAATACAAAAGGCTCATGACGGTTGCCATTGATAATGGTTGCTGGCAGTGACAGTCTTTATAAGAGGCCGTTTGATTCCCATCAAAGCCAGTTATTGACTTGCCAGTGCATGTCCATTCCAAGGTCTGCAAGCAGCTATAAACAGGCCAGAGGGTAATCTGGGCAAAAATGGATACACACACAAACATTCTGTGGGTTGTTTTTTTTTTTTTTCAAGTTTCGCCCTTCAGTTTATTGATTTTAGGATTGAGGCCCTAGTTGATGTAAATAAAAATTGACTTGCAGATGTCGCAAATTAGAAAACAATTTTCCTTGGCTGATGGGGGAGACTTGCTGTGTGAATACATTGAGAACAGTCAATAAATCAGGTGAATGTGGTTGGATTTTTTAAAGCATTTTCACAATTGCTTTTCTCATTCCTGATAAAGACTGCTTCCTTTACAACTGCTCCTTCCAATTGTAATGAATTTTGGGACTGATTGAATACTGATGATGAAATATGCATAGAAATTTTAAAATTTCTTTTATGTTTGTATCTTTTTGCTTATGGGCAAAATTGATTAATATTTTCTTTCTGGTTCAAATTTCTGCTGCCTACCATATATTTAAAACTATGGGAAGTTCAGTGGATAAAACAACCAAAGAACTACATGTATTTGTATTTGCAAAGAGGCTATTTGGTTGCATCTTTAAAGTCAATGAATTTCAGTTGTATACTTTGAACTGGAATATATCTATACCCAGTGAGCTGTACTGTTCGAACACTTGGAGCATGGCTGGCATCATGGTAAATAGGCCTGATCAAATTAATTACCCATGGGACATGACTGAGTAATGGGCGATCCCAAAGGATATTACCTTTTAAATACAGAATAATGATGGGTCTTAAGTTTTACGACCTGTAGAAGATGAGTTGCAACGTTTCTAGAAAGACAACAACAACAAAAATCCCTAATGACGCACCTTTTGACGGGAATGTTCCCCTTTGGATTGACCAGCAAACAGAGCTTTAACCAGCTGAAATGCAGAGAAAGAAATCAATTAATAGGTGCCGATCAAAGGTTGGATATTCTTATTTCACATTAATGAGTTATCGGGGACCCTGTTCACCGAGACATGAAAGAAATTCAGATTGCAGACAATTAATAGATGGGGAGTGAAAATCGTTAATCTATGTTTTCAAAAATGAAATAAAATCCCAAAACAACCGACTTCATTTCGTTAATTAAATCCTGCAATATCATTCAGAGACATCTGAACAGGATGGATGGAAATGGACACAAAACTATATATAGAAATAACCTAGACTGGCTAGAGTGCTGCTGAAAAAAAATATCTCTTATCAACTTTTTCAAGCTTAAATTGATACTGTATACTGGGTTTGTTTTCCCTCAGTCTGAAATGTCACACTTTCATTGGTTTAAACATAGCACATGATTGCCTCATATATCTCTATGTTGGTTCTGTGAAAATTAATATTAGGCAATATGGCCGTCATTGGCCGACGCTTCACCTACTAATTTCGACTTTTTATATTATATAATACAGAAACCACATGCCATAAGTTCTTAAAATATTTGGAGTAGTTGCCCTTTGAAATTCTTTTAAATTAGAGTAGCTGCCCTTTGAATATTGACGTCACATTGTTGTGTCTGGAGCAGAACAAAATGGCATCGTCGAAATTTGCTCAAATCTCTGCAGAGGAAAGGGAGAAAACGTTTAAAATTGAATAGCAACAAAACATTGTAGGTAAACATGGGTGAAGCGAAGATATTTAAAGAGTATTTGAAAGGTGAGATTGATAATTTTAAGAGTTTAAATGAGTTAAATTGGACGAGATGTTAGGCATCTTGTACATGGCTTTGTGTAGATCATCGCTTTTTGTGAATAAATATGTCACTTGATAGTCCTCTGGAAAACAAAACACTTAATAGGTTTGTTACTGACTGACTACAGAAATATATTGGGTTGATCAATCTCATAGACGGCTCAGATTCGCCTCGCCATCTATGAGATTGATCAACCCAATATATTTCTGTAGTCAGTCAGTAACAAACCTAATAAGTAATATTATTATCTTTACCCTTTGTTGTTGTGACTAATAAGGGGTGTATAGGATTTTGCAATGTTTTCGACAATTTTAGTTTAATATAAAGAAAAGTAACTTGCAGTTTTCAATAAGCCCGGTTTTAAATTAAATAATTTTAAATGAGAGCAAAAATAAAATGGTGGTAAAAATCTCCTTTGTAAACAGTACTTCCTTTACAAGGTACTATTTTACAGGTTACCAGAGTATACATTTATACATTTAATCATGTACATAATCAAATTTATAAAATTGGATCAGTATATTGGTATGTTACTAACAGTAAGAGTTAATGAATCTTGAAAAGGACTGGTACACTGTAAATGTATTACTTATAGAGTCACACAAATGGTAAATATTTTTGGATGTTCTTAATGGACTATAGTCACAAAGTCTAAGTCAGTTTTAGTTTGGTCACCAAAGTTATATGCCAAATTATCTCTGTGACCATAAAAAAGCTTAAGGTCCCAGAACTACAGTCCTACAGAAAATCTTGGTAAAATCATTTTAAACTGATAAACACTGTAAATGCCATTCCAACTCTGGGGGGAACTCCTGCAGTTAATTAAAAGATGCCCTCAATAAAGTCAATTAAATTATATAGCTTCTAAAGCCTCCTAATAATTCATCAATTTTGAGCAAATTGTATTTCGCCTTTTGATGGCTCAATCAAGTTCCCTGACCAGAGTTGAGTGGGCTGATCCTCCAAATGTTCTGATAATTGCATTAAATGGGCATATCAATGGTCCAAACATATCAGAAACACAGAATTTCACAGTGGTGATGTGACTTAATCTTGCAGATTTAACACATTGAATCAATTATAATGGTTTTATTTGATAATAATATTTTTTTTTTAACTTTCATGACTATTAAGCTGCTGTGTTTTAACGAAATTATTTCAACAAGAGAGACTTTAATCAAATTTATTGAGTTTAAGTTAATAATGATGAATGAAAAAAGTCTGCAATATAGAGCATCTGAGTTTACTCATATAAACTGGGTTGGGCAGTTTACACTTATTAAAACGTTACACAGTTAATAAACAAGAGATGTTTATGAAACACTTATGCCCCCCTCCCTTGGAGACCTCTGCAAAGAAAATGAACGGAAACTGCAAATAATTTGAATTTTTCTAAGTCCAAGGGGCATAACTCTGTCAAAAATTGATCGATCATACCCAAAATTGAACTTGACCTAGATATTCTTACGATAAATCTGTTTACCAAGTTTCATTTCAGTATGTGCAACCTCTGCAATGAAAATGAACGGAAACAGTTGGTGGACCGACCGACCCACCAACCGACCGACCGACCAACAGATGGACAGCAGCATAGTAATATGCCCTCCCTTCTTCGAAGGGGGGCATAAAAAGCATAAACTGATTCAACCCAGTTTATACAAGTATACCGGTAAATTCCATAGCTACTGAATTAATTCAATATAATTCAATTCTCTATCATTAAACACAGTAATTAAGACAAATAGTCTTCATAAATAGTGATAACTTGTATGAAATTTTTGGCATTAGCTATGCATTGTGACGTCAGCAAATAAGTTCATACAAATGAAAATTTTTTCATTAATTTTCCAAATATTTAAGAACTCCAAGATCCATCAAACATTCGTGACATTCCTTTTTAATCTTTTTTAAAAAATATTCTAGTTAAGATACAAAAACACCTTTTTTATTTTTTTTACAAACTTGACATTTTCTTATCTATAGTTGTCTAACATAAGATTTTGAGAGATGATCCCCTGATTTCCCTTCACAATTGGTATTTATAGCTGTTAATAAACTTCTTTTAATGAGATTGCATGCCTATATGACTTAGAATAATGGGTATACATCTTCCGCCGTCATGTGGCCTAACAAGATCACGATTGACAGGGTAAAAACCCTCTTAGATCCCAGCAAAAATCATCTCTCATTAATCAAGCATCAAATATTTTCCATCACTGTCCATTCTTACGGGAAATTAATGCCATCTTTTCCCTAAAACAAATTGATCAGCGTTTGATCCTTGTCTGCCTCAGTGGCTGTATATGTATATGAAGAGCTGACAGAGACCAGAGTGCCAGAGGCAATGAGAAAAGCCGTTATAAACAGACCCTCTCAAGTATACATATAAATATCTTGATCATTCTTCACTGAATTTAATATCGTCACATTATCAATATATACCACTTATTGGTTTGTAATTTTCATCAAATCTTTATTAAAGCATGTAATTGTGTAATGTAATTTATTACAAAATTAGGTTTGAAAAGATTCCTTAGTTCACCTGCTGACCATTATTTTTCTTCTCTATTTGTCCATTGTCAGAAGAGAGAATGAGTGGGTGGGGAGTGGGGGAGTGGGGGGGGGGGGGGTAATTAATTATCATGGATACATATTGTTTGAACTTTTGAAACTTTGCAGCTCTCAAAATGAAAATAGCTGATTAATGAGGTCTCCATGAAAATCATATGAAAAAAATCATCATATATGCTGATGGCCAGCAAATCTGCAATATCGTTTCTAGCAACAATATGTACCCATATGTACCTACAATGTGTACCCATATTTATATACAATATGAACCCATATACCAGTACATCTACAAAATGTACCCATACTTCTATGCAATATGAACCCATGTACATCTACAATATATACCCATATTTAAATACAATATGTACCAATATATATCTACAATATGTACCCATATGTACCTAGAAAATGTACCCATATATATCTACTGACAATATGTACCCATATTTATGTACAATATGTACCCATATATCTACAATATTTAATCATATGTATCTACAATATGTACACACATATATATATATCTACTAACAATATGTTCCTGTATGTATCTATACATCTAGAAATATGTACCACCACAACAAAGTTCTCGTATTTATCTTTATATCAACCTGAAGTCAAAATACAAAGAAGTTGAAGTCTAGGAAACTCTTTTGATCTTAATTTTTCTTTTTTGTGCTAATTTTAAAAATTCCCCAAAGCACTTAACAAAGACTTTGGTTTAAAATATGCTACTGTAAAAGTGGTTATTTACCCTGGTGGTTTAGTACGCGTTTTCTATAGTCAAACAATATGCGTGAGTATTAAATACGCGGATGGGTGATTAACCACATTAAAGTTTTGATTTTTTACCATATGCGCAGGGGTATTATAGGTGTAAATTTCCCCCACCCGTAAATAACCACTTTTACAGTAAATCAAATGTCAACAACTGCCTTCTCTTAAACAAAACAGACATTACTGGGGTCCCTCCAGTCATTACTGAGCAGTTGAAACCAGAAACTGTGAGGCCATTTCATGATCCCTACAACCCACTCTCCTTGCACTTTTTCAACATCATACAACTAAATGTTCAACAGTAAGACTGGGATATAATGGTTAAGTTTTGGAATCATCTTAGTACTTGAAATTTTTACCATTGTCATATATTTTGTACACTGTCAGAGTAAAATAAAGACAAGATAAAACTTTTGATTTGAAAAACTTCAAAAGGTAGAGCTCTGGGGGCAATGAAAAAAAAATTGTCAAATTTCAACTGTCAAAATTTTTATGACAAAATATTAAATGATCAAACATGTGAAATTCAGACCAAAAACAAATAGCACCAGTATTTCAAGCTACTTTCTGAGAGTAAATTCTCCAAAATGCTTGATGCCAAAGTTTAATAATATAATCTGTGATCTTATTCCTGCAATTCAGAGAAATCATATTCATTTTTTGGAGTGCATCCAGTATAGGGAAAGCAACATATCAAATATACAATAACAAAATGTGATATTAATTAATTGGCCTCAACAGTGGTCACAGCAGTTAATCTTTAATAATCAGAGGAGAAACTTGTCTATTTAATTAACTCTAGTACAGAGAATTTCACACATACTGTTTCTTCAATGATGTCATTGGACAAATGTTGTTTGCTTTGGTATTGGGCGTCAGCTTCCTTAGACATTCATACCATACCTGTAAAACACACAGTATTTTGAGTACATTTGGAAGGGCAGTTAGTTCAACCTTGAAAATTTTATATGCTAGACCTCCACAGTTCAAAATTTATAGCAAAATATTAGAGTTTTCAATGAAAGAAAGATAGATGGACAGATGGACAGACATTCAGGACAAAATATCATGCCCCAATCCTAACACCTGTAGCTATTGGCAATCTTCAGGGGATTAATAATAACAAAATTGGAAAATAAATTATGCATTTATTATGGTCATGGCCACAGAATATAGTATAGTTATGAACCAATAAAATAATTAATATCAATTTGACCTTGAACTTTCCAAACGACCTTGAACTAAACCAGTCTTATAACTTAAATCTTGACAATCTCTGATATTCTTTCTAGCTACAATGCAAGCAAAAGTTGTAACTAGAAGGACTGACAAACAAAACAGAAAGACAAACAAAAAATACACCCCTATCTCCCAGCTTAAGGGCAAAACAACCCCCAAATCAAACAAATACTGGTAATGACTGTAAAGGGAAGATGGAGTAAGGTGAAAATGTTACAGCAATTGGACCTCCCTTTGATAAACCTACCCTTGCAGTGTCTGGGTCAGCAGCTATCATAGGGGTGTAGTTGATGTTGACTAGGTCCAGCCCACTGCATATCGTCACTGTCCTCCATTCCAGGTTACCATTCCCCCTCTGTTCTATCTCAGCATAGGTCCGAGGATCCTACGATCACAATATTAAACTCTTACATACACTGACAACTGCATGTTTAAAAACACTTTTATTCTGAATCAGATGTAATATTTAAGAGGGCTCAATGGTCATGGCCATTTTTAGACTATATTATTCTCCTTGAGAAGAAGAGCACTATGTAAAGATATAGGAAAACATTCAAATTTTAAAGCTAAAACATTTGAAAATTTCCTTTTCTAAATGACAGTTAATGGCTAAAAATATCATGTCTAAAATTTTTGAGAAGCTAGATCTGATGGATAATGTGTTCACCATCCAGACTCCCTTAAAAAAAATTTGGTCATGGTATCTGTATGGTATAAAAATCATCCTTTTGTCTACCAATAAGCAATACAGGTTTATATAAAGTAATTAAGACTTTATGTTTCATGATACAATTACAATTAAAATGTACATGTACTATCTTTAATACAATATAGTTCTACACATACACTACATGTATATATGTAATTGTAATTCACACAAAAAATGAGTAACAAAGCAACTATAACAAGAATATCCAATAACCAGTTCTGATTAATACATGTACTAGAAATAGATATATCCTACAGTAGTGCATGAATGTATAATAAAGAGATTATTGAACATCAAACCAATGACCGTTCATTCACATTCACTGCGTAGGACCACCTATCTGAAAAATCGTGCTGCTACTTCCCACTCATGAAAACATTATCCTAACAAATAATGTCATGGTTTTGAAAAGAAATGCAGAAATTATAAATCTATTACCCTAGGCTAGCCCAGTAAATACAATTATTTTAATAAGCTTTCAATAGCATACAATTTATGCCTCTTCTGGGGACTGACTTAGTGGGAAAAAAAACTTGACATTGAATCATCTCTGAACTTTCACCTGACCTTACAATAAAACAGGTCACCTTCAGTAGCTGTCCAGATATAAAAAGCATAAAAAACCAGACTCAGCATTTTCTCATATAATTGTTACCCTATTACCCAAATTACCCAGAATGCTACCAACAAATTGATATCTTATTATCTATAAAATTTTCAATTTGATAACATATAGAATGAACATAGATTTGTGACTTAAACAATTACAAAGATTTTTTTTTTTATAATCACTGCTGCAAATCATTCCATTTCTAATAGCGAGGTATAAATTGGTCTTTTTGGTGTATGAATGCAATAAAATTAATTCTGACTGATTCATATTGCTAGGCAGATCGATTCTATTATCACTTTAGTCTTACAAATAATTAATGCCACTGCATAAGTACCATATAATCATAAAGTTTTTCAAAGATATACCCTAAGCACCCTCATTTTGATTCAAATGAAATTCTTCTTACTCTTTTATGAGGCAGCGTTTTGCTATTTTCATTGCGTGGAGTGGGATAAATTTAACTTGACTGATTTCCCAGGAGGGGTTTGAGTAACAATTAGCTGCAGCAGCCATGCAACAAAAACCTTTCCGATTTCATGGCGGCCAATGACATATTTAGAGCTATTAGGAGGCTGAGCTTTAATGGCTGACTAAATAAGTTGGAAGCCCCCTGATGGATGGTGATGTTGCAGGACAGCCAAGACAAATCACTCAAGGTCAAATTCATCATCTGTGATAATCTGACTGTCTACCAAACTCAGAGCATAGAGCACCGAAGGTTCATAGCTGTATGCATTCATTTGGTTTTCATATCCTATAGGGCGGCCATTCTATATATCAATAAAATGTTTCCCCGACTTCTTTTGACGATGATAATGCTGTTTTGCATCTAGAATATGGATTGACAAGATTACAGAAGACAAAATGGGGGAAAAGATTGAAGTTCTCTGTTATTCCCTTTGGAAAAATACCACAATGATCACACATTAGTATTTTTTCACCAAAAGAAAAAGACACAAACAAAAAGATCCAAGTATTATGTAACTAGCTAGCTCTGCTCTAAATTACATTCTCCCCTTGTGGCTACATGGTCTTTTAATCTAAAAACAGGCTGCTATTGACCCATAAGTCATGATGAGTGACAGATGACATCACTACAGAGTTGTTTCCCCTGTTTTACAAATTTCATGATAATCAAATATTTATTATAAGTGTACTAAATGTATATCATATAAAAAAGGTTATCTGAATAATAATTATAGTCACAATTATTAGTTGTTTATGTTTATAAATCATGTAACAAAACACATGTAGCTGCCACAATTTTAAACCACTTGTACTTATATTTCTTCAAGAAATACAAAAAAATCATACATAATGTACAATTTGATATAACTGTTGCATTCATCAATGCTTATGATTTTTTATATGTGAAATAATGAACTTGAGAAATACATATTACTTCCAAAATGTCATCTTTCCAAGATATAATATCCCCACCAATATTTGTATATTTTGAATATTCCATGAAAATTAACCTTCCCCATGCTCCCACCCCTTTTTTCCCCAAAATTTAGCTAATCTGGAGTAAGTATACTGCTGAATATCTTCATTACTTTGAATAATTTAGATCATGCAAGATCCTCTGTATAGGGTGTAGTACCAGTAGGTGTGCCTCATGTCCAATGCCTAGTTACTTACATTTATCTTGGGAGCCAGTCCTAATCGAATGTCATTGACCTGTGATATTTCCAAAACCTGGCCATCCTACAATAAAAGAGATCATATTCCTAATAGTTTAGATCAGAACATCAAGTCTGAATTTCATTAAACTCATCTTATTACTGCTACAATGATAAACAGAACAGCCATTTAAGGTTCACAGACCCCCTGATAAGAGAAATAACTCTTGCTGGGATAAATGATATTCCTGTCTGTTAAAAATAGTCAGGGTAAAAAGGTGATTTCTGTACAATTTTGCCCTACAAGGTAGATAAAATTTTGTGCATTTCAATTTGGATAGACTTCTTTCAGAAAATTAATATCTTTTTTTTTTTTTAGTTTGATAAGATGATGCTGTGCTTAATTACATGGTATTACCAATCTTTACATGCCATCGTTTTGCAGCTAGCAATTTAGAAACTGAACCCTCCAATTTATTAGCAATGACCATCATTCATCAATTTATTACTAATAAATTAATATTAGCAATTACCGCCATTCATGAAGTACTTTTTGAACAAGTAGTTAATGATTCTCTAATAGATATATAAATGACTGGATGACAAATATACAAAGATGAGGATATCAAATCCTAGGTGTCCCCTTATGCTAGACTTCAAGGCTAGTTCTGTCCTTATGAGTTTTTAATAACAGAACTGTCAGTCAGAAGGTTTTGCCTGGCAACAATTTTTTGTTCTCACTGACAGAAACAGCTAAATTAGCATTGTTCTAACCAATACAATTACACATGATATTGAAGCTATATTTAACATCTCTGAAGTCATTTGCATTCAGTTATACTCTTAATTGTATTAGTACAATAATGCTTTCATGTTAGTGTTTTTACCACCCTTTATATATGGGGGAGGAGGGAGAAATGGTACAATAAAGAAGATTCAACAACGAACAAATTGATTTGATCATTTTATTATCACCCTATATTTACATTCACTTTCTTTCCCCCTATTAAATTGCATTGATTGAT